>CM021106.1:411773944-411940619 GCA_007115665.2 Sequoiadendron giganteum
ATAAGAGACTTTTCAAAACATAGAGACCATCAAAAGAAATAGTCTCCCAGATCCACATGATCTGAGGCAAAATATTAAAATACTGTAGAGCAAAAACATTTCTCGCAGTCAATAACCAGATAAGTCTAACAAACCAGTTCACCCACTAGTGAACATAACTTTTTCTCTCCATTAATCTTGAAGCTGAAACTTGGAATATGTAATCCATTTAAGCGTATGAACACACCTATGAATCCATGTAGGCACTGGGTCAACACAAAAGAAATGAAAACCACAATATCGGAGCACGCTCATAACACACTTCAACACAACTTTCATTATATTTCAAATTTTCTCAAAAGTACTTGGGAAAAGCCAACTTAATCAACCTGTACAGTGTTGACATCAATGACAACATTAATCACAACACCACAAAACACATCCATACTTTCAATAATCTCCCTCTTTTTCATTGATGATAACACATGATGTAAAAAACCATCAAAGACATCATACATGATTCTTAGAAGCGACAACCTGCCAAGCATAAAAATTTCACATGATCCTCTCTCCCATATCCTACATGATTTTCAGAAGCGAAAACTTGCCAAGCATACAATTTTCACATGATTCTCTCTCCCCCTTTGACATCAATGGAAAAGTACATCCAAAAATCTTTTAACTCCCCCTAAGGAGTACATCCATATCACATACTACAATAGTGCACTTCTCTACTCCCCCTGAGGAGTAGACCTCAATCATTAGTCCAAAACAAAAGAGTCTGTGAATCCACTAGACTGATGCACCTCCCCATGCACTTAGTTCAAAGAAAGCGGGGAAAAACCCCTAGCTTCCCTCTGAGGTACTCAAAAGTATCCTCTAGAAGGGCCTTCATTAATATGTATGCAACTTGTTCTTTGGTAGGTACATATTCAAGTCTAACTTCATTCATTAATACTTTCTCCCTCAAAAAGTGGTACTTGATAGATATATGCTTTGTTCGAGAATACATCACTGGATTCTTTGAAATTTCTATAGTGCTTGTATTTTCACAAAAGATAGAAGTAGGTTCATCACTCACCATGCCTATTTCCATCAAAATTCACTTCATCCAAAGTACCTGTGTACAATAGGATGTTTCCGCAAATATATTTTGCTTCAGCAGTGGATAAAGAAACTGAATCTTGCTTCTTGCTCAACCAAGAAACTAATATTTCTCCAAGAAAGAATTATACTCCACTTCTACTCTTCCTGTCATCTAGACATTCATCCCAATTAGCATCAGTGTAGGCATTCAAAGTGAAGTCATTGTCCTTCGGATACCATTGTCCATAATCTGAAGTTCCTTTAAGATATCTAAATATCCTCTTCACAACTTTAACATGTGTTTCCTTTGGTTTTTCTTTAAATCTTGCAACTAAACATATTGCATGCATAATGTCAAGTCTAGTAGTAGTAAGATACAAAATTCCACCAATCATGGATCTGTACATGCTCTGATCAACTTTAGTAGATCCATCATCCTTACTCAACTTGCATCCAATTACCATAGGGGTACATACCAGTTTAGAATCATCCATTCCAAACTTCTTTAACAATTCCTTAACATACTTAGATTGTGAAATAAATATCCCTTTGTCAGTCTGATGAACTTGAAGCCCAAGGAAGAAATTTAGTTCACCAATCATAGACATTTCAAATTCTTTTTGCATCTCTTCAGCAAAATTCTTATGCATACCTTCATTACCACCAAAAATGATATCATCAACATAGACAACAACGATCAGTATTTTGTCTTTCTTAGCTTTGAAGTAAAGATTTTTCTCTATAGACCCTTTGTTGAATCCTTGCTTTGTCAAGTATTTATCCAATCTAGCATACCAAGCTTTGGGAGCTTGTTTAAGTCCATATAATGTTTTATTTAACTTACAAACCATGGCCAAATGTTTTGATAGTGAAAAACCTTTTGGCCGCTCCATATATACTTCTTCTTGTAGTTCCCCATTCAAAAATGCAAATTTAACATCCATCTAATATAATTTGAAGTCTTTATGAGTTGCAAATTCCAACATTTGAATGGCTTCCATTCTTGCTACATGTGCAAAAGTTTCTTCAAAATCTATTCCTTCAACGTGTGAGTATCCTTTACATACAAGTCTTGCTTTATTTCTTACCACTTCTCCATCTTCATTCAATTTTTGTATGAATACCCAGTTTGAACCAATTACATTCTTGTTTGTAGGTCGAGGGACTATTTCCCATGTCTCATTCTTCTCTATCTGTTGCAATTCCTCTTTCATTGCTCTAACCCAATTTTCATCATCACATGCTTCATTCACAGTCTTAGGTTCTATTTTAGAAAGTAAACACAAGTTTACCTCAACCACTTTACTTCTTATCTTCACTCCTTCACTTTTGTCTCCAAAATTTGTTCCTCTGGATGATTTTTCTTAACATATTTAGGAGTCTTAGGTGCAGATTCCATATTTTCTTCTTCTTCACTTTTCTCTTTCTCTTCCTTTTCTTCTTCTTTTATTTACAAACAAATAGGGTCATCAGGTTCAACTTCAATTATATCCACCGGTCTATACATAGCTTCATCAACTTTCACATTAGTACTTTTAATGATTTTTCTCGGTCTCTTATTAAAACATCTGTAAGCCTTACTGTTATTTGAATATCCAAGGAAAATTTTGTCATCACATCTAGCATAAAACTTTCCAATATTTTCTTCATCTCTTCTAATGTAACATCTACTACCAAATACCTTAAAGTATTTCATAGTAGGATTCTTACCAATCCATAACTCATAAGGTGTCTTAGTGCTATTACCTCTAACTTGAACTCCATTAAGAATGTAAACAATAGTTTGAATGACTTCTTTCCAATACACATCAGGAACATTTTCTTCTTTCATCATAGTTCTAGTTGCCTCTTGCATAGTCTGGTTCTTTCTTTCTACAACTCCATTCTGTTAGGAGGTTCTAGGATTAAAAAAATGTCTTTTTATGACATGCTCTTCACAAAATGCATTGAACTCACCGGATGTAAACTCTCCACCTCTATCAATTAATCATCATCCTAGAGTAATCGTCAATTAAAAGCATAAAGTACCTATCACCATTCAGGCTTTATGTTCTTATAGGACCACAGAGGTTTGTGTGTTTTAATTCAAGCATTCTGATAGATGATTGATCCTTTGTTTTTAAAAAATTCCTTATTTGTTTTCCCATCTGACAACCTCTGCAGATTGATTTTGAAAGTTTTATGATTCTAGGTAGATCTCTCACAACTTCTCTAGAACTGATCCTAACCATATTATAAAAATTCACATGTCCCATCCTCCGGTGCCAAAGACAACTTTAATCGATCTTAGAAAAAAAAAAATTGACCATCACCACCTTTGATTTGATAGATGTTTCAAAGAATTCTTCTTTCAGCTGCAACCATAGTTCCAAATCCTTTTCTGATCTCACAAGTGTTATCCTAAAACAAAAGCTTAAAACCTTTGTTGCATATCTGTCCAACACTTAAAAGATTACGCCTTAAACCCTTTACATAATAGACATCATCAGTGTTATTTTTTCCATCAAAGCTAATTGTTCCTTTACCAACAATCTTAGCACTAGAATCATCTCCAAACATGACTATACCTCCATCATACTTCTCAAGTTTAGTAAACTCACTCTTATCTCCAGTCATATGATTTGAACATCTGTTATCAATTACCCAAAAGTCTTCATCCTGTCTAGCATGAAAATAAGTTACCAGAGTACCTTTTGATTCATTCTTCTTACACTCTGGACTAGGTTCTTTTGCACATTTATTTTCCAAGGCTAGAAACAAACATTCATCTTTATCTTCCTAAAGGTCAGATTCATCATCAAAATTTCCTGCATCTTCCTTGACATAATAAAACTTTTTGAACTTCCTATCCTTCTTATCCCTGTAATTATTGTTATTATACTTTTTCTTCTTTTGTGTAGCTCTATTAGGACATCTTGATACATAATGACCAATATTTCAACAATTGAAACACTTAAAAGGAAACCTGCCTTTATATTTACCAGTACCTTTCTTCAATCTTCTTGTGAAATTTGCTTCCAAATATTTTGCATATTCATCATCATCATCATTTTCTATCTTCATGGCTTTAAAGGATGTTATAATCATCTCATTATCTCTTGAAAATTTTCCCATCTAAAATGTAGTCAGGACACCAAATAGATGTTCCATACAACTATTATAGTTGGAAATCACAAATTGAGATAAATCTGAAGACAGTAGGGCTACATAGAGTTACCATGGGTATATAACTTGAACCTGCAGGTGTTGCTAAGAAAATAAGTTTCTTTAATAGAAGTGTTGAATATTTTGGTACATTATGCTAGACTATGTCTGTTGATCTTCTCTTTGATGTAAAAACAAACACAGTTGAATCCAAAATCTTGCTCTATTACTTCATGGACTGTGGAAAAATCATACCATCTTCTCTTTCATGTTGAATCTTGCATGACACCCAATTAGATCTAGACTCAATTGGATTCCTTTTTTGGGAAGCAAGATACTATGAGAGGATTTTAGTTGGAGAATGAGCTTATCAATTTGGCTCCTCTATATTTTGATAGTATTCAAGACTTCTTCACCAAACACAAATCTCTTAGATTATATTTGAAACAATGTGATATTGAGAAGAATGACACTCAGTTGGTTCTTTCTATCCTTGCCAAGGTTGGCCCTGATTATTTAGTTTTTGTTTCTACTTTTTATGCGACAAAAGATGCACTTGGTGTCAGATTCACTATGCCTTCACTTGATGATTTTGCTAAATCACTCACTCGAGAGCAGGAAAAGTTGGTATAGATGGGCTCATTGAAATCTCCAACATCAAATGCTCTTATTGCATCTCTAAGCACTACAGATCGGAAGGCCTCTAATGGTAAAGGAAAGAAACCAAAGAACAAGAATTCAAAGTATAATGAGCAAGCCAGGGAATCAAAATCACATGATACCTCAGATTCTTCTACCTCTTCAAAGAGGGATTCATCTAAGAAGGATCAACCTGAATGTTCATATTGCAAAAATACATGATGAGCATTAGTGTTATGCAAAGCAGATTGATGAGCTAAAGAATCTTCTTCAAAAGAAAAAAAATTAGTTGCCTTCATCCTCTCCTTCCAACACATCACCTTCACAATCAAGCTCAGTCAGAATGGAATGTGGAGAAGAAAAGAATAAAGTCCATGCTCTCCTTGCATCCACAAATCTTCAGTCTAGCAGATGTCTTGTTCATTTAGGAGCCTCACATCACATGGTTGCATCTTTGGGTATGTACTCTTCATATGAGCTTTTCTATTTGCCATAGATTTTGATAAGGAACAACACTTAGATGAGTGTTACTAGGAAAGGATCCATAGATGTTGATGATGGCACATTTCATGATGTACTTTATATTCCTTCATTGACTTCTAATCTCCTTTCCATCTATCATATTACACATAGTGGGGAAAGTAAGACCGTAGGGTTCACACCTGATTCAATGTTTATCAAATATTTGCATACTAGAGATATTCTTGCAATTGGGTTAATAGATCATAATCTCGATTGTATGTTTTCTCACATTTTTCTCTAGATGAGGAAGCACCATTACTGATTGATGCTCACTCACATGCATTTAGAGTGGGTCAGATATCTAAGGAGAGGTTTGGTCACTTGAACTTATATGTACTTTCATCATCCACTTTCATTCATGAGACTTGTGATGAGATTCTTCCTCCTACAACTCTTGCATCTTCAAAGTTCAGTTCTTTTTAGAAGGATGTTTCCAATCTTTTAGTTTCAGTTTTGTGGGATGACTACTTGCTTGGCATTGTAGAGTTATCCATTGAGTCACACATTGCTGCTATTGGGGACACCATTGAGGATATTCAATTCCTCTTAGATGATATATATGGCCCACCAGTCATCACATCAACATTTCCTTTGGAGGTTGTTCTACTTGCATCTCCATAGTTGATTGACTCAACTTCATTTAATTTAGACATGTGGACCTTTGATCATTCTTCCATGCCATCAATCATGAGATGATTTCTCTAGAGAGAGTTTCTCCTTCATGCACCATTGGATTTATTTATTCTTAAGGGGAGGACCAATTTTTGTTGTAGTTGGATCATCTTCAAAATCCTTCTTTGAGCATTCACTTCTAGCAGAGGAGCTTCTACCTTATGGGGGAGATTCATTGTTGCATCCTTTCTCACCTATGGGAATGACCTTGTTTGTACTTATGTTACTGAAGCAACACTTGGGAGGAATTTTGAGTCCTACTTTTCTTAGTCACACATATGATTTCATTTTCTTTTATCTCTCTTTTGGAGAGGGATTTTTCCGATGATTTTTTCCCCTTTTTCCAATTATGAGAGATTTCAATTGCTTGTTCATGGGTACCTCACCAGGCCTTGTAGTCAGAACCCATTCTGCATTCATTTAGCTTCCTTTATCAGTAGTTTAGTTTCTCCCTAAGTTGATCTTAAAAGGGGGTGTTGGAGTAAATAAGTCATTATCTAATAATTAATTAATCAACAATTAATTATTAGAGGCTTTTTTACTTTAGTTCACTTAAGTCAAACTTAGGAGTTGATAATCTTTAGTTTTATTCTTATTATTAGATTGGACTAAATTTAGGAAAATTTGTCTTATTACATGAGATTAGAACACTTGTCTCTATCTTGTCAAATCTGCATCGTCCATCCTCAGTATGTTGAAATCTTTAAACCCATCGATCGAGTTCCAATCTCAATTTCTATAATGTCATAGGTGATATTTTCTAACCTGAAAATATCCTTTGATTGCGTCATTGAATAGCTCTAGATCACCTTTAACACATAGGAGTTTGATTCCCATGTCTTCGACATCTTTTAGGCCTAACAAAATCACCTCATTTTTAGCTTTAGTGAGTTCCAATTGCACAGATGGATGCAACTGTCCTTTAGGTCAAGAGATGATCAATTCCCCTACTTCTAAACTTGTATTTCAATAGCCTCCATTGAACTGCATTGTCCATAACTTTGTATCTTTTGTTAGTCTCTTTTCAAAACAAGCAATGTTCTAGTCTTAAGTTTCTATCTCTAACAGAGTCAAACAATTACCAAGACCCATTTTAGGCTTTTCTTCTATTCGAACAGATGGCTTGTGCACAACCTTCTTGTTTACAATGTTGAGAATCAGATCTAGTTGTTTTGGATGATCCTGAAGATATTCCAACTGAGAGATTTGTGCCTTGGTCTTGATCATGGAAGCTACGATGTTAAAATTTGTTGAAGATTTCTCTTGAGCAACTGGCATAGTGTTCTCATGTGAAGGTTTGGATTTAGAAGTGGAAAGCACTTATTTTCCTTTTTCTTTTGATTTCCATCTTTATTCTTCTTCTTTTTGTTCTAAAATTTGATTTAAAGTGCTCAAATTCAAGGGCACTCTTGGCCTGCAGGGGCACAATTGACCTTTTGAGACTGATTTTTGCACTTTGTAACTTTCAATTAAATGCTCCACTTTGGTCCTGAATTTTGGAAGCTCAATTGCTCTAATGTTCACGCTAATGATCTCATTGTGGAGATTGAACAACTTGGAAGTGATGTTTCTGGGAGTGATGAAGCTAGAAGACTACATCTAAGGACTCAAAAAGTTGGGATCCTTTTCCCAAAAGGTAGCATCTTTTCAACACTTAGTCAAATTTCTACTTTCTTTCATCTCCGGTGTTTTTACGTTGATTCTTCATTCACGGGAATTTGACAAGTCTCAAGAGATGATGGTTGGATTCATTGCATAGCTAGAAGGATCCCGTGTAGATCTCTTGTAGAAGACAGCTCCCAAAAACCTCATCTAGTTGACCAAAAGCCTATGTGCCTTAGGCCTGAAGAGGTACATTTTTACTTTCAATATATCCTTCATTTTGCATGTTCGTTGGATCAACAACAACGGTCACTCAGTACACCTTATGGACTGGTGAACAGATTCATCACGTAGTTGGGTTGAAACTAGAGAGATCACTCAAAGATGATCACTACAAATTTTGACATCTAGTAGGATTTATTCTTGTGCGCCCCTAGGCTATAATGGCATAATTTTTGCAATTGACTACCATCTTTGACATTTTTTCCTTCCTACGTCTTCCTCCTCTATGGTAGTTTTTTGGTGTTTCGCAAATCTGATGGATTCGCTTGATGATTCACTAGAAAGCTAGTAGAATTCGAGAGAAGATGGTTGTATTAACAAGCATTAACAACTGCATTTAGACCTTCAATTTAAAGGGCACTGCTGGCCTGTGAGGGCACAATTAGCTCCAGAGTTGGTGATTTTCGGATGATTTTCACCTCTTTCGTGCTTTGCAAACACCATGTTGCTTGTTAAATTGACTATGTTGAAGGATTGACGTTGCTAGTGTGAGTATGTGACCGTGTTTCACAATTGTTACGTGTTCAAACACTGCAAAGTTGACATAGGTGTTGATTCCACAAGCACCTCCCTCATAGCAAGGTGTAGTATTTCTAGACATAATATTTTTGATATTTTTGACCTTTAGAAAATCCCCTCTATCGTGAAGCATCTTTTTCAGCATCTTTCGCCATAGAATCTTCTGTGATGAGTTTGAGGCTTATATTTCAAAACTTGGTTCTAGCCAACTGCCATTGATGACCTCAAAGGTCCTAAATTTTCTCCTGAAATTTTGAAATAGACCCACTAGAGCTAAACTAACCTTTTCTTGATTCTGACTTCAGTAATGTCATCGTGATGTGAAATAAGCCAATCAAAATTATTTTCAATCAATTCTGACAATATCCTATTTTTAAGGGTTTTTCCTAAAAATAGTGGCTCGAAAACCCTAATTTTCAAAATTTTCAAATTTTGCCAGTATCTTCTAGATAGAAAACCCACAAAAATTTCATCCTTTGTTTGACCTAAAAATAACTTTTGATGACAATTTTACAAGATTTGGATTATTTTAATCAAATTGCTTTAATGAAGCAAAAAAAATGGTTTAGGTACGACATTAGGCTGCATTTGGTGACCATGTTGGATACTTACGACATAGGAGAATCGAGAAATTCTAGTTAAAAACATAGACCAGTGTGATATCATTTGGGCATTGGAGTCGGGACTTTCCTAATCACCTAAAAACATGACAAAACTTTATGAAACAGAGAAATACATTACAACATAAAAAATAAAAAATAAAAATCAATCCAATTATGTGTGTAGGTTATTATTGTTTTATCTATTTATTTAATTGTCATTTATTTGAATTCATTTTTCTCTTATATATATAAACTTTAAGCAATAAAACTATAATTATAATTATATATATATAAAATAATTTAGAATTGCAATAATTATGATGATGCTTTACAACTAAAAAGATTATCTCTTATGACTATCCTTTAATAATACATCTCTTATTAATAAATAAATATATTATTTTACTTTAAAGGGGCTTAAAGTATACAATAGAATATTTTTTTTTTTTTTTCTAATGGAATGATAGATTAGTTAAAATTTTTTTACCTTTAACCATACTTTTATTTTAAATTACTAAGACTTTATCTTTAAGAGAGCGGGAATATATTCTTGTGTGCCCTTTAATGAAGGACTATTTAACCGTGAGGAAAGAGTTAAAGATTCTTTAAGGCTAATGTTGTTTTGTCTTTAATATATATAAGGTTTAAACCTTGGGAACCATGCAGCCACTGGGATTTAATATCATTGAAATTGTTGTTTTAGGATTGATCACGTTATTAGCATGTTATTCTTTTAGAGCCAACATTGGGCCTCATTCGGTCTACCTCCATATTAATATTATTATGAACTTTGTTCAAACATAAAATAATGGACACTAAAATTCGTATATAGTAATATTTATGGGTTAGATAATACTAACAACGCATTTGCTTATATTTTCAAGGGAAAAATAAGAATAACGTTAATAACTAATGCATTTTGCAATGAAACATAATTCCAAAACATAGAAAATTTAATCATTGAATCACCAAAATAATTCTCACCCTTTCACATAACCAAAATAATTCTCACCCTTTCACACAACCACTGAGTATATAATTTTATTAAACCTACCATTCAACTAGGCTTCTCATACATTAAAAGAAATAATATTTAAATTACATCATATGAAGACTATGTTTTCTCTCTAAAGCTGGATAGTGACAGTCCATCCAAGAAGACGCCTCAACAAAGGGTAGTTGGAAATTCATACCAACAATATATGTGTTGCTTATCTCCACCAACACGACAGGTACACCATTTTCTTATGCATAATAATAATAGAAAGGACACAATGGAAGCAATTTGAGACTTCATCTGGAAACTGCACCGTAAAAGATACTGAAGATTTGGTTATTTATGCAGCCTAAAGTTACCATTTCTTTGAGCACAGGGAGGTTTGGATTTCTTTTAATTCTACACCTCTATCCTCTATTTTCCACTAATGAGTTGAAAATGAATGAATGCAAAAGAAATAGTTGGCATGCACTTGCAACTAATATGTTGGCATTGCGCCAATCTGACAAGAGTAAATATGGTGCCCCATAAAGTAGGTGCAATAAATTTGCAACATTATGGCAGGTAAGAGAAGAGAGAATATGGGATTGATATTATTTTAACAATACTCTGACACCCCCTAATACATTTTCCTTACAATAATTCTAAAAATTGATTTGACACCCATAAGAGGATAAAACCTAGGAAGGACCAAGAGGGTAAGAGAAGATCCATGGAAAAGAAGCTACATGAAGTGCAACGGGAGAAAAACCCCATAGTCACGACCATGGAAAATGAGATATAGAGGGAGAGCACACAAAAAATGCATAAATAAATCTATAGATGCCAAGTTTTTTTTATATACATGAACTTACCCATTCGGCCTCAAGCCAATCACAAATGGTGTTAATCAACAAGCTCGACCGCTCAAAAAGTCTCACTCGTATCTTAATCTTACAATAATCTTATCACATTAGGGTGATGTTGGCCAAAATATAAATACGAAGAGGAGAAATTGCAAGGAAGCCACAACGAAGATAACATAGAAATTTTTAATTTTCGTCTCTTTTTCCTACTATGTGGAGCAAAATGATGAGGAATACTTTTAAATGATTACCTAAAGTTTTTATAGCTTTTATCAGGAAAAATTTGCCTCTGAGACACAGGTTTTCACCATTGTGGAAGCTCCTCAAACCCTTGTTGCCGGCGGATGCTTCTCCTAAAAGCTTCAAAAGTGAAAATCGGGATACAAGCATTCAATGCTTTTGGTTTAGGGTTGAAAACCCTATTTTTTTCATTGATATGAATGAAGTGTTTTATCACTTTATTTATCAACAACATGTCAAGTAATATATGTTGTGGGTTCCAATGGAATATTTTTGCCTTAGGAAAATTCTCATGCCTTTTGCTTTTCTTTACAAATTTTGTAAATGAAATGCCACATTAGCTAATTTTCTTTCATGCTTCAGCATACATATCATCATTATTCATTGACTGAGTCATGTTTGAATTTGGCTCAATTGTAAGGCAAATGACCTTTAAGGTGAAGTTATAAACCTTAATTAGGCATTTTCTTATTATTTAATGCAAGTAGGGTTGATTTAGTCAATCAAGGAAGGAAGTTGCTAGTTGGTCTTATGATTTTGCAAGCATGTAGTTCTTAATTAGTTGTTGAAAACATTGAGAGAGCATCTAGGAGGCGAGTCACTCTTGTTGGAGAGAATATAGGCCTTTTTTTACCAGGTTTTGAGTGTTTTGGGGGTTGTTTCTTGAGTCATCACCTTAGAAATAGTCAAAGTTGAACTTTTCACCCATTTAGAACACATTTCATGGAGATCCAGTTCCTATATTTTTGGCTTTTTGAAGCCATCCGACCAAAAGAAGCTTCCAGTTCCTATTTTGGTGCAACTGTTTGAAGCTTGCTTACTTAAGTCATTTTTTGACTTATTTTGTAACTCAGTTCTTCTTAAGCAAATTTGGGGAGTTAGAGATTTTTGAACAATCCTTTCTCAACTTATGCATGGTTTGTAACTCATTTGGGGATATGGAATATAGATATACCTTGAATTTTGCTGGTAATGAATACTTGCCTTTTCATTCTATGCAGTTCCTATTTTGGTGCAACTGTTTGAAGCTTGCTTACTTAAGTCATTTTTTGACTTATTTTGTAACTCAGTTCTTCTTAAGCAAATTTGGGGAGTTAGAGATTTTTGAACAATCCTTTCTCAACTTATGCATGGTTTGTAACTCATTTGGGGATATGGAATATAGATATACCTTGAATTTTGCTGGTAATGAATACTTGCCTTTTCATTCTATGCAGTTTAGTGTATGTCAAGTGATTTGATGAAGCTTTTAGTGGAAGTATTATAACTCCCTTATGGTTTTGTCTCATAAATTTACCTTTTCTGCATATAGTGTGTTCATGCAGGTCATTAATTGAGTATAACATATGCTTTTACCTACTCATTGCTAAGTTCCCCTTCCCTTGTGTTGTTTTTTTGCATTCATATCCTTTAATGAAATACTTGTTGTCAATCAGATTGCACCTAAATGCTTGAATGGTGAAATTCAACAATCCGTTGAAACATGGGAACTATCTTCAAGTTGTGGGTATTCCTATGGCGAAGATAGACCTCCAGATTCTAGGCTAGTTCCTATATGATTCTCAAATTAATAACTAAGTAACTTGTTTGGAAAAGGGATAGAAGGATTGTAAGAAATGCACATAAAAATTGGAAAAAGAAAATTGAACTATGGTGATGTTTGTATAAAAAAATGATGATCTAAAAATGAAGATTGATTCACAATTATGACTTTTAAGGAATACTTCACATAGCTCATTAATGGCAATCTTATCAATAAAGTATTTCGAAGGAAGGTTGACTGATCTCTCCTCGCAGGAAACTATGTTTCACAACTTTGAAGAGATGAATGCATGCACAACTTAAGACCCGAAACTTGATTGCATCTGAAAACTCGCATTAGTGAAAGAGACAATATTTAAAGGTTTATGATTTATTAAAACACAATAAATTTCATCAAATCAATCATTAATGCAAAATCTCGGTTATGAGAAGGTAAAACCTGAATCCTATAAGTAAATAAAAGGAAAAAATCCATGTAACAACCAAGGTAACCTATAAACCTGCTACTGTATTAATCTGAAAAAAAAAGTTGAGTTACATGATAATTCACTTTGCAGAATGCAAAGGATGAAAAACAAGAACTAGAGGAAAAATGACTAAGTTTCCTCAATATATACAAAAGGCATGTGCAAAGAAGCCAATAATAGAACCGGACAGAGAACTAAAGTAAAAAATTATAACTCCAAAGCTGAAATCCGAGCAGAAGAGGAAACCCTGATAAAAAAAACTTAAAAATGAAGCAAACTCCAGTTTCTGCCTAGAAAACTCCACCTCTCCATGCGCATGACCAAAATATCTGTGAACTAAAATGAAACTGAAAGAAGAGCCTCATCTGCATGATCTGAACAACTGAATCTGAACTCCACTTGTGCATGAACAAATTTATTTTTAGTATTTTTCGATATTTCTCTCCATGCATAGTCTATAATTAGCACTTGCAACATTGACTTGAAGACATGCAAGATTAAGGATCGACTTTATTGTTTATATTTGCATTCGAAAGAGTTTAATTAATTAAATTATTTATAAAATATCATTTAATCAATTAGACTTTACAATGTAAAATACAAAATAGAAACACTTAGTTACTAATATTAAATTAGAACTCAAACTCTGACTATAGTCTTGGTCTCCATACTTAGAAAATCACGTCACCACACTTAGCATATATTTATCTCTAACATATTGGCTGACCACTTAGCATAATCAGGTACTTGATTATTGTCGACCACATTATCATTAGGTTCTTTAACTTTATAAGTCATTACTACGAGCCATATGGAATGATTAAAAAATCAATCAAAAATCCTTCACTTGGAATTAGGCATTTGAGAAAATCCATCGAACCCTAAAAGATTACCATCATTTCTCTTTGTCACTTGCTGGAGAAGCTTCATGAAGAAGTTGGCTGCCATGAAGACTACTGGAAGGAACTCGAAACAAGGATTTTCACCATCATTTTCATTGATTTACCTTTGCAATCCTTAGTAAGTAATTCCATCACACTTTTATCATTATGTTAATTCAGCAATGAGGAAAAATGGCCTCTAGGCCGCAACTATCACCATTTTGATGCATTGTTTGTGTTGTTATGTTGACCTTTATCTGGAATGTAATCTCTTCCTTTCATTTCTATGTTTCTTTTAATACTTCGTTGGCCACAAAAATGACTTAGCTCGAGCCCATCATCTGGAAGATCCTATGAGGCTTGGCCGCGACTACTAGGTTTCCAATAGGTGAAATAATGGTGAGTTCTCCCTCCTTGTTTTTTTCATGTTCAGGTTGCACCATTGCTGTTGAGAAAATGCAAGAATCTGGGTATTTGTTTCCTGTTTGATGTCTCAAATCTAGATCATGATCTCCATTTTTTCTTTGATATTTCCAGTCAGAATAAAATAAACCTTGAAAGTTTATGATGTAGGCCACACCATGTATAATATTCTTTTGATTTTTTCCTTTCTTTTCCGCAGTTCTGAAAGAAAAACACAGACTCATTCTATCAATTAGTAAAGAAAAATGCAATTCCTTGTATTTCAAAGGGTTCTTACTATATTTGTAGGATTCTTTCATTTATGCTATGCTGAGACCATGCTATACTATTTTGATGCATCCTTTGTGTTGGGAAAGAGGAGCCGTTGTATATAAGAGCCATAGATTCCTATGAGAGAGGTTAGTTTTCTTTTCTCCATTTTTTGTAACAGATTACACCATCCATTCTCTCTTCATGATTGAACTTTCAGCTTACTCCGTTTGAATCTCTTTGGTTGGGTTTATGTCTTAGCCATCTGGGTTTCCTTGAAGATTTACATCTTTACATTCTAGCATGATATATATTTTTTATATTCTATTGGCGAGCCTCTTTCTATGAATATACTAAAAACAAGTGCATGAATAGGCTCTTAAGCATCCACTTGTTATTCTGTAGTAGCATTATACTTGTAAATTCAGACTGTTTTGAAATGAATATAAACCCCTGATTGAAAAAGGGCACCTTCTTTTCATTTTTTTTGTTCTTGCTCACATAATCAGACTGTAGAAAGAACACACAAACCCTCAAAATCTTTGAATTAATGCACTCTGGAAAACTAGTGGAAAAATTCTAGTGGTTATTTGATCTTGTTATTACCATTTATAACTCTACCCTTCATGTTAACTAATTTCCCCTATGCGAATCTCACAACTCGCTCAAACTCTAACACTTCCCCTTTGCTTATGTATCTCCATGATCTTCTAGAACAGTTGTATGAGAAGGAGTAACAATAGATTGATCTTCCACAACCTCTACAATATTTAATTCTTGAGATCTCCATTGCATGTCATCTTCTCATGGCAAGACCAACACCAGTATTGCATATGATGCTTCACATGAAGCACAACACCTATTGCTTATAATGTGCTCTATAATTTTAAGCTACTATAACTTTGTATTTGGATGATTTCCCTTTGAAGTATAGACTATCCTTATGCAACTCATCATGCCTCTTTGAATGTAGAAACACTTGCTTTTATTGTATTAATCTTAAAAAATCTGTTATCCCTTGTTTCAAATATGATGTTAATCCACTTGAAAAATTAATATTTCCTTTCACGTCAAACTAACAATTTACAGTGACCTTCATGAACATGTAATTTTGATGTTTTGACTTGCAAGGAAATAATGATGACTATTTCCTCCAATGTATATGACTGCATTGTTAGTGAAAAAGGATATGAACACAAAGCCATCCTTCTTTAGCATAATGACTTTAAAACTGTGGCACCTTTGGTTCTGTACTATCTTATTCCATATTTATTGGCTTTGTAGCAGCAATCTTATTGTATGACTATTTTTTAAAATGCTCTCATGTATGAATGTTGAATGAGAGAGGCTTTTCTTGATATGCTGGGCTCAACCCTTGTGGGAGCCCATTTTACTCCATATCCGATAAAAATGATCACGAACATAATGAACCTGTTCCTGCATAGTGAGCAAACGTGTTAGAAAAATAATTTAAGTTGAAAGCTTCCTCTTTTTCTTATGCTCTTGTAACTTGATCATCAGGATGCCTTTGAACAATGAAATCACTTGATGGATGCCTGATAAATTTTACGCTATATTTTTGTTGATAATGTAGGCATATGATAGGATTTGATTCGCATTGCTCTAACCACACTTCTATCATACTTGCAGGTGCATCAGAGCTTGGAAGTGGATTGATCCAAAGTTACAACTGAAAGCTTCAACTTGAGTGCGATTTTTCATTCAAGGAAATGATGAATCACTTTCTACCTTATACCTTCTTTGTTTTCAGTTGTATAGTTTACTTTATTTCATGCACCCCTTATTTGATTATGAAAATCAAATGAAGTTACTCCGATAGCTTGTGTGGGACTTTGGTTTGTACATTATGAACAAAGCAACAAAAATTATGCAATCTTATGATATCATTTTGAAATGTTTTTGCATAATATCACTAAAATTCACACTGTAATGAAACATTGCACAATAATGAGTACTTAGCAGAAATTTTTGAACATCTTGTGTACCTTTTGGATTGAATTTTCAATTCAGCTCTACCTGTTTGAGCTAGTAGAGAAAAATAGGTAACAATACTTATGCAGGGACATACATAAATGAATTGTGCATCTCGGTTTTATTCCTAGTTGAAGCCAAGTCTTAGGTTCTGAGTTTTACTATCTCATTTTAGTTGGTGTATCAGTTCACATTTTAATTTCCAAGCTTTAGTTTTCATGTTATCATTCTCCCTTTTCCCTGCAAGTATCTAGTTTAGGTGATAATCAACTAGGAAGTTGGACTTCTCCGGAGGTTGACCTTTACCTATAAGTAATCCTTAACTTAAAAGGTACTCCCATGTTTTCTCTGAAAAGATAAGATTTGCATCTTAATTTGTTAAATCTTGAACCTTAGCAAGGGTGCATTTTAGAAGCTAACAATTTTGGCACACCCGGTGGGATTGTGAACTGATTCTCAGTTCATTTAGTCCTTAATGTTACTGTTGTTTGGTGTGTACAACAGTAGTTTTCATCATTTTGGAGGCAGGTTCAACACACTTGGTGGCTCCGAAAATAAGATTTCTATTGGTTTCAGTAGTTCAGGTGTTGATATGTTTCAAGTTTTTCAACAGGAATGTGTGCTTTATCACTTTTTTCCTGTTTCAAATGAGTTGACATGTCTATGTTTCATGGGGATATGTTTTATCACCCTTCATCTCAAATTAACCAACAATTTCAACATACTTCCTACCCACCCACCCCTTCTTAGTCATCTTGGAAACCTTATCTTAATCAGTTCAAAAGTAATGATAAAATTGAGTTTGCAAACATCAAGAGCATTTTGCTTGATTGGACCAAGAAACTAGTTGAGATAGAGGGGTAGTAGGAATATGCTCTACAGTAGGAGGACTTGGCTTGCAATGCCCATTTTCATGAACAATAGTTGCTGGCACAAAAAAAACAATATGAGGAAGAGATTGCAAGGGAGGTGCTTGCAAAAGAAGCCCAATCAAATTTTTGCATGTCAGATCAGTTTCAGGAGGAGGTGTTTCCAAGGTATGAAATTCCAAATGTCACACAAGGTGAATCCTTTGCATCTTCAAAATAATTTTTAAATTTTTGAGGTTTACCTATTTTACAAAATCCTAAGCTTGTGTTTCCACGAGGGTAGTCATATTCAATATTAGAAGAGCATCATAGCCCATACTTGCAAGATTATGAGCCTGTTATCATCCATCCATCTTTACAAAGGAGGACTTGTTGCTTATGACAGCAGATGGTTTGCTAAGGAAAATGAGGTATTGGGGAAGTATAAAGAGGAACAAATTGTAGCTGATAAGCCTTCATTTGTTGAACAGGAGGAGAAATCAGATCCGTTACAGGAGATAGGTATAGTTTGACTTAAAATAAAGGTTTTTTGTATTTAGTTAATATTATTTTAATTTTATTATGAATATTGTATTTATATTTTGGCATGCTCAATGGGATCTACACCTTGTTTAATCTTGGTTTTGGAGGATTTTGCTAGTTTTTTTTTTTATATTTCCCTCTTTTTAGTGATATCTAGATTTTTTTGTAGGGTGCTCAACCTATGAAAAATATAACCTCATATCTGATTCTATAAGGATTGAAAACATAATGACTGATTAAAAACACCATACGGTTTACCCACACTCAATAATAGAGGCTTTTCAGGTTATCTACAATTTTGATCACACATACCATATTGATGGGTTAAAAGTTTGTTGAAATCTTTTGTTAGATTTTAGTCCACACTTTAATATTTCTTCCATAGTTACCCAATAGAGGATTAATGAAGTTGCATAAAAAAATAACATAACAAACCTGCACACACAAAAGCCTTACATAACAATCCTTAGCTTAGCTCCATTGTTCTCCTATTTTGCACCTTGGAAAAATGTGTAGTGGTGGTTATTCTGAGATTCTGCACAAAATCATTTGAGATGATATGATATGTTTATAGATTCTAGATCCTACGCTTGATATATTGTCAGTCAAAGTTTGCTTGTAGAATGGTTGACCAGATGGGAAGTGAAAATATCGACAAAAATGACGTCAACGTGAAGAGCTCGATGAGATGAGCCTAACAATGTTTGTTTCATCAAAATCCGAGATCGTACGCTTGAGATATTGCGAGTCAAAGTTTGCTTGTACAATGGTTGACCAAATTGGAAGCAAAAAAGTTGACCATCTCAGAAATCAACGAAAATAATGTCAATGCGAAGAGCTCAACGAGACGAACCCAACGATGTTCGTTTCATCAAAATCTGAGATCGTACGCTTGAGATATTGTCAGCCAAAGTTCGCTTGTACAATGGTTGACCAAATGGGAAGTGAAAAAATTAACTATCTCAGAAATCAACAGAAATGACATTACACGAAAAGCTCGAGGACTCGAACCCAACGATATTCATTTCATCAAAATCTGAGATCGTACGCTTGAGATATTGTCAGTCAAAGTTCGCTTGTAAAATGGTTGACCATCTGAAGAAAAAAAATTGACCATCTCAGAAATCGATGGAAACAACATCAACATGAAGAGCGCAACGAGATGAACCCAACAATGTTCATTTCATCAAAATCCAAGATCGTACGCTTGAGATATTGTCAGGGAAAGTTCGCTTGTATAATGGTTGACTAGAAGGGAAGTGAAAACACTGACCATCTCAGAAATCAATGGAAACAACGTCAACATGAAGAGATCGATGAGACAAACCCAACGATGTTAATTTCATCGAAATCCGAGATTGTACACTTCAGATATTGTCAGTCAAAGCTCGCTTGTACAATTGTTGACCAGATGGGAAGCGAAAACATTGACTATCTCAAAAATCAATAGAAACAATGTCAACGCAAAGAGCTCAACGAGATGAACCTAACGATGTTTGTTTAATCAAAATCTGAGATCATACGCTTGAAATATTGTTAGCCAAAGTTCGCTTGTATAATGGTTGACCAATGGGAAGTGAAAAATTTGACCATCTCAAAAATTGACGAAAATAATGTCAATGCAAAGAGATCAACAAGATGAACCCAACGATGTTCGTTTCATCGAAATCCAAGATCGTATGCTTGAGATATTGTCAGTCAAAGTTTGCTTGTACAATGGTTGACTAGATGGGAAGCGAAAACATTGATTGTCTCGAAAATCGACGAAAATGATGTCAACATGAAGAGCTCGATGAGATGAACCCAATGATTTTTGATTCATCGAAATCCAAGATCATATGCTTCAGATATTGTCAGTCAAAGTTCGCTTGTACAATGGTTGACCAGATGGGAAGCAAAAAAATTGACCATCTCAAAAATCGATGAAAATGATGTTTACGCGAAGAGCTCAATGAGAGGAACCCAATGATGTTTGTTTCATCGAAATCCGAGATCGTACGCTTGAGATATTGTCAGTCAAAGTTCTCTTGTACAATGGTTGACTAGAGGGGAAGCAAAAAAATTGGCCATCTCGGAAATCGATGGAAACAACATCAACTCGAAGAGCTCAACGAGATGAACCCAATGATGTTTTTTTCATCAAAATCCGAGATCGTACGCTTAAGATATTGTCAATCAAAGCTCACTTGTGCAATGGTTGACTAAATGGAAAGCGAAAAAATTAACCGTCTCAGAAATCGACAGAAACAACGTCAATGCGAAGAGCTCAATGATGTTTGTTTAATCGAAATCCGAGATCATACACTTGAGATATTGTTACTCAAAGTTCGCTTGTACAATGGTTGACTAGATGGGAAGCGAAAAAATTGATCATCTCAGAAATCGATGGAAACAATGTCAACGCGAAGAGCTCAAAGAGACGAACCCAATGATGTTTGTTTTCATCGAAATCCGATATCATACGCTTGAAATATTGTTAGTCAAAGTTTGCTTGTACAGTGGTTGACCAGATGGGAAGCGAAAAAATTGACCCTCTCAAAAATTGACAGAAACAATGTCAACGCGAAGAGCTGGACGAGACGAACCCAATGATGTTCGTTTCATCAAAACTTGAGATCGTACGCTTGAGATATTGTCAGTCAAAGTTCACTTGTACAATGCTTGACTAGATGGGAAGTGAAAAAAATGACCATCTCGTAAATCAACGGAAACAACATCAATGCGAAGAGCTCAACGAGATGAACCCAACAATGTTTATTTCATCGAAATCCAAGAACATACGCTTGAGATATTGTCAGTCAAAGTTAGCTTGTACAATGGTTGACCAGATAGGAAGCAAAAAAATTGACCATCTCATAAATTGACGAAAATGATGTCAACGCGAATAGCTCGACGAGATGAACCCAATGATGTTCATTTCATCGAAATCCGAGATCGTACGCTTGAGATATTGTCAGTGAAAGTTCGCTTGTACAATGGTTGACCAGATGGGAAGCAAAAAAAATGACCATCTCGAAAATCAACGAAAACGACGTCAACACGAAGAGCTCAATGAGACGAACCCAACGATGTTTGTTTCATCGAAATCTGAGATCGTACGCTTGAGATATTGTTAGTTAAAGATCGCTTGTACAATGGTTGACCAGATGGGAAGCGAAAAATTTGACCTTTTCGGAAATCAACGGAAACAACGTCAACGCGAAGAACTCGACGAGACAAACCCAACGATGTTCGTTTCATCAAAATTCGAGATCAAACACTTGAGATATTGTTAGTCAAAGTTCGCTTGTAGATTGGGTTGACCAGATGGGAAGCGAAAATATTGACCATCTTGGAAATTGATGGAAACAACGTCAATGCAAAGATCTCAATGAGACGAACCTAACGATGTTCGTTTCATTGAAATCTGAGTTCGTAAGCTTGAGATATTGTCAGTCAAAGTTCGCTTGTACAATGGTTGACCAAATGGAAAGCGAAAAAATTGACCATCTCGGAAATCGACGGAAACAACGTCAATGTGAAGAGCTCAATGAGACGAACCCAATGATGTTTGCTTCATCGAAATCCGAGATCATACGCTTGAGATATTGTCAGTCAAATTTCACTTGTACAAATGGTTGACTAGATGAGAAGCGAAAAAATTGACCATCTTGGAAATCGACAGAAACAACGTCAATGCGAAGAGCTCAACAAGATGAACCCAATGTTGTTTGTTTCATCAAAATCCAAGATCATACACTTGAAATATTGTTAGTCAAAGTTTGGTTGTACAGTGGTTGACCAGATGGGAAGCAAAAAATTGACCATCTTGGAAATCGATGGAAACAATGTCAACATGAAGAGCTCAACGAGATGAACCTAATGATGTTCGTTTGAACAAAATTTGAGATCGTACGCTTGAGATATTGTCAGTCAAAGTTCACTTGTACAATGGTTGACCAAATGGGAAGCGAAAAAATTGACTGTCTCATAAATCAATGGAGACAACGTCAACGTGAAGAGCTCAACGAGACGAACCCAACGATGTTTGTTTCATCGAAATCCGAGAACGTACGCTTGAGATATTGTCAATCAAAGTTCGCTTGTACAATGGTTGACTAGATAGGAAGCGAAAAAATTGACCGTCTCAGAAATCGATGGAAATGAGGTCAACGTGAAGAGCTTGATGAGACGAACCCAATGATGTTCCCTTCATCGAAATCCGAGATCGTATGCTTGAGATATTGTCAGTCAAAGTTTGCTTGTACAATGGTTGACCAAATGGGAAGTGAAAAAATTGACCATCTCAGAAATCGACAAAAATGACATCAACGCGAAGAGCTTAACGAGACGAACCCAACAATGTTTGTTTCATCAAAATACGAGATCGTACGCTTGAGATATGGTCAGTGAAAGTTCGCTTGTACAATGGTTGCCCATATGGGAAGTGAAAAAATTGACCGTCTTGGAAATCGACAGAAACAACATTAACGCAAAGAGCTCGATGAGACGAACCCAACGATGTTTGTTTCATTAAAATTTGAGATCGTACGCTTGAGATATTGTCAATCAAAGTTCACTTGTGACCAGATGGGAAGCGAAAAAATTGAACGTCTTAGAAATCGACGGAAACAACGTCAACACGAAGAGCTCAACGAGACGAATCCCAACGATGTATGTTTCATCGAAATCCGAGATTGTACGCTTGAGATATTGTCAGTCAAAGGTCGCTTGTACAATGGTTGACTAGATCGGAAGCGAAAAAATTGACCATCTCAAAAATCGAGGGAAATGACGTCATCGCGAAGAGCTAGACGAGATGAACCCAATGATGTTTGTTCCATCAAAATTTGAGATCATACACTTGAGATATTGTCAGTCAAAGTTTGCTTGTATAATGGTTGACCAGATGGGAAGCGAAAAAATTGACCGTCTTGAAAATCAACGGAAACAACGTCAACGCGAAGAGCTCAATGAGACGAACCCAATGATGTTCGTTTCATCGAAATCTGAGATCGTACACTTGCGATATTGTCAGTGAAAGTTCGCTTGTACAACATGAAAGGACAGGGCCATGGTTTAGAATAGGATGTCGACGGATGACCCCGAATGAATGGAGTGAGAGACCCAAGCAATTGCAATGCAAAGTAAAATAGTTCCTGGTAGGAAAGTGATAGGAAGGCGGGGCACCCACTTTTTTTTTAATAATTTTTTACGACAATAGACCACCAGTTACCCATTTTTTAGTCTACCACCGCTTAGTGGCGCCAAAAATCGGTTTTCACCACTAAAATTATTCAATGGTAATGCTCGACAGAAACCGGCTTTTGAACATTAACCAACCAACAATTCCCAAAAGGGTTTTCATTGTTGGATCTTTTTTTCCTTTTTTTTATTGATCAGTTCTGAAGGAGGCCAAAAGGAACAACAGTAAGTTCCTTTGTCACCTCTAAAAAGAAAGCTTCTTTGGAAAGATTCTTTTTGAACATTTTGAGGTGGTGACCATTAACAAGGAGAGTTCTTCTTTTGGAGTCCACTGTACAAAAATGAACAACGCCATTAGCATATAATGTTTGGATCTTGTAGGGTCCCAGCCACCGTGTGTGAAACTTTCCTTTGAAGTCTTGGAAGCGGGAGTCGTATAAGAGTGCCCAATCTCTAGGTTCGAATGATTGTTGTTAGATGTGACGGTCATGCCATAGAGCACGTTCTTTTTGAACAACCACAGTGTGGAAGAGTGCTTTTTGGTGCAATTAATTTAAGGAATGTAGTTGATCAATGTGTGTCTTTTATGCATCAGAAAGACTCATACCCAACTATGTGCGAAGAGTTTTTATCTCAAACTCAATGGGAAGAACTGCCTTCTTACCATAGTTGAGTTCATAAGGGGTCAGACTAGTGGTGGTCTTCCACATTGTCTGATAAGGCCCACACAACTTCAAGTAGTCATGCAACCCAATCACACTTATGAAGAGAAACTATCTTAGTAAGAATATTCTTAATTTCCCTATTGGTGACTTCTACCTACCCATTGGCTTGAGGGTGATAAGGTGTAGACTTGAGATGGCGAATTTCATACTCATGAACCAAGGCAAAAATGAGCTCAGATGTAAATTGTGGTCCTTGATCCATGGTTATCTCTCATGACACACCAAACCTGGTGAAAATATTGAAGTACAGGAAATCTACTACTTTTGTATCTCTGGCATGCTTCAGGGCTACCACTTCAACCCACTTGGTTACATAATCAGTACACACAAGGATGTATTCCTTATTTCTTGATGGCAAGTTTATTGGGCCAACAAAATCAAGGCCCCACTTCTCAAATGGCTCTATGGAAAATTGTGGATATAAGGGCATCTTGTCGAAGTGTGTAGGGCACCCCATATGCTAACACTTGTCACAATGATGAACATAGCGTTTACGATCCTTATGGATTGTAGGCCAATAGTACCCTACAGTGAGAATATTCTAAGCAGTCCTTTGAGTAGCAAAGTGTCCTCCACATTATTTTGTGTGGCATTCACGAAGTATATCAAAGACATCATCTTCAGGTACACAACATTGCATGATATTGTTGATTCTGGTGCGGAAGACAAATTCATTGATCCATGTGTACTATCCACTGAGTCCAACGAGCTTTTGTCACCCCCTTAGAGAGAAATGTGGTGGGAACTTGCATGTAAATAGATAGTTTGCAATATCGATGAACCATCGACTCTTTGCTGACATAGAAAAGAGGTGATCATCTGGAAATGCATCGTCAACTAGAGTAGGTTCATCTTCTGGATTTTGTAACCTGGATAAAAATTCTGCAACCAAATTTTCTTGACCAGGCTTATCAAGTATAGTTATATCAAATTCTTGTAGTAAAAGGAACCATCTAATAACTCTACCAGCGATGACAAGTTTATTCATTAAAAACTGAATTGTCGAATGATCTATGTGGAAAAATACTTTATAATCAGTAATATAATGACAAAACTTATTAATTGCATACACAACAACTAAATTTTTTTTTTCAGTTAGTTTACCTTGGCACCTGTGAAGTTCTTGTTAATGTAGTAGATGGAATAGAAGAGATTATCCTCTTTTTGTCCAAGCATAGTTCTCATCAAACAATTTGAGGAATCAATGTGAATATGAAATGGTAGCTCCCAGTTTGGACCTCTAAGGACCAATGTGGTTACAAATTTTGTCTTGATGGACTCAAAGGCTTCTTGACACTCAGGTGTCCAAGAGAAAGCAATGTCTTTAGCTAATAAGGTAAATAAGGGAAAGGCAAAATTACTAAAATTTTAGATAAATCTCCGGTAATACTCTACATGACCGAGAAAACTATGAACATCTTTTTGCCTAGAAGGTGTAGTAGGAAAGTCTTGGATAATTTGGGATTTTTTAGGATCCACTTAGATACCTTTAGAGGAGATGTAATGGCCAAGCACTATCCCTTTGGTCATAAGCATATGGCACTTTTCATGACTTAATGACAAGTTGGTATCTATACAATGCCTAAGTACCTTTTCTAAGTTTTTTTAGCCTCTTCATAAGTATTACCATGGATAGTAAAATCATCCATATACACCTTAACACAATCATTTACAAGATCCACACAAATTCTCAAAACTTCTCTTTGAAAAGTGGTAGGGGCATTACATAAACCAAATGGAAATACGCTATAAGCAAAGGTGCCCCAAGGGAAAGTGAAAGTGGTCTTGTCTTGATCCTCTGGTGCTATGTGAATCTAGTTGTAACTGTTGAACCCATCCAAAAAAAAGAACTTCTTACCTACAAGAGTGTCCAATACTTGATCAATAAATGGTAATGGAAAATTATCCTTCTAAGTAGCTTTATTTAATGCTCTATAACCAACACAAATTCTCCACTTACTATTTTTCTTAGGAGCCACAACTAAATGAGAACCCAATGACTATCTGAAATGGGATATATAAACCTGACATTTAATAGTTTTTTGTAACTCATCCTTAACTATTTCATGTGAGGCAGGGTTGAGCTGACGTTGCGGTTGCCTAATTGGACGAATATCTTCTTCAATGTAAATACGGTGGGTGCAAGTGTTAGGATGGATTCCACGCATGTTTTGGTATTCTCAAGCGAATGCATCTTTTTTTGTTCTAAGCTTGGTGGTAAGGTATTGGATTTTTCCAGGGGTTAACTATGGAATAATATTAAGTGTGAGATTAAGAAAAAATTCCATAGCTTCTGATTGTGTAGGTGATTTAATTGCTAAGACTTGGGAGGTGGATGGCATATCACTAGAATTTGCAGAAGATAAGAATGAACCATACAAGCAATTATGGGGCAACGACTGATGCAATGTGATAAAGTGTTGAACAAATCATGAACTACCACCAACAAAAAGTTCCCAAAAGGACTTTGAGCATTTATACCTAAATGGAGAACCATTCTTTCAAAAAATTTATTAAACGTATACCTGATCTGGAGAAAATGAACAAGAAAATTATCCTCGGTAGGTTCCTCCATATCTAAGGCTTTATCAATTGTTAGAATTGGCAATGAATCGTCTAAGTCTCTATCACTCGAAACTGGGTCCTCCATCTCCAACAAAGGTTATGCTGGCGAGTATAGAGTCAATTGTTTCTTGTTCTTGCCATTAGAAATGACCATGTTCCCTAACTAGAAATTGATAAATGCATCTGAGGCTACCAACCAAGGTCATCCCAAAATTAGGGGGTATCCCCCCAGCTTAATTTTTGGTTGCAAAATCATAAAATCAGTTGGGTATTCCCACAAATCAATAGAAAGGATTACATCTTCAATCATTCCTTTGAGCTTGACCAAAGATCGATCTTCCATTTGAAGAACTGTGGGAGTAGGTCTAAGTCTCTCTAGAAACAGATGTCCTTGATGGCTTGCAACAAAAGAATCTAAATGTTAACATTGTGTAACTCATTAACAAAATCAAATTTAGGTTTAGAATCCTCCCTTTGTATTGGTTTAGACTAAAATCATTCGGGAAAGGGACATTCTTTGGCTGGCTCTGCTTTTGACTCCTCATTTATTTTTGTAATGGTGGGCCCTTGAAGAGCCTTCCCTGACCTTAATTGAACTCCATCTAGTTATAATGTATTTATGGGATAGGTAGGGTAACCTATTGCCTCATTATTATACACAGGCAGGGTTTCCTTATTGTTGGGGTTTGGATTTGGTTGGGCTGGCATTGATGTAGGTCTTAGTGGTTGTGTTGGATGTTTTATTGGATTGATGAGTTGAGCGACTGATGATGGCAAGGCTGAAAGAAGTTTTTGCGACACATTGGAAAAAACACGGCCAAGGCCTTCTCGGCTTGCTCTTGATTGCTACGGGTATAAAGAGTGTCTATCTGTTTACCCATGACTCAACAATTCTGTTTTAAGATCCTCAAGTAAATTTCCTATTTCACGCTTCATTATACATGTCACATTGCCTGCGATATAAGGCTTACTTGGATAGCCCCTTCCCGAATGTTGAGACCCCATATAGTTCCTACAAATATCACAGATATCATCAAATCATGTTTTGGAGATATTCCCTTTTCCTATTAAATTTAATGCTTCCATAACATCATCTCTTATGCCCCTAAGAAACAACATTTTAATAGCATCATCATTTAGTCCATGTTGGCAAGAGCATTGAAGACTAAACATAAAGCGTTCAAGATAGTCCTCTACAGACTCGTCTTCCTTTTGAGTCATGCAGAAAATTTCATCCAAACCTCCCTTTTTTTGCAATATTCTTGGTACTTGGTCAGGAATAGTTCCTTCATGACTTCCGATGTTCTGACGTTCCTAAGGTTCATAAACCATCGTAGGGCGACATCCTTTAATGTAGCTAGAAATAGTTTGAGTTTTTGTGCATCACTTTGATATTCATAGTTGTGGCACAACACATCAAATTCAAACAAAAACATGTCAGGATCCTCAATCGAAAGACCACAAAAATAGGAAAAGAAGAATGAGGAATTTCCTTCATGGGAGTGTCTTGTTTAGGATGTGTGATTGGAAACTCAAAGGTAATTGGATTATTGTTGGCCAATGCCCTATTATGATTGTTGTTGTTGTCATTGTTGTTGTTGGGATCCATGACTTCTAATGCCCAAGGGGTAAAATAAGTTTTAAATGGCTCTTGGGTTTTTGAAAATGGAGCAGCTTTACCCTCGTAGGACTCTTGGAAAAAAAATTCAACCTTTTTGCGTAATATCTTAGAAGAACTTGGATGAGTACCTGCGGGCATCTGAACAACATTGGTCTCAATAGCACACTTATCAAGATCAAATTTGGGTAATTCAAATGATTGCAAATTAGTTTTTAATTTCTCTTGAGTTGAGCTTCTTCCTTCAATGGGTGATTTTGAATTTTCTTGCAATTCTATGGCTTGTGGACCTTCAATGGATGGTTTTGATTTATTTTTGGGTTTTTCAGGTTGTGAACTACTTCCCTTTTCTTTTCTAATGAATCTTCCTCTACTATCCCTACTACGATTCATGCACCTAAATGAATTATGTCAAAGCAAACTAAGGGTAGTTATCCAAACAAGGTCAACTATCTTGTGGGATTTCTCCTTAGCACAATGCTCCTAACTCAGTTTACTGGAATGCAAGCCTTTAACAACATTCCCCATCAATGGCGCCAAAATGATTGGATTAAACTATGGTCTCAAATTATTCTTTAAATGGGTTTGAATTAATCTTTAGAAATGGCTTCCTCAGTTCATCCTAAAGTGTCAATCTGAGAACGTAGGATTTTGAACCGTGTTGTGGCAGTATGCCAAAGAGATGCAATCAATAAACTAAGGGTTGATGGATGAAAAATAATGTAATTTGCATTCGAACAAAATTTTGATTGACAAAATTCCTATCACGTATATGATAGAAACCCGTGAAGAAATAGTTCTGAAATAGAAAACAAATTACTGGCACACAACATAGTAGAACTAAAAATCTCTATATAAGAGAATGGAAATCTTCCTTGAAATAAGATGAAAAAAATCAAAGTTAAAATAGTGAATGTAAATATGCTTTCGACATCAATTAACCATTCAACTTCTTAACTCATAGTGACTTTATTAATCAGCATCTAACTATTCTTAATACTAATAATAGTTGATAGGTAAATTATACACACTGACAAGTATTGAAAAAACCAATACAGATTAACATAATAACAAAGATGAATTATACGAATAAGAATCTGGTACTTAACACAATAATCAATATGAAATCAATCAAATAACTATGAAATCACAACATACATTACCACATAAATATATCTAATGGAAAGATCACCAACAACCAAGGAAGTGGGCCCTTCCTTCACCGACTATTAAGTGATGAAAATCACAAACACAGAAATACTCCATGCTAACTATCATTCATTCGGATTGCAGCAACAAATTATGAACACAGATTTAATCACCAATATCTGATTTCTATTATGTCTATCTATTCCCATTTTTACACACACACACACATACATATATATCGTAGCTACCTATACCTATAATATTCTTACATGCGAATAAGCATTTTGGTTGTTTGTGGCTTACAACCAACAACCATTGAAAGATAATAAAAAATAGCTTAAAGTCTTTTAACAGTATCTTGAAACAACATAACAAATCAAAACAGATTTTCTAATCTCGTCAAGTATAGCAGAAGTGACCAAATGACTTCAACCATCCTAGTCTTCCTTCCACCGACGCCCTTCATGCCTTGCTCTCAATCACTTAAAATTTTTTTGTCACCGAAATCATAAAGATAGTTAGCAATAGTTAAATAAATTGGTATTTTTCACTAGGTTTAACCTCTCCTTCTATTTCATAGAATATCTCCAGTTCATTAACAAAAAGTGATAGGAGCAATAGGAAATACTAGGGAAGATGATAAAGGTTAAAGCAAATAATAGGTAAAATAATGGCATGTTTTCCCCCCATCAAATATTATATGCAAATTTTCCCCAAGGACAAGTAAAAGTAGTTTTATCTTGGTCTTTAAATGCCATCCTAATTTAATTGTATCTACTAAAACCATCTGAGAAAGAAAATATTTTTTTCCCTACAAGAGTATCAAGAACTATCAATAAAAGGCAATGGAAAATGCTCCTTTTTGATTGCTTTATTAAGATCTATGTAATCAACACAAATGTGCCACTTATCACTTTTCTTAGTCACTACTAAAAAAGGTGAAACCCATTAGCTATTTGAAATCAGATAAACAAATCCTACAATTAAAAAAATCTTTAACAATTTTACACATATTAGGATTTATTCTTCATTGTGGTTGTCTTATTGGATGAATTATTCCATATAAATATGGTGAGTAAGATTTTTTGGATTTATATCATGTATAGATATATGAAAATGCATCTTTATGATTTTATAGCATAGAAATCAAATCATCAATTTGTATAGTTCTTAATTATGGATTAATATTAAGTGTGTCCTTGTAATATTTTAATTGGTTGTGAGTGAGAAGGTGCAGGTAAAATATATAGCTACTAATTGGATGAATACCTATTTTGAAAGAAATTAAGAATAATAATATCTTCAGGTGGTTTGTGAAAATTAAGACTCTATTCAATTGTTAAACAGGAAGTGATTCATCCAAGCCACTATCAACCTATAGTGGATCATTCATCTCTAATAAATGTTATGCTAGTGGGTATAGTGTCAACAATTTATTTTTTTATCCATTAGAAATGATCATATTACCTTATTAATAATTGATGAAAGCATGCAAACACTACTATATTTGAATAGAATTTCTGATGAATATTCGTCCAAATTTTGACAAACTATTATCGAATTCTTGACGAAACACTGTTTTCAATTTTGTTGGTGGTATTTTGTCGGTTTGCCGACCAACATTTATTCGTCAAAATAATGACCCATCATCTTCAGTAAACAGTACACAAAATTTCTGTTGTTTTCGATGCAATTCCGATGAACCTTTGACAATCTATCAACGCCAAATCAACAAACTTTCATTGGTATTTCCATCAGGAACCATAAAAAAAACAAAAAAAAAATCGTCAAAAAACCGACGAATATCAGTTGACTATGAGACGAAGATTCCATCCCAGGTATATCAACCTCGTCGGAAGTTTGTCTTTTTTCTTTGGACCATTTCGTCGAAAGTTTGACGAAATCGAGGATAGAGGTGTAGAATTAAAAGAAATCCAAACCTCCCTATGGTCGGAAAAATGGTAACTTTAGGCTGCATAAATAACCAGATCTTCAGTATCTTTTACGGTGGAGTTGCCAGATGAAGTCTCAAATCGCTACCATTGTGTCCTTTCTGATATTATAATGCATAAGAAAATGGTGTACCTGTTGTGTTGGTGGAGATAAGTAACAAATATATTGTTTGTATGAATTTCCAACTACCCTTTGTTGAGGCATCTTCTTGGATGGACTCTCACTATCCAGCTTTAGAGAGAAAACTTAGTCTTCATATGATGTAATGTAAATTATATACTCAGTGGTTGTGTGAAAGGGTGAGAATTATTTTGGTGATTCAATGATTAAATTTTCTATGTTTTGGAATTATGTTTGACGCCAACGTTTCATTACAAAATGCATCTTCCTCAAGACAATATGGTTATCAGTTATAAATGTTATTCTTATTTTTCCCTTGAAAATATAAGCAAATGTGTTGTTAGTATTATCTAACCCATAAATATTACTATATACAAATTTTAGTGTCCATGCTTTTATGTTTGAACAAAGTTCATAATAATATTAATATGGAAGTAGATAGAAGGAGGCCCATTATTGGCTCTAAAAGAATAGCATGCTAATAATGTGATCAATCCTAAAACAACAATTTGAACCTCAAATCCTAGTGGCTGCATGATTCCCAAGGTTTAAACCTTATATATATTAATGACAAAACCACATTAGCCTTAAAGAATCTTTAACTCTTTTCTCATGGTTAAATAGTCCTTCATTAAAGGGCACACAAGAATATATTCCCGCTCTCTTAAAGATAAAGTCTAGTAATTTAAAATAAAAGTATGGCTAAAGGTAAATTTTTTTTAACTAATCTATCATTCCTTTAGAAACAAAAAATAAAATAAAATTCTATTGAATACTTTAATCCCTTTAAAGCAAAATAATATACTTATTTATTTATAAGAGATGTATTACTAAAGGATAGTCATAAGAGATAATCTTTTTAGTTGTAAAGGATCATCATAATTATTGCAATTCTGAATTATTTTATATATATATAATTATAATTATAATTATAGTTTTATTGCTTAAAGTTTATATATATAAGAGAAAAATGAATTCAAATAAATGACAATTAAATAAATAGATAAAGCAATAATAACTTATCTTATCTTTTGGGTTTAGTTTTCTTGATTTGTAGGTACCATGTAGTGAGGTTGAATCCACCTAGCTTTCTCTAATATAAAAAAAAACCATAGAAGGAAATGACTTTACCAATCCAATCCTAATATGAATTGTAATGCCCATCCCTTGGTAATTGAAACCTAAAGGCCTATGAGTTAGCTTATGCTTGGTGAGCCAATCAAGCATTCAACCTTGCATTTGATTTCTATTCATTGTATATGTATATTTCTAAGTATTTGGAATTTGCAAAGTAGCAAAGTGAATTTATTTCTTTTTAGTTATTATAGAACAAAACATGAAAATTTCATTAGTATTATGGTAGGATATGATGAATTAAGAGACACTAAATAATATAAGCATCTAGTAAATCCAAACCATATGTTCCATGTATAACTATATAATAGTATTAGTACAAATAATTTTGCTAATATCAACAATCCCCAAAAGAAATAAGGAGTAGATGAAAACTAATGCTAGAATCAAGATTGGAAACCAATATCATGTTTGTAAATAAAGCTTGAATTAGAGGATGATTATATTGAATCACTTCCCAACATCATGATAAACCTTTTATAATATTTATATAGGCCAGGCGAGATATGTTGAACAATGCTAAGTAGGATTCTTACCTATGAACATATCTCAACATCTAACACACCATTTTGGTATTCCACCTCTACACCATTTACCTAGGTAGTAGGTGAGGATGACACGACGGTTCTAAACATAGTATACAAATTGATCTAGATATTTGGTATGAACCTAAGTGGCCTGGGGTTATCTAGTAGCAACAAGTAGAAATAGACATCATCTCATAAACCCATCTCTATTTTTATATGGATTTTCAAGGCATACTTGTAAACTTGAAACTTAGCATTTAAAAATAACTATGTTGTGAAGGAAAGGCTAGGTTCTCCAAATTGACTCAATTAAAGATGAAAACAGAATTTTCAATTTTGTACAAAAAATAGTCTCATCCTTACCCAAATTTCCAAGTTGATTGGACACATGAAAACAAAGATTTCATTCGCTACATCTTGGAGGGAAAAAATATGATAGCTCCTATCTTTGTGAAGTTAAATTTTTTTTTTTTTATTTATCTGCCACCATAGTGAAAAGTTAGCAATTGCATATGATGTGGATTGGACAATATATATCCATGGGGAAAATGGGTGTAGAAGAGATTTGTAGAGTTTTTTCCTTATATTTACATAAGCATTGTTAGGAATCTTTCATTCTCTCTAAGTTATGCCTTCATATGTCATTTGAGAAGGTAACTCCATAAAGTTTTTATCATTGTTGAAAAGCAATACATTGGAATATGTCAATCATGATAAGATAAAGATTCAAAGATAGTCAATGTTTAATGAAGATTTTATAGAAGAAAATTTATAATGAAGGTTTCAAGAGAGAGTCATAGAATATCATCGAGTGACTGTGAAGTATTTTCTAAGGGACATTATTATGAAATATTGACCTTGGATAGAGTTTTGATAGGAAATCAAGAGAAGGACATTCATGACTATCCAAGATAGCCCTTTAGAAAGCAATAGGAAAGTCAAGAAGAGTTATACATGAAAATCCTTATAATCATATGTGTGATCAAAACCTTAGATATGGGTTGAGTTGATAAGACATAAGAGGACAATCATCTTGACCAATTGAAAATACAAAGGGCACCATAAAAGATTGACAAAGGGACCTAATGGCAAACCAAGGAATGGTGTCCAATCCACATGAAAAATTCTAAGGATCCTTATGAGTGGAAAAAGAAAGGATAGACACTTAGAAAGAGAACAATCCTTACCAAATAAAGGATGGTCACAATAATCAAAAGGTAGTTAATAGCTCATAATTATAAGAGGACATCTAACTGTTCATCCACATGGGAAAACACTACAGAACTGCCAAGGATTTGGTGGTTCCAAATAAGTGACAATCCTCACAATGAAGTTGAAAATGGACAAGGTTATTCTTGACAACCCCACTAAGTTGTAGTGATTCATGCTTGTTAGCAAGTGATAGTCCATTTAGGATATCTTAGAGACTAATAACTAGCAGGTAACAAAACAATGAACAAATATAAAGATGTCTTAATTTTAAAGGAGATAGCCATAAGAAATGAATGATCACAAGGGTAGATTTATCTTGCAAATGAGTGAGTGATTATCACATAGTACACTGCACCATGGCACATACAAAATTGGATTGATTTATTTTTTTGTTACATTGTAATGTATTTCTCCGTTTCATAAAGTTTTTTCATGTTTTTAGGTGATTTTAGGAAAGTTTTCAACTTTTTAGGTGATTAGGAAATTCCCAACTCCAATGCCCAACTGATATCACACTAGTCTATGTTTTTAACTAGAATTTCTTGATTCTCCTATGCCGTAAGTATCCAACATGGTCACCAAACGGAGCGTAATGTTGTACCTAAACCATTTTTTTTGCTTCATTAAGGCATTTTGATTAAAATAATCCAAATCTTGTAAAATTGTCGTCAAAAGTTCGTTTTAGGTCAAACAAAGGATGGGATTTTTGTGGGTTTTCTATCTAGAAGATATTGGCAAATTTTGAAATTTTTGAAAATTAGGGTTTTCGAGCCACTATTTTTAGGAAAAACCCTTAAAAATAGGATCTTGTCAGAATTGATTGAAAATAATTTTGATTGGCTTATTTCACATCACGATGACATTGGCAAAGTCAGAATCAAGAAAAGGTCAGTTTAGCTCTAATGGGTCTATTTCAAAATTTCAGGAGAAAATTTAGGACCCTTGAGGTCGTCAATGGTAGTTGGCTAGTACCAAGTTTTGAAATCTAAGCCTCAAACTCATCACAGAAGATTCTATGGTGAAAGATGCTGAAAAAGATGCTTCAAGATAGAGGGGATTTTCTAAAGGTTAAAAATATGAAAAATATTTTGTCTAGAAATACTACACCTTGCTATGAGGGAGGTGCTTGTGCAATCAACACCTATGTCAACTTTGCAGTGTTTGAACATGTAAAAATTGTGAAACACAGTCACATACTCATGCTAGCAACGTCAATCCTTAAACATAGTCAATTTAACAAGCGACGCGGTGTTTGTGAAGCACGAAAGAGGTGAAAATCATCCAAAAATCACCAACTCTGGAGCTAATTGCGCCCTCGTAGGCCAGGGGTGCCCTTTAAATTGAAGGTCTAAATGCAATTGTTAATGCTTGTTAATACAACCATCTTCTCTCAAATTCAACTATATTTCTAGTGAATCATCAAACGAATCCATCAGATTTATGAAACACCAGAAAATGACCATAGAGGAGGAAGACGTAGGAAGAAAAAAATGTCAAAGATGGTAGTCAATTGCAAAAATTATGCCATTATAGCCTAGGGGCGCCCAAGAATAAATCCTGCTAGATGTCAAAATTTGTAGTGACCATCTTTGAGTGATCTCTCTAGTTTCAACCCAGCTACATGATGAATCCATTCGCTAGTCCATAGGGTGTACTGAGTGACCGTCGTTGTTGATCTGACAAGCATGTAAAACGAAGGATATATTGAAAGTAAAAATGTACCTCTTCAGGCCTAAGTCACCTAGGCTTTTGGTCAACTAAATGAGGTTTTCGAGAGCTGTCTTCTACAAGAGATATACATAGGATCCTTCTAGCTATGCAATGAATCCAACCATCAACTCTTGAGACTTGTCAAATTCCCGTGAGTGAAGAATCAACGTAAAAACACAGGAGATGAAAAAGAGTAGAAATTTGACTAAGTGTTGAAAAGATGCAACCTTTTGGGAAAAGGCTCCCAACTTTTTGAGTCCTTAGATGTAGTCTTCTAGCTTCGTCACTCCCAAAAACATCTCTTCCAAGTTGTTCAATCTCCACGATGAGATCATTAGCGTGAACATTAGAGCAATTGAGCTTCCAAAATTCAGGACCAAAGTGGAGCATTTAATTGAAAGTTACAAAGTGCAAAATTAGTCTTAGAAGGTCAATTGTGCCCCTGCAGGCCAAGAGTGCCCTTGAATTTGAGCACTTTAAATCAACTTTTAGAACTTGCACATATAGTCATCCTTTACAAAATTCTTTTAGCTTCACAATGGATTCAATATCTAGTCGACGAGAATATACAATCACTGGTAGTTGCAGATTGAAGCATGACGGGTCAAAATCCAAAGATGGCTAACTTTGGTGAAACATGCACCCTTTTGGAAAAAGGCACCCTAGAATTCAAGGCACCAGATAAAGTTTATAAATTTCACAACTTCCAACAACATCTTTTCAAACTTGATCCAGCTACACGATGAATCAGTCAACTGAGCTTTAGGATCAACTGGGCATCCATAATTTAGGGTCAAACAAAGGCTTCTATGATGTGTGCAAAGGCTAAAATTTGGAAATTTCAAGAAAGTTTCCAAGTTTGAGAATAATGGCACCTAAAGTCAAACTTTGACTTTTGAAACTAAACTGCTTTGGTTGCCCTATAATGGGGGGATTTTTGAACAGGATTAAAATAATAATAAAACTTCAGTTTCACCTCCAAATCAAATTACAAAATACTCCATTATTTTTGCATGTGGCATGTTTCTTCTTTGCATGTTGTGTGGCGCCTTTTGAAGGATCCATTCTAAATTTTTATGAACTGAATGAGGTCCAATGAGAATGCCACATCCTAAGTTTAGGGTTTTTACTTGCATATGATGCCTTAACTCATGAAAATTGTTTAAATATGTGCTTAGGCATCCATTTTCTTCATCACAGGTTGAAGGCAAAGACATATTTTCTCATGCAAGCAAGATTTGAAGGTGTTGTATGAAGAATTTTTCAATTTTATTCATAGTTACAGATCCAAATTTCTCGATAGGATAGTTTTGCATGCTTCATTTTTCCAATAGATTCTTGGTAGATTTCATTAGATTAAGACAAGGAGGCGATTTTCTTGAAGATTGATAGAGGAAAAATATAACTTTTATCTTCTCTCTTACATTTCTTCTATCCTTGTCTTAAGTTTTCTCTTGCATGCACAAGTAAACAACATATTTTTTAGAATCTGGTCATCTGGGTTCACTCAACACAGTGTTGGAAAGAAAACCCACGTTCCAATTTTTTTTGAGAAAATTGCCTCGTTGCCCCCTAAAATTAGGGTTTTCAAAAAAAGTCAAAATTTAAAAAAATAGAGAAACTGGGTTTGATCAACTCGTATGCGCCAACAAAACCCATATGTTAGATTTTTTTGGGAAAGAATGGCCTTGGTTCCCTCTACAACTTCTTTGTGTCTTTGGTGTTTTCTTTCTGTTATCTTCATTTCATGTTTACAATTAATAATAGATTCAAGTTAAAGAGAAAATATTAAGTTTAAAGTAAAGTTATTTGATACAATTGATTCACCCCCCCTCTCAGTTGTCTTGTGCATTTCAACAAAATTGCCCCTTGATAGGCTAATTTTAGCCTCATCATAAGCTATTTTTATCTTTTTTGGAAAAGCTGTCAAAACATATCCATGTTTACAGTATATAGTCTAGTTTTTCAATATGTAATTCACTTGAACTGAATTCATGACCAAAGTGGTTTTGATTCACGATTTCATAAAAAATCTGACATCGATTTGCATCAAGTGCATCTAGAGGGATGATTTAAGACAATTTGACAAGCATAGGCACACAAAGTCCTCATGGTTTCATACCTTGTATAGCTAATTTCCTTCCAAGGGTAGTTTAGAGGGTTGATACGGTTAGAATGTGAGGATATTTGGATGAAGAAGTTGCAATCAACAATCCCATGGATGGGTTAATTGCTTGAGATCACATATAGTGAACTATAGACCAGGATGTCCCACATTTTTAGGATAGACATTAGACACAATAGTTAACTTGATGTTTCTTTCCAAGTTAACTCGCTACCCCACATACCATTTCATGTCTATTTTGGAATCACGTATGTAGACATGAAGTTATCATTTAGTTATATTTTATTTGATTTATGTTGGTTATTAGTTGAATCTCATATCAATAAGGAATTGTGTGTTGTATAGTCCAATTAGTTTAGTTTAGAATTAGTTAATTGAGGTAGTTTTTCCAGCTAACTGTTAAGTTACGCACATTTAGAATTAATAATAAATCTTGCATGCTTGCAAGATTGATGATAACTCAAGGATATTTTAGGGTTCTCTACTCCTTCAAGCTTGTATAGATAAGAGCATATTTTAACTTTTGTTTTGATAAAAAATTGTTGTGCCCACCTTGCCATGCAAGATTGGTATTCTCTATTAGTTCACTTTGTTTGATATAAATCTAGTTTTATAGTTCATTATGTGTGTATCTCATTACATAATTTTCTATCCCAAATTTATTTGTTTTAAATAATCTTTCTTTCATATCTACACCTCGGATAGGTGTTCCACCTCCTTGGTATATTATGAATAGAGATTATCATTTGATGTTGTTTTTAATAATCCTTCTTTCATATCTACACCTCGGATAGGTGTTCCACCTCCTTGGAAATTTAGAAATAAATATTGTTGTTTAGTGTTTATTTCCAATAATCTACTTTCAGCCTACACCTCAGATAAGTGTTCCACCTCCTTGGGAATCCTTAGAACTAGGTTGTTGTTTGATGTTGTTTCCAATACCCTTAATTTCAGCCTACACCTTGGATAGGTGTTCTACCTCCTTGATAATCTTGAGATAGAGTTTATCATCAACCATTCCCACTTGCTCCTAATTCCTCTTGCTCTATTTTTCTAGAGGAGATAGGATAGTTTTAGCGTTAGCCTACTTGTAGTTAACATCTATGGAAACCAGAGAAAACCTTAGCTGTAATGTTCTTGGTTTTATAACCTTGTGCCTCTACTAGTTGAGTCAAAATGATAGGAATTTATAATACTTTAATTTTTATGCATAACAATAAAAGAGGGATCTTCCCCTCCAAATTTGAAGAGCAGTTAATACTGCGCATAACTGTCTATTGCCAATACACACTCTAGAGGTGAGAATTTTAACACCAACATTTTTCTAGTGCGCACCATGGGGCATGAGGCATAAAACTTCAAGAAAAGATAAACGATTTTATGACACGGGAATGACACTCTGGAATCCTATTGCATGATCAATATTTAAGAAATGGATGATAACAATGATAATGCTAGTAATTCTGATAGAAATTAGTGTCGTCCACCTTTATTACCTTGGGGTAATAACATTGGACCTTTGGATTTTCAAGTAAATCATGAGTTACCTAAAGGGTCAAGGAAGCACTTTCCTCGATTTCATGATGATGGAACTCAACTCTCAGAGGAACATTTGTTTGCATTCAAAATGACTTGCATCCTCTAGCATATGGCACATGTAGACATCACGATGAATCTCTTTGTCGAGAATCTTGCGGGAAATGCTGCCAATTAGTTCAATCACCTGACACTAGGTAGTACCATAAGTTGTGCAACAATGAGAGAGAAATTTTTGATAAGATTCAAGCCCATTGAAGGCAGTCACCTATTGTTTTCCTAACTTACAAATTCAAAGATGGAGCACAATGAGCACATGAGGGATTTTTTAGAAAGATTTAATTGTCTTGTTACAAAACTTTCTTCTACACTTGATCCATCACCAAAGATTTTGATGAGCTATTTCATAAGTTCTCTTCCATTAGAGATAGCCTTCTTCCTCAAGATGGAAAAATAATTAGAGTTGAAGAGTGCAGAAGAACACACCATCAAGTTGGAGGATAATATGATCACTTTCGGCTTGATGAAAATATATTCTATCAGATCTCTAGTTCAACAACCATGCCAACCAAAAAGAGACAATTTTTAGCCATGCTTGCCAACATCTCCATCAAGACCAATGATTGAAGCAACACATAGTGTAGTATTTTTGTATTTCCATGATACTAATGCACATACTAGATCCACATGTACTGAGAATCTAAGAAAGAACCAAATCATGGGATACACTGAAGCTAGTCCTAATTCTAGTTTTGTACCAACACCAAGTTTGAACATTGTTTTACCACAAATGGATAACTTTGATGGCGACTCTATTGTGGGATGATTTGATAAGGAACCCATAAATCAAGAACAAGAAGAAGAATACTGTCAGTATGCTCCTACAGTGAATCATGAAAATTTTTCAATGTCTGTGTTCACATGTGGTCAATACTTCAAAGAACAAAAAGAAGAAGAATAAAGATGGAAATCAAACGAAAAAGGAAAATAAGTGATCTCTACTTCTAAATCCAAACCTTCACATGAGAACACTATGCCATTTGCTCAAGAGAAATCTTCAACAAATTTTGACATCGTAGCATCCATGATAAATACCAAGGCACAAATCTCTCAGTTGGAATATCTTCAGGATCATCCAAAACAACTAGATTTGATTCTCAACATTTTAAACAAGAAGGTTGTGCACAAGCCATCTGTTCGAATAGAAGAAAATCCTAAAATGGGTCTTGGTAATTGTGTGAATCTGTTAGAGATAGAAACTAAAGACTAAAACATTGCTTGTTTTGAAAAGAAACTAACAAAAGATACAAAGTTATGGACAATGCAGTTCAATGGAGTCTGTTGAAATGCAAGTCCATTTGTGCAATTGGAACTCACTAAAGCTAAAAATGAGGTGATTTTGTTAGGCCTAAAATATGTCGAAGACATGGGAATCAAGCTCCTATGTGTTAAAGGTGATCTAGAGTTGTTCAATGATGCAATCAAAGGATATTTTCAGGTTACAAAAGATCAGCTACGACATTATAGAAATCAAGTTTGGAACTTGATCGACTGGTTTGAAGAGTTCAACATACTGAGGATGGATGATAGAAAAACTAATGCCTCAAGGGTATCAACTTTCTCATTTGCATCATATTCTGACTTTTTTTAGTGTACCTCTGCTTGGATGTATGAATACCTGAGAATATTCATCCTAGAGGGATTGCCTCTTGCAATTCCCATCAGGAGAGAAGTAAAGTAGTTCAGGTAGAAAAGGCATCAATGGAAGGCTCTTCCCACTACCATAAAACAAATAATATCCAAAGAACCCCATCCCTTCAGGGGTGGAGTAATTTTATTTTTTTGTTTTTTGTTTATGTCGTAATGTAGTTTTGCATTCCATAAAGTTTCGTCATGTTTTTTGGTGATTTTAGGAAAGTTTTCAATTTTTTAGGTGATTAGGAAAGTCCTGACTCCAATGCCCGACTGATATCACACTTGTCTACGTTTTTAACTAGAATTTCTCAGTTCTCCTATGCCGTAAGTATTCGACATGGTCACTAGACAAAGCCTAATGTTGTACCCAAAATATTTATTTTGCTTCGTCAAGGAATTTTGATTAAATTGGTCCAAATCTCATAAAATTGTTGTCAAAATGTAGCTTTAGGTCAAACTAAGCATGGGATTTTTGTCGGTTTTTTGTCTAGAAGATACTAGAAAATTTTGAAAATTTTAAAAATTAGGGTCTTTGAGCCCCTATTTTTAGGAAAAACCCTAAAAAATAGGGTCTTCTCAGAATTGACTGAAAATAATATTGATTGGCTTATTTAACGTCACGATCACATTGGGGAAGTAGAATCAAGAAAAGGCCAGTTTAGCTTTGATGGGTCTATTTCACTTTTTCAGTGGAGAAAAGTTAGGACCGTTGTGGTCATCAATGGAAGTTGGCCAGTACTAGGTTTCAAAATCTAAGCCTCAAACTCATCACAAAAGATTCTATGTTGAAAGATGTTGAAAAAGATGCTTCACGGCGGAGGGGATTTTCTAAAGGTGAAAAATATGATAAATATTTTAAGTTTGGAAATAGTACGCCTTGCTACGAGGGAGGTGCTTGTGCAATCAACACCCATGTTGACTTTCTAGTGTCTGTACACATAAAAATGGTGAAATGTAGTCACGTACTCACGTCAACAACAAACAGTCAATTCAACAAGCGACATGGTGTTCACGAAGCATGAAAGAGGTGAAAAGCATCTGAAAAATTACCAATGTTGGAGCTAATTGTACCCCTGTAGGCTAGGGGCACCCTTGAAATTGAAAGCCTAAATACAATTATTTATGCTTGAAAATACAATCATCTTCTCTGAAATTATGCTTGATTTCCAGTGAATCATCAAGTGAATCCATTAGATTTGTGAAACATTGGTAAATGACGACATAGGAAGAAGATGCGAGAAGAAACAAATGTCAAAGATGGCAATCAATTTTAGAAATTGCATCCCTATAGCCCAGGGGTGCCTAAGAATACAACCTGCTAGATGTTAGAATTTGCAATGACCATCTCTAGGTGGTCTCTTCAATTTCAACCCAGGTGCATGATGAATATGTTCGCTAGTCCATATGACATACTAAGTGACCATAGTTGTTGATCCAATGAGCACGTAAAATGACAGATATTATGAAAGTCAAAATGTCAAAATGTACCTCTACAGGCCTAGGGTTCCTAGCCTTTTGGCCAACTAGATGAGGTTTTCGACAACTATCTTCTTTAAGAGATATGTACAGAATCCTTCTAGCTACACAATGAATCCAACCATAAGCTTTTGAGACCTGTCAAACACCCGTGGATGCAAAATCAACATAAAAACACCAGAGATGAAAGAAAGTAGAAATTTGACTGTGTTGAAAAAATCCAACCTCTTGGAAAAGTTGCCCAACTTTCTGGGTCCTTAGATGCAGTCTTCTAGCTTCATTACTCCCAAGAAAATCTCTTCCAAGTTGTTCAATCTCCGCGATGAGATCAACAACACGAGCATTAGAGCAGTCCAACTTCTAGAATTTAGGGTCAAAGTGGGGCATTTCATTGAAAGTTACAAAGTGCAAAATCAGTCTCAAAAGGTCAATTACACCCCTATAGGCCACGAGTGCCCTTGAATTTGAGAAATTTAAATCAAATTTCAAAACTTGCACATATAGTCATCCTTTGTAGAATTTTTTTAGCTTCACAATGGATTCAGTATCTTGTCAATGGGAATCGTCAATCACTGAGAGTTGTAGATTGAAGCATGGAGGGTCAAAATCCAAAAATGGCTAAGTCTAGTGAAACATGCACCCTTTTGGAAAAAGGCACCCTAAAATTCAAGGCACCAAATAAAGTTTTTAGCTTTCATAGCTTCTAGGAACATTTTTTAGACTTGATCCGGCTACACGATGAATTGGCTAGCTCAGCTATAGGATTAATTGAGCATTCAAAATTTAGGGTCAATCAAAAGCTTCGATGATTTTTGCAAAGGCTAAAATTTGGAAATTTCAAGAAAGCCTCTAAGTCTGAGAATAATGGTGCCTAAAGTCAAACTTTGCCTTTTGAAACTAAAGTGCTTTGGTTTCCCTATAATGGAGGGATTTTTAAATTGAATTAAAATAATAATAAAACTTCAGTTTCATCTTCGAATCAAACTATAAACTACTCCATTATTTTTGCATGTGGTGTTTTTCTTCTTTGCATGTTGAGTGGCACCTATTTGAAGGATCAACCTTCATTTCTATGAACTGAATGAGGTCCAATGAGAATGTTTCATCCTAAATTTAGGGTTTTACTTGCATATGAAACCTTAACTCATGAAAATTCTTTAAATATGCACTTAGGAATCTATTTTATTCATCACACATTGAAGGAAAACACATATTTTCTTGTGAAAGAAAGATTTGGAGGTCCTACAGGAGGAATTTTTTAGTGTTCTTCGCAATTACAGGTCTAGATTTCTCAACAAGATAGTTTTGCATTCTTCATTTTTCCAACAGATCCTTGGTAAATTTCATTAGATTAAGACAAGGAGGCAATTTTCTTGAAGATTGATAGAGGCATAATATAACTTATATCTTCTCTCTTACATTTATTCCATCTTTTTCTTAGGTTTTCTCTTGCATGCACAAGTAAATGACATCTTTTTTTCAGAATCTAGTCATCTAGGTTCACTTAGCATAGTGTTGGCAACAAAACCCACGTGTCAGATTGTTTTAGGAAAATTGCCCCTGCCCCCTAAAATTAGTGTTTCCAAAAAAAGTCAAAAATTCCCAAAACAAAGAAACTAGGCTTGATTAGCTCGCATGCACCAAAAAAACCCATATGTCAGTTTTTTTTGGGAAAAATAGTCCCGGTGCCCTATGTGGCTTCTACATTGAAAAGCCATTGCATGCCTAAGTAAAAGTCATTTTTTTTCGAATTTTTGATGATCTGGGCTGACTTAGAAATACATTTTCTATAAAACCCATATCTCATAATTTTTTTAGAAAAATTGCCCCTTGACAGGGTATTTTTAGCCTCACCAGAAGCTATTTTTAGCTTTTCGGTAAATTTGTTAGAACATATCCATGTTTACATTCAACAATCTAGTTTTTCAATATGCAATTCACTTAAACTAAATTCAAGACCAAATCGGTATTGATTCATGATTTCATAAGAAAAGCTGACACCAATTTGCATCAAGTGCATCTAGAGGGTTGATTTAAGACACTTTGAAAAGCGTTGACACTCAAAGTCCATGTGGTTTCATACCTCGTATATATGATTTCCTTCTTAGGCCAGTTTAGAGGGTTGATACCATTGGAATTTTGTGTGCATAACGGGTTCATAGACATTTCTCACAACTAGAGTGTTTGTATTCAAACTTTGCGATTTCATCATGCAACACTCTTCCATTGAGAGAATCAAGAAGAGCACTAGAAGCATTAAGCTATAGAAGAAACAAAGATCATCACTCAATTTATAGCCGCCAAAGTTACCAATCAGTGAACTACTAGTTGAAGTGTGCAAATATTTCCTAGATTGCTCAAATAGCTAACAAGTAGTAAACTGAGAGTTCAGGTATGTGAGGATCTCTGGATGAAGAAGTTGCAATCAACAACATCGTGGAGGGGTTAATTGCTTGAGATCATGGCCAGTGAATTACAGATTAGGATGTCCCACCTTTTCATGATAGACATTAGAAACAATAGTTAACTTGATTCTTCTTTCCAAGTTAACTCACTGTCCCACATATCATTGCATGTTTATTTTGGAATCACCTATGTACATATGGAGTTCTCATTTATTTAGATTTCAATTGATTGATGTTGGTTATCAGTTGACTCTCATATCAATAAGGACTTGCATGTTGCATAGTCCAATTAATTTTGTTTAGAATCAGTTAACTGAGGTAGTTTTTCTAGTTAACTGTTAAGTTGCATACATTTAGACTTAATAATAAATCTTGCATGGTTGCAAGATTGATGTTAACTGAAGGAGATTTTAGGGTTCCCTACTCCTTTGAGCTTCTATAAATAAGGGAACCCTTGCTAATTTTTATTTTAACTTTTTCTATGATAAAAAATCATTGTGCCCACCTTGCTGTGTAAGATTGCTATTCTCTATTAGTTCACTTTATTTAATATAAAGTTGGTTTGATCGTTCATTATGTGTGTGTCTCATTACACAATTTTATGTCCCAAATTTATCTATTTTAAATAATATTTCTTTCATATCTACACCTCAGATAGGTGTTCCACCTCCTTGGGAATTTAGAAATAGAGATTATTGTTTGATTTTGTTTTTAATAATCCCTTTCATATCTACACCTCAGATAGGTGTTCCACCTCCTTTGGAATTTAGAAATAAATATTGTTGTTTAGTGTTTTCTTCTAGTAATCTACTTTCAACCTACACCTTCGATAAGTGTTCCACCTCCTTGGGAATCTTGAGAACTAGCTTGATGTTTGATGTTGTTTCCAATAATATTCATTTCAGCCTACATCTTGGATAGGTGTTTCACTTCCTAGGGAATCATGAGATAGAGTTTATCATCAACCATTACCACTTGCTCCTAATTCCTCTTGCTTTATTTTTTTAAAGGAGATATGATAGTTTTAGCGCTAGCCTAGTTGTAGTTAAGATCTATGAAAAATAGAGAAAACCTTAGCTTCAATGTTCTTGGTTTTATAACCTTGTGCCTCTACTAGCTGAGTCAAAAAGAGGAATTTAGGATACTTTACTATTTACACATATCAGCAAAGGATAGAGCTTCCCCACGAAATTTGAAGAGCAATTAATATTGTGCATAGGTTTCCATTGCCAATACACACTCCAGAGTTTTGATTTGTAACACCAACTCTTCCCAAGTACCTAAAAGCCTTACAAACCATTATGTATATGCTTAAAATCAATTGTATACATGTCTTTCAAAAATACTATATTTAGCTCACCTATTCATTTTGTTTACTATGTATGGTTGTCTATACAATACATTTCTTTTGGCCTATGGATTCTATTCAATAACGCAAAATTTCATACAACTAGAGGTCAAGATGCCCCAAAAAACACTAAAAAATTGGTAAGAAAAGTATCAAGCGTTATATGTCAAACTTTGTTAGTCGATTGTTTCAAATGCAATGATGCAATTTATTTTTCTCCTAAACATAAATATAAAAAGTTATCCTCTAAAGCCACTTTCAGAACCTATAAGACCAGTTACACAAAAAATAATCTAAGACAAAAAATCATACAAATGGAGTTAAATAAGGGATAAATTTCCCAACGAAGTCACCAAAATGTAAGAAATAATTTAAAAACTGAAATGGAAACTAATGTAAGACATAATATTTTGGTTTCAAACCACTTCTTACCTCTAGATAGAGCTCATAATGAAATTAAAAATAACATAACCAAATCAAGAACTAAAATAAATGTTACCATAAAACCTTATTGTGATTTATTTTTCTCCTTGATTGGTTGATATATGAATGTTCCTTTGCCTTGAAGATACCTGCTTTTACATCATTTACCTAGAATAAGTGATGATCATTTTTTGAATGAATAAAAGAGTGTATGAATTTATAAAATTTTAGAAGGGGGAAATAGATGGTCAATATAATTGTGAGGTCAATGGTAGAGGATGGTTGATAGGGTTTCCCTAGGATCAAGGAGAGGATGGAGGGTGGAGATTGATGTTGTTTGATTGTGAATGGTTAGGGTGAACTTACTAAGTTTAGTAAGTGTTTGTGAGCATGAGGGAAATAAGGGACATGCACATCTAGTGGGGCTAGATTCTTTGAATGGCTTGAGAGAATAATGGGATCATTAGGAAAAGTGTTCTTAAGTTCCCTTTATTCTTAGAATGTGTTGAGGGAATATATGCATAATTAAATAAATATTATTTAATTATTTTAGCCATGTGTGAGAAATAAAATAATTTGAATATGATAATTATTTATTGATTTATTATGAGGTGATATGGGAAAGGGGATTAAATAAATAATAACATTATTTAATTAAGTAATGGACTTTAGGTAAATGGGACTACACTAGGTGAAGGTGACTAGGCCTAGGTGAGGGAATTGACCAATTAGGCTTAGGTGATGGATGACTAGGGAATATTTTATGTGTCTAAAATATGTATACATATTAGAAGGAAGAAAAAAATAATGTGACCCCTAGGGTTGACTCACTTGATTTGATCTCAACTATTTAACTTTAGGTAGCCAAGGCCATGGGTTCAACTCTTGATTTTCCCGTAGTGTGTGGATGAGGGTCTATTGCACATCACTTGAGATGTTATAGGGCGATTTCCTTGTAAAGAGCTAAGATTTGAGTGTTTGAGATAAAATATCGATTCCTCTTGGTCATTAATTAATTAATTAATATTGAAGTCGCATATCAAGGTGGTGAAAGTAATATTTTTGTTTAATTTTTTTTATGCATATGGTATGTGTTGTAATTTGAAACTTGCTAGTAGTGATGAATATAAATAGAAGACAAATTTAATTTAAGCTTTATAGTTGCATTGACAGGTATGTGTATTTAATTTTTGTTAGCATTCATAATTTTTAATTTTTTGTGAATGATGTCTTTTTTTATAAAGTTTATTTATTTTTATAGAGTGCATGGTTGGTATATAGCACAAATTTTGTTTTATTTATGGTGCAGTGGTGGTGGCTAGTGTAGATAGAAAGTTTGGGGCTTTTCACTAGGAGGTTTTGAAGGTTTGCTATCATTTTATATAGTTTTTTTTTTTCATTTCATTTCTACAAATACCTTTTCTTGGGTGTGTGCTTATTTTTGAAGGGTTATTTGTTCTATTTACTTTTGATGCTAACAACTATAAGAAAATAATAGATTTTTAGGGGGTTGTAAAGAAGTGTTCAATTGTGTTTTGTTGTTTTAGGCTACAATTTTTGTTGTTGGGTGTATTAGTTTTTGAGTGGTTTTTTTGTTCTCTTCACTTTTAGTGGTGAGGAATATTATATAATTATTATTTTTTATAATTTATTTTGGCTTTTACTGGTTCTATTGACACATTTTTAATTAGTTGAAGACCATTGTTAAACTTAAATAATATGTATCATAAAAAAATACCAAAATTATATGTGAGTGATGTTTTTCGATTTCTTTTTATGGCTATATTTTGTGTTTGATGGAGAGTGCATGGTTGGTTTGGAGTTCAACTCATGTTGTCTTTATGGTGTGATGGTGGTGGTTGGTCTAGAGAGCAAGTTTGGGGCTTTGCACGGTGAAATTTTGAAGGTTCATAGTCATTTTATATAGTTGTTCTTTTTATGCCATTATTGCAAATATTTTTATCTTGGATTTTTTTTTGTTTTTGAGTGGCTCTCTATTCTATTTTTTTTGGATGCTAACAAATATAGGAAAAACACTAAAATTTTCTTAGAGTTGAGTAGTAGGGTTTGGTTGTGTCTTATTATTTTGTGTTACACATATGTTCTGTTAGGTGTATTTTTTAATTGCTCTTTATTATCTTCACTTTTGATGGTGATACTACAGTCATAAATTCAAAGTCTAGAGAAAGGATTGTCCTACATGCAGTTGAGAATTGACATGGTGAAATTAACACAGAACAAAAAATAACTTCTCATTGATTCATTAACACGAGATTCTTACAATTGGCTCACTAGCCTATCACACATAAATTATAAATATAGATTGGGCCACAAGATTAATACAAGCTTATATGCTAAGATATGAAAAAGAACTATTATCACTCTATTACACTACTTTATCACTTACTAACTCACTAAATATTGTCCTCCAAAGATCAATTATTTATTATTTATCCTCAAAATTAATTCCAGAGCTCATTATATATTAGCTCCAAGCTTTAGTAATGATCCATATCAGCTATAAGAAATTCAAAATCTTAATCTTTGATGTAACATCGAGGTCAGCCAAAACTCATTGATGAAGCATTAGATGATGAAAAATTCGATGCAGTTCTAGTTGAAATTCCTTTTGTTCTTGCACTACCTTGAGATATGTTGATTTGAATGCTGCAAGGTACAATAAGGTTTCAAAAACCTCCCCAATGAACTAAATTTTGATTGTTCTAAACTGTGTTATTTTAACAATGATAGCCTTTTTATAATTTGATCCAAAACTCTTGAGATTTGGATATGATGTAAGTGAGTTATTATAGAACTTTTATTCTTTATCATGAGCTAAAATAGTCTCATTGGTGGATGTGGTAATTTGTATTGAGATGCCCTCACATTATACACTCAAGTCTGTTTGAAAAGTGAGTCCCACACTTTTCTTATTCAAGAGGGAAACCAAGGCATTCCACCTCAACTCATGAAATCTATGATGAGTCTTCTATTGGTCTTCCTTTCCAATTTAACGAGGCATTCCTCATACAACTTGTTTTTTAGTGTTGTATCCAATTCTACTGTCCAAAATTTTCTCTATATATTATTGTGATTGTTGCAGTTGTTCTTCTAAAGAGGCTAAAATTACAAAGTTGTGTTACACTTTCATCCAACTTATCAACACAAGTGAATTTAACTATTTCTAACTAAATATCATTTTTTATCAAACATGTTATCTAGTTAGATTCATTTTAGCTAAGTTAGATATGTGCATAAATTTTCTAACTAAAATTGTTGACTAAATGTATATGTAGAACCACTTTGAGGCCAATTTACCAAAAAATAAAATTATTTAAAAAATTAATGTTTCAACAACTCCTACTTGTGTAAAAAAAATACTCTTTTGGAGATCCATAAGTGTAGTTTTCAAAAAAACTTTTTTTAATAGATTAATTATTATTTATATTTTATTTTTTATTTTCACTAAAAGTAGGATATCAATAGAAAAATATTAGGTTTATTATCATGCCAAGAAAAAATATTAAAAATTAGTAGAAAATTTGAAAAAATGTGACGCACTAGATAAATTATTCTAATCAAGATGGTACAATTTTGTTAGAATTGAAGATTCAATCCACAAATCCCATGAAACACCTGCATGCAATTACCTATCACAATAGAGAAGATCAAAAGTGATATTGTGCTCAATAATGTTAGAATTGTATGAAAAGAACCTAGATGAATATTATAAATGAACGTACAAGCTTTATAAAAGTATGGCACAAGCAAACCCTACATGTAGATTTGACAAGATAGAGACAAGTGTTCTAATCTCATGTAATAAGACAACTTGTCCTAAATTTAGTCCAATCTAATAATAAGAATCAAACTAAAGATTATCAACTCCTAAGTTTGACTTAAGTGAACTAAAGTAAAAAAGCCTCTAATAATTAATTGTTGATCAATTAATTATTAGATAATGACTTATTTACTCCAACACCTCCTTTTAAGATAACTTAGGGAGAAACTAAACTACTAATAAAGGAAGCTAAATGAATGCAAAATGGGTCCTGACTACAAGGCCTGATGAGGTACCCATGAAAAGGCAATTGAAATCTCTCATAATTGGAAAAAGGATAAAAAATCATGGGAAAAACCCCTCTCTAAAAGAGAGACAAAAGAAAATGAAATCATATGTGTGACTAAGAAAAGTAGGACTCAAAATTCCCCACAAGTGTTGCTTCAGTAAGTTAAGTACAAACAAGGTCATCCCCATAGGTGAGAAAGGATGCAACAATGAATCTCTCCCATAAGGTAGAAGCTCCTGTGCTAGAAGTGAATGCTCTAAGAAGGATTTTGAAGATTATCCAACTACAACAAAAATTTTTCCTCCCCTTAAGAATAAATAAATCCAATGGTGCATGAAGGAGAAAATTTCTCTAGAAAAATGGTCTCATGATTGATGGCATGTAAGAATGATCAAAGGTCCACATGTCTAAATTAAATGGAGTTGAATCAATCAACTGTGGAGATGCAAGTAGAACAACCTCCAAAGGAAATGCTGATGTGCTGACTGGTGGGCCATATCTATCATCTAAGAGGAATTGAATATCCTCAATGGTGTCCCCAATATCAACAATGTGTGACTCAATGGATAAATCTACAATGCCAAGCAAGTAGTCATCCCATAAATCTGAAACTAAAAGATTGGAAACATCCTTCTGAAAAGAACCGAACTTTGAAGATGCAAGAGTTGTAGGAGGAAGAATCTCATCACAAGTCTCATGAATGAAAGTGGATGATGGAAGTAAATATAAGTTCAAGTGACCAAACCTCTCCTTAGATATCTGATCCACTCTAAATGCATGTGAGTGAGGATCAATCAGTAATGGTGCTTGCTCATCTAGAGAAAAATGTGAGAAAACATACAATCGAGATGTATGATCTGTGAACCCAATTGCAAGAATATCTCTAGTATGCAAATCTTTGATAAACATTGAATCAGGTGTGAAGTCTATAGTCTTACTTGCCCCACTATTTGTAATATGATAGATGGGAAGGAGATTATAAGTCAATGAAGGAATATAAAGTACATCATGAAATGTGCCATCATCAACATCTATGGATCCTTTCCTAGTAACACTCATGTAAGTGTTGTTCCCTATCAAAATCTATGGCAAATATCAAGGCTCATACGAAGAGTACATACCCAAAGATGCAACCATGTGATATGAGGCTCCTAAATGAAGAATCCATCTACTAGAATGAATATTTGTGGATGCAAGGAGAGCATGGCCTTTATTATTTTCTTCTCCACATTCCATTCTGACTAACCTTGATTGTGAAGGTGATGTGGTGGAAGGAGAGGATGAAGGAAACTAATTTTTTTTTCTTTTGAAGAAGATTCTTCAGCTCATCAATCTGATTTGCATAACACTAATGCTCATCATGTATTTTTTCAATATGAACATTTAGGTTGATCCTTCTTAGATGAATCCCTCTTTGAAGAGGTAGAAGAATTTGACGTATCATGTGATTTTGATTCCTTGGTTTGCTCATTATACTTGGAATCCTTGTTCTTTGGTTTCTTTCCTTTACCATTAGAGGCCTTCTGATATGTAGTGATTAGAGATGAAATAAGATCCTTTGATGTTGGATATTTCAATGATCCCATCTATACCAACTTTTCTTGCTCTCGAGTGAGTGATTTAGCAAAATCATCAAGTGAAGGCATAGTGAATCTGACACCAAGTGCATCTTTTGTGGCATAGAAATTAGAAACAAAAACTAAATAATCAAGACCAACCTTGGAAAGGATAGAAAGAACCAATTGAGTGTCATTCTTCTCAATATCACATTGTTTCAACTGTAATCTAAGAGATTTGTGTTTGGTGAAGAAGTCTTGAATACTATCAAAATGCTTTCTTTAGATTTATCTCAATTTGTGATTTCCAACTATAATAGTTGTATGGAGTGAGTAGAGTAATTTGAGTTGGATCCATGATGAAAAGATACTGTAATGAACTACTGCAATAGTATTAACCCCCTCAACACAAAAAAAATTCCCCTTTGAATCCAAAAAATTTGACTTGTTTTGCATGTTTTCCAAGAAAATAACCCAAAAAGGTGTTGCATGTAAAATGTGTTTGGTGGTGTTGTCATTAATGTTTTCATTTATGTCAACACTATACAAGTTGAGTAAGTTGGTTTTTTCCAAGTCCTTTTGAGAAAATTTGAAATTTAATGAAAGTTGTGTTGAAGTGTGTTTTGAGCGTGCTCCGATATTGTGGTCCATGTTTCTTCTCTGCTGACCTAATGCCTACACGAACTCATATGTGTATTCATATGCTTAAATGGATTATATATTCTCAGTTTCAGCTTCTAGTTTGATGGAGAGAAAAATTTATGTTCATCGGTGTGTGAAATGGTTTGTCAGAGTTATATGGTTATTGACTGGGAGAAATGTTTTGGTTCCGCAGTCTTCTGATATTTTTCTTTAGATCATATAGATTTGGGAGACTATTCATTTTGATGGTCTCTGTGTTCTGACAAAGTTTCTTGTGGTTTGGAGCTCTAGAAGATCTGCTCCGGAGTGTCTGTGTTTTGTTGGTTGTCCCAGTTGAACTGGTAAAGTGTTATTTGTATATTAAGTTTGTTGAAGTTGTTGCAGAAGTATTTGAGTTGTTCTCGGAGATGGTAAAAATATCAGTGAAGGGTGTTGAGCAATCCGCATGTGTTTATCTTGTTCATGATGTGTGTACTTTAAAGTTCATTTATGTTTTCATTAGGTTTTTTCGATATGGTGTCTACACATTAGATTTGGTTTTTGCATCAACTTGAGGAATCGTGTGCATGATCCAAGATGTTTTTTGGGTCCTAAATTAAACATGTATTTGGTCCCCTCACATTCTTATCCACTACGGGAATGTTGAGCAGCCGAGCTAGTTTGAATTTGTAAAATGAAATTGTATAATCTAATCTTGGAGAATGTTTCTATGGTTGAAGATGGTATAAGAGAAAGTTAAGTTGTAGCGAATTTCATATCCATCCATCATTCGATCTGAGCAAGAGAAGAGTATGAAAAAGTGTGAAAAGTAGAGTGTGGAAGATTAAATTAAGGCAACAATACTTCATTGTAGTCATAATCTTCTTATCAAGTTGCGAAGTGTAACTTCTAGTGGTAGATCATTATATATTTATTTGTATTTTCTATAGGCAGTGAGCCTCTCTTTTTGGACAATGAGTCCTAAGGAAGTGATTCCTAGATCTGGGTAGTGAGCCTTTTTATATCTGGTATTGTATTACTTCTATACTATGAGTTAATCCTCATTGTGGTTTTTCCCTCATTGTGTTTTCCACGTAAATTTGGTGTCTCTAGAGTTGTGTTTCTATTATTTCCATTTACATGTTCATACTCAATAACAGATTGAAGATAAAGTGAAATTGATTAAGTAAGGAATTAAAGAATTTGATACAACTGATTCACCCCCCTTCTCAGTTGTCTTGTGCATTTCAACAATTGGTATCAGAGATTTGGTTCCTTGGTGAAAAGCTTAACCGCTTGAGGTATATTAGATGACACACAAGTTGTAGCTTCCTATGTTTGATGGAGCTGATTACAGTGACTGGAAAGAGCATATGAGAAGTTATTTGATTTCAATTAGTTTTAATACCCGAAAAACTGTGGAGATAGAGCATGTGACTCTAGAAGCCAGACCTTCCACTGCTGATAAAGTTGCAGACTTTGAAGAAAATGAAAAAGAAAGGTTTCCTATCTTTAGTGCATTGTCTAAAACTGAAAGATCATAAGTTATTTCTTTAGCTACAACTAATGAAATATGGAAAAAATTGAAATACATAAATGAAGAGAGATGCAGATATAATTGAGAAAATCTTGATGACCTTACTGAACAATTACAATGACAAAGTATCTGCACTAGAAGAATAGTATGACCCAAAGATATTTACTAAGGAACACCTATTTGGTGTCCTGACTGCATTTGAGATGGGAAAATTTTCAAGAGATAATGAGATGATTGAAACATCCTTTAAAGCCATGAAGATAGAAGAAGATGATGATAATGAATATGCAAAAGATTTGGAAGCAAATTTCACAAGAAGATTGAAGAAAGGTACTGGTAAATATAAAGGCAAGTTTCATTTTAAGTGTTTGAATTGTGGAAATATTGTTCATTATGTATCAAGATGTCCTAATAGAGCTACACAAAAGAAGAAAAAGTATAATAACAATAATTAAAGGGATAAGAAGGATAGGAAGTTCAAGAAGTTTTATTATGTCAAGGAAGATGCAGGAATTTTTGATGATGAATCTAACCTTGAGGAAGATAAAGATGAATGTTTGTTTCTAGCCTTGGAAAAGAAATGTGCAAAAGAACCTAGTCCAGATTGTAAGAAGCATGAATCAAAAGGTACTCTGGTAACTTATTTTCATGCCAGACAGGATGAAGACTTTTGGGTAATTGATAACAAATGTTCAAATCATATGACTAGAGATAAGAGTAAATTTAATAAACTTGAGAAGTATGATGAAGGTATAGTCATGTTTGGAGATGATTCTAGTACTAAGATTGTTGGTAAAGGAACAATTAGCTTTGATGGAAAAAATAAAACTGATGATGTCTATTATGTAAAGGGTTTAAGGCATAATATTTTAAGTGTTGGACAGATATGCAACAAAGGTTTTAAGCTTGTGTTTTAGGATAACACTTGTGAGATCAGAAAAGGATCTGGAACTGTGGTTGCAGCTGAAAGAAGAATTCATTGAAACATCTATCAAATCAAAGGTGGTGATGGTCAATGTTTTGTTTCTAATATCAACGAATGTTGGATTTGGCACCAGAGGATGGGACATGTGAATTTTGATAATATGGTTAGGATAAGTTCTAGAGAAGTTGTGAGAGATTTGCCTAGATTCATAAAACCTTCAAAATCAATCTGCAGAATTTGTCAGATGGGAAAACAAACAAGGAATTTTTTTAAAACAAGGGATCAATCATCTATCACAATGCTTGAATTAATCCATACAAATCTCTGTGGTCCTATAAGAACATAAATCCTGAATGGTGATAGGTACTTTATGCTTTTAATTGATGATTACTCTAGGATGACATGGGTTACATTTGTTAGAGAAAAGTATCATGCTCTTGATAGATTCAAGGTATTTAAAGAAAGTGTAGAAAATGAGGTAAACCTGAGGATAACATGTTTAAGATTTGATAGAGGTGGAGAGTTTACATCCGGTGAGTTCAATGCATTTTGTGAAGAGCATGTCAAAAAATGACATTTTTTTAATCCTTGAACCTCGTGACAGAATGGAGTTGTAGAAAGAAAGAACTAGACCGTGCAAGAGGCAACTAGAACTATGATGAAAGAAGAAAATGTTCCTGATGTGTATTGGAAATAATCATTCAAACTATTTTTTACATTCTTAATGGAGTTCAAGTCAGAGGTAATAGCACTAAGACACCTTATGAGTTTTGGATTGGTAAGACTCCTACTGTGAAATACTTTAAGGTATTTGTTAGTAGATGTTACATTAGAAGAGATGAAGAAAATCTTGGAAATTTTTATGCTAGATGTGATGAAGGAATTTTCCTTGGATATTCAAATAATAGTAAGGCTTATTGAAAAAAATTATTGAAAATACTAATGTGAAAGTTAATGAAGCTATATATAGACTGGTGGACATAATTAAAGTTGAACTTGATGAGCCTATTTGTGTGTAAATACAAGAAGAAGAAAAGGAAGAGAAAGAGAAAAGTGAAGAAGAAGAAAATATGGAACCTGCACCTAAGACTCCTAAATATGTTCAAAAAAATCATCTAGAGGAACAAATAATTGTAGACAAAAGTGGAGGAGTTTAGACAAGAAGTAAAGTGGTTGAGGTAAACTTATGTTTACTTTCTAAAATAGAACCTAAGACTGTGAATGAAGCATGTGATGATGAAAGTTGGGTTAGAGCAATGAAAGAGGAATTACAACAGATAGAGAAGAATGAGACATGGGAACTAGTCCCTAGACCTAGAAACAAGAATGTAATTGGTCCAAAATGGGTATTCATACAAAAATTTAATGAAGATGGAGAAGTGGTAAGAAATAAATCAAGACTTGTATGTAAAGGATACTCACACGTTGAAGCAATAGATTTTGAAGAAACTTTTGCACATGTAGCAAGAATGGAATCCATTCAAATGTTGGCATTTGTAGCTCATAAAGACTCCAAAGTATATTAGATGGATGTCAAATTTGCATTTCTGAATGGGGAACTAGAAGAAGAAGTATATATGGAGCAATCGAAAGGTTTTTCACTATAAAAAAAATGGCCATGGTTTGTAAGTTAAATAAAACATTATATGGACTTAAACAAGCTCCCAAAGCTTGGTATGCTCAATTGGATAAATTCTTGACAAAGCAAGGATTCAATAAAGGGTCTGCAAACAAAAATATTTACTTCAAAGTTGTGAAAGACAAAATATTGATAGTTGTTGTCTATGATGATGATATCATTTTTGGTGGTAATGAAGGTATGCGTAAGAATTTTGCTGAAGAGATGTAAAAAGAATTTGAAATGTCTGTGATTGGTGAACTAAATTTCTTCCTTGGACTTCAAGTTAGTCAGACTGAAAAAGGGATATTTATTTCACAATCTAAGTATGTTAAGGAATTGTTAAAGAAGTTTGGAATGGATGATTCTAAATTGGTATGTACCCCTATGGTAACTGGATGCAAGTTGAGTAAGGATGATGGATATGCTAAAGTTGATCAGAGCATATAAACATCCATGATTGGTTGAATTTTGTATCTTGCTGCTACTAGACTTGACATTATGCATGCAATATGTTTATATGCAAGATTTAAAGAAAAACCAAAGGAAACACATGTTAAAGTTGTGAAGAGGATATTCAGATATCTTAAAGGAACTTTGGATTATGGACTATGGTATCCAGAGGACAATGAATTCACTTTGAATGTCTACACTGATGTTGATTGGGATGAATGTCTAGATGACAAGAAGAGTACAAGTGGAGGAGAATTCTATCTTGGAGAAATATTAGTTTCTTGGTTGAGAAAGAAGCAAGATTCAGTTTCTTTATCCACTACTGAAGCTAAATATATTGTGAAAATATCTTGTTGTAGATAGGTACTTTGGATGAAGCAAAATTTGATGGAAATAGGAATGGTGAGTGATGAACCTACTTCTATCTTTTGTGAAAATACAAGCACTATAAAAATTTCAAACAATCTAGTGATGTATTGTAGAACAAAGCATATATCTAGCAAGTACCACTTTTTGAGGGAGAAAGTATTGATGAATGAAGTTAGACTTGAATATGTACCTACCAAAGAACAAGTTTCATACATATTCATGAAGGCCCTTCCAAAGGATACTTTTGAGTACCTCAGAGGGAAGCTAGGGGTTTTTCCCCTCTTTCTTTGAACTAAGTGCATGGGGAGGTGCATCAGTCTAGTGGATTCACACTCTTTTGTTATGGACTGATGATTGAGGTCTACTCCTTAGGGGGAGTAGATAAGTGCATTGTTTTGTATGTACTTTTCCATTGATGTAAAAGGGGGAGAGAGAATCATGTGAAAATTATATGCTTGGCAGGTTGTCGCTTCTGAAAATCATGTAGGATATGGGAGAGAGAATCATGTGAAACTTTTATGCTTGGCAGGTTGTCACTTCTAAGAATCATGTATGATGTCTTTGATGGTTTTTTACATCATGTGTTATCATCAATGAAAAAGGGGGAGATTATTGAAAGTATGGATGTGTTTGGAGGTGTTGTGATTAATGTTGTCATTGATGTCAACACTGTATAGGTTGAGTAAGTTGGCTTTTGCCAAGTACTTTTGAGAAAATTTGAAATATAATGAAAGCTAAGTTGAAGTGTGTTCTGAGCATGCACCAATATTTTGGTATGCATTTATTTTGTGTTGACCCAATGCCTACACAGATTCATAGGTGTGTTCATATACTTAAATGGATTACATATTCCAAGTTTCAGCTTCTAGATTGATGGAGAGAAAAAGTTATGTTCACTAGTGTGTGAACTGGTTTGTAAGACTTATCTAGTTATTGACTGCGAGAAATGTTTTGGCTCTACAGTATTTTAATAGTATTCTTCAGATCATGCGGATCTAGGAGACTATTTCTTTTGATGGTCTCTGTGTTTTGAAAAAGTCTCTTATGGTTTGGAGCTCTAGAAGACTTGCTTCAGAGTCTCTGTGTTTTGTTGGTTGTTCTGGTTGAATTGGTAAAGTGTTCTCAACAAATGAAGTTTTTTGAATTTCTTGCTGATGTATCTTATTTGTTCTCAGAGATGGTAAAAAGATTGGTGAAGCATGTTGAGAAATCCATGTGTGTTTATCTTGCTGATGATGTGTGTACTTCAAAGTTCATTTGTGTTTTCATCAGGTTTGGTTGACTTGGTGTCTACACATTACATTTTGTTTTTACATCAAATTGAGGAAGTGTGTGCATGATCCTGGATGTTGTCTGGGTCTTAAATTAAACATGTATTTGGTCCCCTCACATTCTTATGCACCACGGGAATGTTGAGAAACCGACCTAGTTTGAATTTGTAAAATAAAATTGTATAAGCCGACCTTGGATAATGTTCTAAGAATGAAGATGGTATACAAGCAAGTTAAGTTGTAGCAAATTTCATATCAATACATCTTTCGTTCTAAGAAAGAGAAGAGTGAAAAAAAGTGTGAAAAGTAGAGTGTGGAAGAGCGAACTAAGGCAATAGTAATTCATTATACTCATAATCTTTTGATCGAGTTGCGAAGTGTGTGTAACTTCTAGTGGTGGATCATTATCTATTTCTTTTTATTTTCTTTAGGAAATGAGCCTATCTTTTTGGATAGTGACTCCTAAGGCAGTGAGCCCTCTAGTAGTGAGCCTTTTTGTATCCAGTATTGCATTACTACTATGTTGTCAGTTTATCCTCACTACAATTTTTCCCTCATTGGGGTTTCGATGTAAATTTAATGACTTTGGAGTTGTGTTTCTGTTATTTCCATTTTCATGTTCATACTTAATAACAGATTGAAGATAAAGTGGAATTGATTAAGTTAGGAAGTAAAGAATTTGATACAACTGATTCACCCACCCTCTCAGTTGTCTTGTGCATTTCAACAAAATTAAGATATGAGATCTAATTGAAATAAGAAATACCTAGTTAAATTTATGAAAAAATAGGCCTGATATATGTGTAGAGGACTGAATCAACTTTTTGATGTTGCTTGAATCGTTGAAATCAGATATATGAGGCAAAAGTTATGCGCTCCAAAGTGAAAACAACTGATTTGACTTCAAAGGCCTATAAACTAAAATAGGAGGACAATATGAAAAAATTACCTACACTAATGGATCCAACTTGGAATCATCTATCCAATGGTACCTCGTTCACATAAAATAGAGATCGTATGCCTGATTTACTAAAACTACTAAAAAAAGCCCAATTTTGTCCTCAAGGTGCTCAAGGGGCTAAAAAAATTAGCCCCTAATCACATGTGTGACCAGGGGGCTGGTGGTAGGGTGCTGGGTAGAGCCCCTAGTCACCCAAGTGACCATCACTAGAATTCAAAAGGGCTCATGGGGGTTGATACTTGAGCACCCGATCCTAATATGATCGATGGCTTTTGCGGGGGCTACACTATGGAGTGATGGGAAGAATATTCCACAAAATATTGAGGAATATTCCAAGGATGTCGATGGGTGGTTTTTTGCAATGGCATGGCTAGGGAGAGCTGCCAGGGGTAGCGATACCTAGTGGCCACCACCTAAACTAGTGGTGCGGCTTGATTAAAACAAACCAAGGTTTTGGAGCTCGTACGACCTCTAGAACCATTTTTTTCCTTTTTCTTCTCCCAACTCCAAACCTAGGCAAATTTTATGTCAAAATTCATCTCTTCAGCCTCTTGATCATGATGGTAAGATTGATTTTTCTGCAAGATGTACGAAAAAAAACTCAAGGCTAGATCTCTTCAGAAATTGAATAGGGGGCTACAAATCTGGGCTTTGATACTATGTAAGATTTTTTGTTAAATAAGCCTAAGATATAATGAAAGATTAGGAAAGCATGACAAAAAATGTGCTAGAGTAGATTGTATTCTATATACGAAATAAGAGTTTGTGTGTTAAAATATACAAATAGCCATTGCTTTATATAGAGCAAGGCAATACATGAGATAACTCAAGGTCTCACAAAGTTCAACTGGAGCTTGAGGTAAATCAAGGTCTCACATAATGCATGGAGTTCAACTGGAGGTAAAAAATATGTAAAGTTTATCTAAAGAAACCTTATCCAAATCTAGAGAAAATAGCTAATAAACTAATTACTTGCATGAATAAATACAACTAGATAAAAACATGCTAAGTAGCTTAGGTGAGTGTAAGAAAATAATCGTTTACACTAACATTTTTTTAATATATTTTAGATAATGTGAAAGTTGATGCCAAATAGAAATAATTGTGTTTAGTACACACATTTTAAAATTTATTTAAAAACATGTATTTATCATAATTCATAAATCTATGCACTAAATGTTCAAGTTATTAATAGACAAAAAATATTTGAAGGAGAAATAAATAAATTTACTATATAAAGAGTGACATCAGAAGTAACTTTGTGTTTTGAGCATTTTATCAACAACTAAATTATAGTTTCAATTTATAAAAATACTATATTCAAATATATGTTTTTTAAATACAAACATAAAATATACTAAAAATGTGCATTTTATTAATTTACATCATTTCTAAATTCTAAACATATATGCCACTTTTAGTGATTCAATTTTAAAAGTTTGATCGGTGTTGGTTGTTTCCTTTTAAAAGTTCTCCCTTGATTATGTATTGTTTCCATTTATCCTATAATTTATTCTACCTCTGCACTCCTTTTGGTTTCCTTACCAATGTCTTTGATTTATGTTACTCCTTTAGGTTACAATCCAGACACAATTTCAAATGGTGTATTCCCTATACTTATGTTCGTTGAGTTGTATTTAAAATATTCTTACGTATGATAGAATTATATTTCTTTTTTTTTTCTTGTCTACCATTAAGCATCGCAACAAATTTCCCAATCTCTTGTTTACCACCTATGTTTTTCTATATATCTATGTGTGAAATTTGGAATTGAATTTTAGGTTGACCTTCATCTTCTTCTATAATTCTTTCCAAAATTATCATGTGAACTTTGTGTCCTTTTCTAATATTATGTTTCAAATTAATTCATACAATCTCACAATCTCCTTGAAAAATTGGTCAACATGTACAACATCATGGATCTTCTTACAAGGAATGAAATACATCAATTTAGAAAAAAAATCTACTACCATAATTATGGAGTCATGTCTCATTTGTGTCCTTGGTAGTGCTAATATGAAATCCATGTTGATATCCTCCCAAGGTCACTTCAATATTGTCAAAGGTTGATACAATCTAGTGGTATAACTACTCTCCTTGGCAACTTGACAAGTCTTACAGTCTTGAACAAATATCCTTATATCCTTATACATTTGAGGTTAAAAATAATGTTCACTTACCAGAGCCACTATATTATCAATGCCAAAATTTCTTACTAATCTACCACTATATTTCTCCTTGGTCAAGTTCTCCTTCATTAAAGTTCTAGGAATGCATAATTGACTCCCTTTGAATATCATGCCATCTTGAATGAAATAATCCAACCACTTACTCATGTTTATTGCTATTTTCTCTCTACTCTCCTCCCAAGCTTCTACAAAGTCTAGGTCATATTCATACACATGTGTGTACCCTTCAAAGCCCATTAATATTACCCTTATTTTGATCAACAAGTTCCTTCTTCTATTCAATGCATCTGCAACCCTTTTAGATTTACCACTCTTATGCTTCAACATAAATATGTAACTCTACATGAACTCTATCTACATCATGTGTCTCTAATTCAACTTTCCTTCAGTACTCAAATATTGTAAGGCTTGATGTTTAATGCACAACACAAATTCATTTGATAATAGATAATGTCTCCACTTCTTCACTTGGCTTAGATTATGGAATAGAATTCTTGGTCATAGAATTAGTATATCTTCCTTGCATCATTCAAATTTTCATTGAAATAGTCTATTTGTTTTCCTTCCTAACTCAACACTACTCCTATCTGTTGCATGAAGTTTGTCATTGATGTCAAAGGTTGAGTTGGCATTGATGTAAGCTATATCACATGTTGATGTTAAAGATTTTTCATAGGGTTTTTGGGTCAAAGATATGATGTTTATGTCAGGGTGTTGCTCATTTCATTTTTTTAGTACCATCTTATGTTACATATCTTTCAAATATCTTTCAAAGGTGTTGATACAAATTGATGCTAGGTGTTGATGCAAGGTAAGTTGATGCTAGTCATATCATGGTGTATAAAAAGGTGCATAGTGGTGCAAAAGTGACACTGATAAGTATTTGTCAAAGGTATTTTTTTGGTGATCTTCAATGTGGTTGCTTCTTGAAAAAGATAGAGGTGTGTTGAGCTGGTGTATAATGGAAGGGATTTTCATGTTATTGTCCTCATAAGGTTTCAAGCCCTCATGTTTTTAAAAGTCACAGGTACAATTCTCAACATCAATAACATTTTATGAATGACATAAGTCTTAGAATAGTCACATGGCTTCATTTGTTCTTTCTTCATTGGTTGATGTTTTCATCATTCAATCTCAACTTTCAAGCATATTCAAAACCCTAAAGACCTAGAGTTTAGACTTCATGGTGGCTGTCAATACAAACTTATTTTTGTTATATCTTGCAGTTGATTTACTATGATAAGTTAAAAATATCTTAAGTGAAATCTTAAGGGTATTAGTTACATTGGTTACCAACCCTCTCTCCTTGGCTAACTGACTTAACAAGTTAAGTCTTTATATCTCACCACCCAAAACAGAATAAATGGTTATTATTTAATTTGTAGCTTGGTGGGTATATGTAATCAAAGGATTATATTTAAATATTTGAATGGTTAGTTTCAGAAGCTTAAAATTTTACGAGAATGTGAAATTTCAGGGCTTTTGGTATTCAATTGTGTATAGTTTTGTAACCATCTTTCCGTAGAAATGGATTTAATGTGTTATCCAATGTAATGAGGGGTTATAACCCTTGTGTAGTCTTTGTAAGTACATTGGAGAAGTGAAGATATCAATCTTAACTTAAAATTGTGCAAAGAGAGGTGTGTATTGTATGTGTTGAGTATGCACAAGAGTTATACAAAGATAAAAGTTTGTATGATAGTGTTACATAGTATGTTCATCATGAATAGAAGAATAATTTTTAAATGAATGTCAAAGGCCTCTATATGAGAACATGAATTTTTTTTTGTGAAGACAACAAAGTCTCTGATTGATTGTGCATAAAAGTCTTACATGTGCCTTTGTATGATAGTGACTTACTTTGCATAAGGTTGATTGTTTCAATAGGCTATGTAAAAGTACAATTATTGTCATCTTTCTATTTGTTCATAAATATATCAGTCAAGGTATATGTAGTGGTATTGGTTCACTAGTTATATTCATTTATTCATGATGTGGAGTATGCAGAGAAGTCTTTAATTATATATGAAAGAATTGAATACTTACATGAATGTTAAGGAAAGTTTGAGCACTAGATTTTATTGTAAACAAATTTGATTCGAGAATAGAAGAACATGAAAGGGTGATATGATGTGTGAATGTCTTATCAAAGTTGTTTTGGGCTGAGAAGTGAGATTTTCTTTGATTAGAGGTATGAACTAATTGAATTAATTTATACAAAAGTTTGTTTGTAAGAAAATAAACATTTTAGAAGATTATTGAAAGTGGTAGAGATATAGTTGTCTTGAATGGAAAATTCATAGATAGTGTTTATTGGCTTGAAAAGATAGATTCAAAGTTTATTGTATTGTAGATGTAGAGATACATGAATTGAAATAACAAAGATAGTGTTTTGTAGATGTAGAGATAGAGTTTATTGAGTTGCAAAATTTGAGAACAATGATATGTATGGAAATAGAGTAACCCTCTGATTTGTGCTTAATTTCTTCTGAGGTGATGATGAATTTCTAGTGAGGCAAGGTAAATGGCCAGTGAGGCAGTTTGATAAGCTAGTGAGGCATCGTGCTTTTCTAGTGAGGCAGGTTGAGTAGCCAGTGAGGCTCATTATTTTTCTAGTGAGGTAGATAGAGTGTAGCTAGTGAGGCTTGTTGTATTGCTAGTGAGGAATGCAATATGTAATCAACAAGTTTTTCACTCTTTTTAGGGTTTTCCACTCATAAAATAAATATTATGTTTTCTCTTGGTGGTGTTCTATATTGTGCTTGATTAATCATCTTTGATTTAAGTGTTTTATTCATATTTTCATATCTTTTGGTCTCCCTCAATATATAATATCTAGATTGTTTAAATTATTTTCAATAGAGCCTCTTTAAATAATCAAGTGAGTGGATTTTTGAAATTGTTTTTTTTATTTGACCTCTAATTCACCCCCCTCTCAGTGGTCTTGTACTCCAACACTATCACACTTCCGCTATCATCACAATCAACCTAAAATACTTTGTTAAAATCAAGTAATACTAACACTAGCTACTCTATTAATTTTTTCTTTAGTAGTTCAAAACTCTTCTTGTGCTCTTGATGTCCACTTAAAATCCTTATGATCTCCCCTCATAATTTTTGTTAGGAATGTGTAAGTGACACTAAAATTAATGATGAAATCCCTACAAAAATTTTATAGTCCATGAAAAGATCTCACCTCTTTGATGTATGAGGTGTAGTATATTTAACAATTGCTCTTAATTTCTTGAGATCCATCTTCTTGATCCTTTCACATAAATGAAAAACCCAAAATATGTTAATTTTTTCCTCATGAAACTATATTTCTTCATATTTATCAACAAATTATTTTCTTTCAATCTCTAAAATACTTGCTTAATGTACTACAAATGTTCTTATTTGGTGTTACTAAAAATTAGAATATCATCCAAGTAAATAATAACAAACTTACCCAAACATTCCTTCAATAGATCATTCATCAAACAAATTAATGTTCTTAATGTATTTTTAACCCAGAAGGCATAACTAACCACTTGTATAGTCCCTCATTTATCTTGAATACAATCTTCCATTCATCTCCCTCTCTGATCCTAATCTAGTGATATCCACTCTTTAGGTTTGAAGGGAATACAATCTACTGAGAGGAGGTGAGTCAGTAGATCAAAAAATTCTAAAAACATTTACTTTTGATACTATTATATACTTTTTCAACATGAAGATCACTTAACCACACAAAAAAAAATCATAACACAACACAAGATAAAATTAGATGTACGTGGAAACCCAAGATGGCAAAACCATGGTGAGAATATCTACTTGGATCTACTATCCAAATATAGCCTCATAATATAGAAATATAATAGGTGAGATTACAATATGAATTAGGCACCAACCTATCAGAGACACAGATCCCCTATTGAATCTATAGGCACCAACCTACTAGAGACAACAATCCCCACTAGAAAGAGACACCAATCCTTATTGGAACAATACAATAGGAAGAACACTAGCCCTATTAGAATACAAAGATAATGGCAGATTTGAAATATAACTCTGATATAGCTGACATAGTTCCATACTGAGAATGATCTTCTAATACTAGCACTCCCTCTTTTCTTCATAGTTCTATACTCAAAATCACCTTACTTGATCACAACCATTACTGTAGACACCCAAAATTGTCCATGTCATAACATTACCTAGTCAATACATGACCTTGTAAAACATCTTGTAATATTTTACCCTAGGTCATTACATTATCCCTTTTATTCCACTTAATCGTGCCTTCCCAATTAATTAAATAAATCACATTTATTTAATTAATTCCCCCCTTCACATGTCTCAAAATAATTCAAATTAAATATTTGAATTAATCCCTCACTTATTGTCACATTGCAACATGTGTCACATGACTACAAATCTTCACATGCATAAATAATTTAAATAATTCTATTATTTAAATTATGAGATTCCCACTCACATCCTATTTTTACCCCCATTCATTGTGCGTCATAAGCATCTTTTCTTCCAAAATAAATAAAAGAATCTCACTTATTTCCTCACATCTTAATTTTAGTCTCATGCCATAACCCACTTAATGTGCGTCATAGGCACTAAAATAAACTTTTAATCCTAACCATACATATAAAAAATTTGACTTTTAATCTTGGCCATTGAATCAAATCAACCTTCTCCTATAAATCAAACCTTTCACAGGTCATTTGGGGGATCTTCTTCTAGCATCATCACTCTGCCAAAATTTCTTCTTATTTATCTATTTTCTTCTATTATCTTTCATCTTATTGTTATGCTGCAAAAATGAGCAATCAACATATCAACAATCAAACCTTCAAAATCTTGCATTCTCATGCAGGTAGAGAAGAGCAATGGAGATAAATCAAATCTAGCGTGGAGATCGGTTTGCTTTGCTTTCTTGTTTTGATTTTCATGCTAGTGTGTGCTCTATTGTGCTTGTTAGGGTTTTCATATCTTGTTGTTTTAGTTTCTTTATCAATCAATATTAAAAAAAATCATTTCTCCATCAATCCAATCAATCAAAAGTAGATATCAAACAATATTAAAAAAATCAAAATATTTCAAAAATGTCTTTAAAAAAATGCAAAAAAATTGAAAAAGGTCCTGAAAAAAATCCAAAAAAATCAAAATAAAAAAATCAAAATATTCCAAAATTTAAAAAAAAAAATCAAAACATTTCAAAAATCCAAAAATATCAAAACATTTCAAAAAGACAAAAAAATCAAATAGCCAACAAAAATCCAAGCAATAAAATCAAACCAAATTCACTTCTTACAATCAATTCAATGCATCAATTCAACTTCTTCAAATCAAAATTTCAAATCAATTTCTTCATCAAACTATCTAATCACATCACTTCTTCTAATCAAATCCATTATTTTAATCAATCACATCACTTCTTCTAATCAATCCAATTATTATCATCAAATCAAATCATTTCTCCATCAATCCAATCAATCAAAATCATTCCAAGTAAATCATTCCTCAATTTAATTCATCAATCATCATCCAAATTTTTAAATCAAGCATCTTCAACTTCCAAGCAATAATCCAAATGCAAGTCAATCCTTAATCCATACCAACCAAGCTAATCAATCAAGTCAAATTATCCAATCACATTTCGGTCTTAATCCTAATCTTGTTGTAAACCCAATCAATCATCAATCAATCATCCTTGTGTTGATCTAGGGATATATCATTCCCCGTGATGACAACACTATCATCATCAATCAATCATCCTTGTGTTGATCAAGGGATATATCATTCCCCACAATGACAACACTATCATCATCATCATTAGTCAATCACTTAATCATCGGTTTACAGCTTGATAGGGGCAATACCTTGTTTGTTTTTGTATCATTTGTGCATGCTTGCTTGCTTGCTTGTGTGTGTTATCATTTTAATTTGCAGTTGCATCAAATCTGAATCACTCACAACTAATATTCATATCTTGTATCTAGACAAGGTTGTATTATGTTGGGGCACGAGACACATCATCACCTTGGTCCTTTATACCTTGGTGCATAATGTCTAGTGCTATATCAAACATATGATTGCTCAGTTTATTGCAGCATAGTGTGTCATTTTTCTTTTTCATCTACTTATTATCTTGTATCATTCATCTTATCCCTCCTTTATCATTTCATTCATTTCAAGAGAATATCTGTGTTTATGTAACCCGCCTATCCTCTCGAGGGGGCATCATCATCATTATCATATCTTTTGCATCATCATATTCTTCTATCATCCCTTTCCTTCATTCATCATACTCCTCACTTCTTCAAGTGTTTGGGGCATCATCTTTTTTTCATCTATCCATACCTTAGCTTCTTTGAAATGATGTCACTCGACATAAATTTCACCATCTTGAACATCATCTCAAAGAGGGGCAAAATGTAGACACCCAAAATTGTCCATGTCATAACGTTACCTAGTCGATACATGACCTTGTAAAACATCTTGTAATATTTTACCCTAGGTCATTACATTATCCCACTTATTCCATTTATTCCACTTAATCGTGCCTTCCCAATTAATTAAATAAATCACATTTATTTAATTAATTCCCCCCTTCACATGTCTCAAAATAATTCAAATTAAATATTTGAATTAATCCCTCACTAATTGTCACATTGCAACATGTGTCACATGACTACAACTCTTCACATGCATAAATAATTTGAATAATTATATTATTTAAATTATGAGATTCCCACTCACAGCCTATTTTTACCCCCATTCATTGTGCGTCATAAGCATCTTTTCTTCCAAAATAAATAAAAGAATCTCACTTATTTCCTCACATCTTAATTTTAGTCTCATGCCATAACCCACTTAATGTGCATCATAGGCAATAAAATAAACTTTTAATCCTAACCATACATATCAAAAATTTGATTTTTAATCTTGGCCATTGAATAAAATCAGCCTTCTCCTATAAATCAAGCCTTTCATAGGTCATTTGGAGGATCTTCTTCTAGCATCCTCACTCTGCCAAAATTTATCTCAATCTTCTTATCTATCTATCTATTTTTTTTCTATTATCTTCATCTTATCGTTATGCTGCGAAAATGAGCAATCAACATATCAACAATCAAACCTTCAAAATCTTGCATTCTCATGTAGGTGGAGAAGAGCAATGGAGATAAATCAAATCTAGCTTGGAGATCGGTTTGCTTTGCTTTCTTGTTTTGATTTTCATTCTAGTGTGTGCTCTTTTGTGCTTGTTAGGGCTTTCATATCTTGTTGTTTTACTTTTATATTTGATTTTCCCTAACTTACAATTACAACTAACAAAACACGTAACTCATACACAATATAATACATCTGAAAATTTGAAATATATGCATGACAATACATTGAAACTCTTCCATGTCAAACAAGGATCCACATATAACCAAGTTGACATAAGATGGAACCAATTAAAATTACATGAAATATGTAATACAATAGTCCAAACATAATTTTTTTTCCATAAAAAGAACTTGATATTGTGTGCTACCACATGAACCTTAATCGGGTCTTATCCTCACTCCACACACAAGATTTGAATTCTACACACTACTAGCCGTTATTGTACATGCCTTGAGATTTGAATATCTTGAAAAACCTTCTGAAACTTCAAGCTTCTTTCATGTTGAACAAATTCTTTGAAAACTTAGGGAACTGATAGAAGTAGTGTAGACATACTCTCCTTCCAAACCATTGAGCAACACTACATTTTTGAGAGAAATACTAACCACATTTATAATTCTAGAGTAATCTCTTTTCCCAAAAGATATCCTTCCAAACCACAACACTCATACTAACTACATACCCTACATAGTATGATAAATACACCAACTATCTAAAGGCAATCACAACTCAAAAAAACTTGATTCATGTTACTTCATATAGAATATGATTGATTAGACAATCTATAAACTGATAAGCAACATGCTTCCATAACTTTAAGTAAAATGACAATTTTAGTACTCCTACAATCTCTTTCATCTTTGACAGCCTTCACACCCTTTGATAACAAATATCAACAACCTTTGACAATCCTTTGACATCAATGACAACCTATGTTCAACAAGGTCAATCTTTGGTAAAGAATTTGTGTCACTCAAACAATCTATAATGTCATGCATCCTTGGTAATGAAAATTTTTACTTGATAGTGATCATTTTTATAGCTCTCAAATATACATACATCGTCCATTCTCCATATTTCTTTGGTACTAAAAATATTGGTACCACACATGGGTTTAAAATTTCTTTAATTAACCTTTTCCCCAATAACTCCTACACCTATCGATTCAGCTTATAAATTTACACTGGTGTCATCCTTTGCACTTACTTGTTTGGTAAATTGTCTCTAGGTATTAGGTCTATATGATGACATACTCTATATTTTTGGTAATCCCTCTATCATGTTATCTAATATAATATCTTGTTATTTTACTATAATTCATATACTCTTCTTTTTGGTGGTTCTTCTTCCTTTGTAGTGGCAATTTTTGCATTCTAGGTGTTGCGCTTCCTTGCAATCAATTTAAAACACATATTTTCATGTCACAGTCCATCCAAAAAAATTCTTTCATCTACCAAATAGATTCTGGCATTACTACAAACTTCACTTTTTCTCTCTTCTTATAAAGGTATAAGGATATATTTTTGATTTTTTTCGAGAATTGTGCAATATAATGATGAAACTCTATGTTTGCTGATTTGTATTCCCTTTTACTTATTTTTTGTTGCCCACCATTTATACCAAGGTGTCCTTGATATTTATTTCTTGATTCTAAGGTTATGTAGTGAAAAAAGAGACAAAGAGATAAATTAAAAATACAAAAACTCAATTATTTAGGTCATTTAAGTAACCTTTGTTGACACTATGGGTGTCCAAATTATAAAAAAGATATCATTAGAGTGGAACTAGAGGTATATTTTTCAAGGCTATAAAAACCTAGATGGCAGAAAGATATGACCAAGCCATCACAAATGTGATAAATGCAACTTAATCATGTAGGTGTTAGATGCACATGACAAATAGAGGGGGGTGAATCAGTTGTACACTTAAAACATTCAATCCATCGATATCATTCAAACCCTTATCATGCCATAGTGGAATGTAAACATATAATATAGTAATGCAAACACAACCAAACACATAAGAACACTAGATTTACATGGAAAACTCAAGAAGGGAAAAACCACGATGAGGAGTAGCTCCCATATATATGAATAACATCGAATACAATTAGGTTCACAACTAGGTGGCTCACTACCAAGAATAAAGAAGAATAGAAGATTACTATTACAAAGAGATTCATTATCTTAAGGAAATAGGAGAAATCCACCACTACAACTTTACACCATCCACAACCTTCAGCTCACTGCCTCCAATAACTTAAACACACTGAAAATATAAACACCTTCTACTCACCACATTTAGAGTCATAGGAATTAAGCTTGCACTTAGATCACCACACTTAATAAAATTTGGAGATTTTTAACACCTTCTATAGATCCACACACATCTCCAACAACTAATGTTTCTTTTGTTAGAAGAATGAAGAAGGTGACCTCCAAGTTTGTTGTCATTGATGCCAACATTGTTTGGTAACTGGCTAAGTAAATTGTGTATCTATACTAATCCGATATTTTGATCCAGAAATTCTCTCAGTAAAATATATTTCTATGATTTTTTGATATGTTGCTTAGGAGTACTAGTTACAACTATGAACAAACTTTCAATAACGTTGGTTGATCTAGCTGAGATATCGAAATGACAAAAGTTTGAAATTCCTTTGGCCAATAGGGTTCAAATTTGCTTGTCTTATGAATGTTTAAAGTGTTCCTTATTTGGTTTAGACCAACCTAATTTGTGGATGATACGTTTTTGTTTTGTGTGCCTAAAATATTTTTTAATTGGGCCGACCTAATCGATGTTTGAAGATATAGCCATATATATATGAAATCAAGAAGATGAAAAAGATAGGTGTGTGCATGTGTGTGTATGCATGTGGATGTCTGAACAATGATGCGAGATATGTGTCAAATGTTATAGTGTGAAGTTATTGATAATTTTTGTATACCTACAACTGGAGTAGCATTTTGATTTTCCAGAGCTTAACTGAAACTGATCTCAACACTTTGAAGGTGTACTTCAGTTCATTTTTGGCAGTGAGCCATACTTTTTGTATCTTGGTGATAAGCCATCTTGTATTCAGGCTGTGAGGCTTTCAAGGATAGTGCTTCCTGATAGTTAGCCTTGTAATATCTTGTGACCAATTATAATATTTTGTGAGTTAATCCTCACCATGGTTTCTTCCCATTTTGGGTTTTCCACATAAAAATCCTATGTTAATGTGTAATGATTCCTTTTATGCTTTGGTTTATAGTCACAACTAGATATTCTTTAATAATTGGATGGTTAGCAATTAATTATGTTAGCAGAATAATAATTTACCCTCTTTCAATATTTGGTGTTGTACACATGTAAAATTGACTTAACACCTATCACACACCTCAAACAACATCGAACAACATTGAATATCATCCTGCAATATACTGTAACATCTTGAAATATCTCATAACATCTTAGAATGACTCAAAATCATCTCAAAACACCCCAGAACATCTTGGAATTGCCTTAGAATGACTCAAAACATTTTGGAATTATCCCATAACATCTCAAAATAACCCTAGAACATTTCAGAATCATCCCATTATGTCTCGAAACATCTCAAAATCATCCTGCAACATCTTGAAATCATCTCATAATGTATCAAAACATCTTAGAATCATCCCATAATGTCCCAAAACACCACATAAAATGTCATCTAAAACCCTAATTCTGTTATTTAATTGAATAATACAATATTATTTAATTAATTCACTTTTTCATCATTTCTGATAAATTAAATAAATTTCATTTATTTAATAAATTCCCCAAAACCCTGATTCTACTATTAGTTAAATAAAACAAAGCTATTTGATTAATTCATGTTTCATCATTTTGACCAATTAAATAAATTAGATTTATTTAATGAAGTCCTAATCTCACTTTATTTCATCTTGATTAATTAAATAACACCAATTATTTAATTACGTCAATAAATCACCGTATTTGCCTAAGTTGATTAAATTATTAAATCATAATAATTTAATTGATAGCTTTCCTCTAAAATTTGAGTAATTAAATCAAACTATTCAAATCAAATCAAACTAATGCAACTTTGTTTGCAAAATTCAAACTTGATTTGCACATTTAACTCCAAAAAGGAATTATTTAATTAAATCAATTAATTCATATTCCTTAACCACTTTTTGATTCAGCAAATTTTGATTGCTGACTGAGCAATCTAAGTTTTTAACTAATCAATCTAGATTGTTAACCAAGCAATCTATGTTGTTAACTAATCAATCTAGATTTCTAACTAAGCAATCTAAGTTGTTAACTAATCAATCAAATTCCTAACTAAGCCATCAATTTCCTAACTAAGCCATCTAAATCCTGACTGATGAATCTAAAATCTTGACTGAACAATCTAATCCCTGACTAGCCAATCTATTTCTCAATCACACAAATTGTGCAATCAACTTTGTTCAATATTCTGATGTCTAAATCCTCTCAACATACTCCGATCGTTGATCTGGATATTCTTCAACACAATCTTGATAGTCTATTTCAAATCTCATTTTCTATATAACAAACCCCTTTCTTCACAAATAAGGATTGGAGAATCAACATCATTTTCACATTGAAGTACTGCTAACATTCATAACCACCATTGTTAGTGCTTCAACCTCATTTCTTTGATCAACCAATATCAAGAAATCCTTCATCAAAGCTTTTGCACATGAACTTTGGAGGCTCGTGGTGATAAGAACAACCCAACATCAGGTGAATACACTCCTCTATGGGATGCTAACACTGTGCTTCTTTTGTACATTCAATTCAGTAATCATAGATTCTTTAATGTATGTTCAAATAGCTTAGTTTCATTTTGCATGTGTAGGGTTAGATATTAGATTAATATGTTTGATATTAGTTTAGATTCTTAGATTAGCATTCTTGATCTTGATTTCAATCTAATGTTATCCCCCTCTCACATTCTAGTATGAAGTTGATTCTATGTCTGAGCATCATTGTCAGCGTCATCATGTTGATCATCTGAATCATAATCATTAACTCTGGATGATTTACCAATATCTTCATCAACCTTAACATTTGCACTTTCAACCATTTTCTTCAACATTTTTTTAAAGCACCGGTAAGATTTTCCTTTAGTAGAGTATCCTAGGAAGATTCCTTCATCACTCCTAGCATCAAACTTACCTATATCATCATCTCTCTTGATGCAGCATTTGCTTCCAAATTTTTTGAAGTATTTGATAGTAGGCTTATAAGCAAACCATAGTTCAAAAGGCATCTTACCAGAATTACTATTGAAATTCACCCTGTTAATAGTATACACACCAACACTTACAAATTCTCTCCAATAGAAATGAGGAACATTTTCTTCTAGCATCATGGTTCTAGGAGTGTCTAGAATGGTTTTGTTCTTTCTTTCAACTACTCCATTCTGTTGATGGGTTCGGCGAGCAAATAACATTCTTTGAATACCATGATCTTCACAAAAAGAATTGTATACCCATGAAGTAAATTCACCACATCTATCTAACCATAGACATCTTATCTTTTGACCTATCTCATTCTCTGCCATAGCTTTAATTTTTTTAAATTTTCTAGTGCTTCATGTGTTTCTCTTAAGAATGCGACCCATATCATTCTAGAAAAATCATCAATGAGTAACATAAAGTACCTTTCACCTTATAGGCTTCTAATTCTGGAAGGACCACATAGATCATTATGTATCAAATCCAGTACTCCATTAGATTTGTACTATTTTCTACAGAAGGAATTTCTTGTTTGCTTTCCCATTTGAGATTCCTTGCACATAGTGTCAGTAGGCTTCACTAACTTATGTAAATATCCGACTGCTTGAGTAGAACTTATCTTGACAATGTTATCAAATTTCACATGACATAACCTCCTATGCCATAACCACCTTACATCAATTTAAGCAATCAAACAACTTTGACTAGCAGTACTTAAATGAAAGATATTACCTTTTGTCTTTGTTCCTCAAGCAATTATATTTTCTAAACTTCCTGTTATTCTGCACTTACAATTCTTGAACTGTAGATTGTAGCCTTTGTCTACCATTTTTCCAACACTCAACAAGTTATGCTTTAGGCCTTCTACATAAGGAATATCATCAGTATTGTGCTTACCACCAATAGAAATAGTGCCTCTGCCATGAATCACACTAGAAGTGTTGTCACCGAACCTCACTACACCACCATGATAGTTTTCCAAGCTTATAAATTTTATTTTGTCACCAGTCATATGATGTGAGCATCCATTGTTAATTACCCACTCATCTTTCTCTTCAACTTTGGCTGTAAGAGCTTTCTCAACATTTACATTACTAGCAGATTCAATGGACACTTGAACATTTTCTTTGATAGCAATAAATACCCATTCATCTTCATTTCTATTTTCTTTATCAGATTCTTTATTAGTTACACCTTTTTCAGCATAATAGCATTTTCTTTGAAATCTAGTATCCTCAGGCTTATATTTTGAAACTCTTTCAGGACATCTAGAAGAAAAATGACCTATCTTACTACAAGAAAAACATTTAATAGGTAACTTTCCTTTGTAATTACCATGACCTTTTGATTCTCTTTTCACAATCAATGCTTCTAGTTCTTCCAATTCTCTTTCTTCATCTTCAATCTGCTTCATCTCATCTTCATATCTTCATATTCTCTGTGAACTCTCTCTTGAATCATATCTCTTTTTCCTAGATACATTTTCCTTGAAAGTAGATTCAGTCTTAGGAGCAGACTCACCAAATTCACTTAATTCAAATGCAACAATTTTTCCAATCAACATGTCTTTTTTAATATTCGTTATTGTCAATAGCATGAGCTTTTGTCTTGTAGGAAGGGGGCACAAATATAAGCATCTTAGCCACAATTTCACCATCATTTATAGTTCCACCTACACATCTAATTTCCATCACGAATTCATTTATCTTATGCGAGAAAGAAAAGATGTTCTCATCTTCACTCATCTTCAAGCTCTCCCATTTTCCTTTTAGACTTTATAGCTTAGCACTTTTCACTAGTGCATCTCCTTCATACAATGTTTCCAACTTTTTCCAAATCTGATATGCAGTCTTTAAACCTATCGCATTTGTCATTTCCGAATCTATCAAAGAACTCACTAGTGTTTCTACTGACTTGGTATTGATTTCTTCTTGCTTGATCTCATCTTTAGAGGAGGGACCATTATGAGGAATATTGTATGCAATTTGTGTCATCTACCAGAAACGTTCACCAATGCACCTCAAATGACATTCCATCCTAAATTTTCATAGAGAGTAGTTTGTACCATCGAATCTAGGACTATCCTTTCTAAAGATGCCATCTCAAATCACCTCAAGCTATTAGGCTTCTTTCAAAGGAACTAGCTCTGATACCAATTGTTGGCAAAACAAGGATAGAAAACTGAGAGGGGGGGTGAATCAATTGTTACCAAAATCAAACTTATATAACATTAACCAATCCTTATATTACAAATATAATAATTAATAATGTAAGCATAAGAACAACACATCAGAGACACATGAACACAAATATTTTATATGTGTAAACCCTGTGAGGGGAAAAACCATAGTGGATGTTAGTCCACAAGATTATACCCTGCTATAAGTATAATGAAGAATAAAAATAGAATGCACATGCATTCAAGCACACTACCTAAATCACACTGCTCAAAGGGAAGGCTCACTAACTTACATACAATAATCAGTTTAAATCCATCTGATGAATTTAAACTGAGAAAATAGCTTATGCAAAAGCCTAATTATAGTTCCAATTAGGCACACTAAAACCTCTTCAAACTCTTCCACACTCTGCTTTGAATGATCTGACCCTTATTCACACTTGTACATCACTTGGACACTTGAGCACACTCTAAATGAGGAAAACAATCTTATATATATATCCGCTACATGAATTTGCATCAATTATTCAGTCGGTCACAAATAAGGAATAAATTACAACTATCGGCCTTGATACATGAATAAATTTCAATGCGTACCAACACAAGTCAGCCATAACATAGTGAGGACCCAAAAAAACATCTCCAAACATGCCAAACAATAAAATATTAATCCTCATGGATCTGCAACACACTAACACCACAATGTCGACCAAGAACATGAACACTCAGGCACATATCGGAAAAATCTTCGATCACGAACACTCCAATCATTGTGGATGTGCACCAAGGATAAAGCACAATCTAGACTCATCCATGAATTTCATAGGAACATGAGAAACACATGAGATTGACATACTTTCATCCACTTTGACCAAGAACACCATCTACATAGACTAAATAACTGTAGGCACACATATCATCATAACTTCCATAAAAATTCATGTGCACCACTGAAAATTTCAAAAAACATACTAGAAAGGTTCAACACCAAACCCTTTGAAGCGTGCCTTCAGATCTTCAACACATGGAGCTTTCCAACATTCTGACCTTCTCGGCTCCACTAGCTGCCTGTACTATATTTTTTACAATTTTCTCAATCTCCTCGACATATACAACCTTAAGCAGATAAAAATGCTAATATTGTTGAAATCAATGACAACAATTTATCAGCAACACAACCACAACATCCAACACATACCCTGTTCCAAAGCCCCCATTTTGGCACAGGCAGGAAAGATGCTAGCAAAGGTTATGGAATTTGGCTTTATACTTGCCAATTGCATTTTTTCTTGAAATTTTCTAAAGCATTTTCAACAAATATTTTGTGCATATCCAGTAATAATTGCAGTCCAAGAGATGACACACCTTGTATATGTTTCCAAATTTTGCATACATGTCTAGAAGGGTTGTTTCCACTACAACATCTAACAAAATTTCTCCATCCTTTATGCTTTGATGCATGTCCATATCCTGTTCCAAATCTCCCATTTTGGAACAGACAAGGAGGATGCTAACAAAGGTGTTGGAATTTGGATTTACGCCTACCAACTGCATTTTCTTGAAAGATTTTAAAGCCTTTTCAAAAAAATTATTTTGTGCATATCCTGCAATCATTGTATTCCATGATATGACATCTCTTTTAGGAATTCTATCAAACACTTCACGTTCCTTGTGTATTATTTCACATTTTGCATACATGTCCACCAGAGAATTTCCTACTACAATATCAGGAAAAAATCCCCCTACCATTATGCTTTGATGCATATTCATACTATGTTCCAAAGTTCCCATTTTGGCACAGGCAGGGAGGATGCTGACAAAGGTTGTAGAGTCTGGTTTGACACTTGCCATTTTCATTTGCTTCTATTTTTTTTTTTAAATTTCAACAAATCCATTATATGCATATCCTGCATCCATTGCATTCCATGGGACAACTGTTCTTTCAAAGTTGTCCATGTTTAAATTGGTGGAAATGGCTCACATCTATCAGAACAATTTCTCTAGCAACAATCTTGGAGATGAATTTAGATGCATGCAGTGTGGCAATCAAAACATACTTGAAGGTTCTTAACAACTATAATAGTTGTACCAGGGGCCATATTTAACAGACCAAATGCAATTGCTAACTTTTCACTATGGTGGCAGATACATGATTCGTTATACCTTGTTGCCTTCATTTTCCAAGCCAATTCCTCTTACTTTGCATAGCTCTACCATGTTACTAAAAAAGAAAGCAAGTTACTGCAAATCAAATTTTTAGGAAAAGAAAATTACTGAAACGATTTGTGAATCTTATACTAAGTCTATCACCATTTTCACCCCACAATGCCAGTGAGGGGATAACAAATGACAAAATGTCAGCCCTAATATGGTGTATTGGATAGAATTTTTCAATTAATGAACAATCCATGCAATTTACAAATTCTCACTAATCTGCATGATCCAAATATCCATGTTAGTGAACTGAAACAAAGCAGTAGAATTCCAATGACTTGATTTACCATAGGATTCTAGATTTGGGCCTTACAACCTTGAACAGTTCACCTAATCAACACATCATTTTTGAATGACAACAATCATGGATAACTGAATTTCTTTTTGAACCAATTCTTGCAAGTAAAGATAAAATAATAATGTTGACTCCATGGTATGGCCACCCCACAAGACCACATATCCATCAAATGTAGTAGAAAGACCTTAAATGATGAGAAATGATCCCATCTACAATAATTCCATCTCAATTATTGACTCCATCACCCCAAGAAAAATAACATCCATCTAGTTGTTGATCAAGTTGATTGATATACCCCCTTGAAATGAGAGTCTCATGTCTCAAATCAACATCACCCAACATGGTGGAGCTAAAATCCAGATCTTTTTCCTTCGAACACCTGAAATGATGCAGTATCATCTAACACAACCTCATCAACACTTGAAAGATCCTGAAAAATCATGTCTAAAGGAGAGCCTCCAAAATAGAACTTGGTGTCTTACATTCATTTGCACCAAATAATTGGATAATAGTGGGAGTTGCAATTCATGTTGATGCATCCTAAAATGAATCCATCTCATCAAATATGACATCTCTCTGAATGATGATTTGTCTTTTACCAGTATACCATGATTGTCAAGCCTTGGTTTCCTTTGCATAGATTTTCATTGTGCACTTGTGGTTCTTAGAATCAAGATTTTTCCTCATTTCATATGGAATATGGATCCAAGCCACAATAATTTTGTTGTAGTGAAGAAAACTTGGCTTCCTACCACACCATTTCAATTATACTTCCACGCCAAAAACAACTTACATAGGAACCTTGTTATGATAGTAAATACAATAAAAGATAGTTTTGCACAATGAACTTGCTATCTCGAACCACACAGATCCATCATGGTGAGATCCTCTTATTCCACAACCAACAAGGATGGTACAGAAGCACCAACCAATTGGCACCTAATTTTCTTGAGTTTGGTTTGATATAGGTTGTCTAAGAGTTTAGGGTCATGAAGAGTGTCAATAAGGTCTAATAGACCCTTTAAATATGTCAAGATGTTCATTTTTGTAAAGCAAATGCGAAATTAGCAATAAATGCATAAAATATTCAAGATATGTAATTAAGGGATTTGAAGGGTTTTAGCATGTGAGTCTTAGGTTATGGCAAATAAGATCATCTTGGGTCATCAATTGTGCAGGAGCAACTAGTTTCTCTAGTTGCCTCTCATAGGAAGTTTTTTCAAAATTGAGTGTTTATTTGTAAATTCATGTAAAAGGTCATATGAAGACCTATTTCATTGTATTTAAGGTCCTAAGTAGGTCACTAGGGGGTTGGCAAATTTAAAATTGCAAAAATGTTGGTAAAATAGCAAAAAGACAAAAAAACACAAAATATGCAAAAGCAAGGAATACCAAAGGTCAGAGGAAGTTTAGGTGATTTTTCTCATTGGAAGAAGGTGAAAAGCCTTTAAAAATGAATGATATCTTGTTTCAAAGGTAGAGGGGGGATTAAATAGAACGTATTATATGGAAGAGTTGGAAAGTCATCAATGAAGTCTTCTTTTTTCTCAGAAATTAGTAAACATAGTTATTTTCAGACCTTCGTGTTGATTTGTTCGGATAAGAAGTCTCATGAGGATGTTAGTAATTGATGGTGATATCAATTCCCCTCCTTTTCATTTTTTGTTTCTTGTATCTTCATGCAATTTTGGTATAGATTTGGTGATTTTTCCTAAAATTGTGAGAAACCCTTACTAGGGTAAACAATGGAAAGAAAGTTAAGTTTCTTTCAATTTTATGGTTGAAATCTCCTAATTTTTTTTGTGGAAGCACTAGATGACATGTATACATCCAGATTAAAGAGCATGAACAATACCTAGGGTTTGAATAAATATTGTATGTGGTGAAAATTTAATGAAATTTTAAGCCTAAATAAGTTTAGTTTGACATGCTCCAAGTGTTTTTTAGGGAATTTTGATGATGGAGGTAACATATCCAATAAACCCCTGATGATGATAGGCCTACTTAGGCTTAAATGTTGACTGAGATTTCAAGATTTGATCCATATGTTGCAAAAGACCATATGCCCATTTTGACATATGTTTTAGTATAGCCAACTGGGTATCTAAATGTTTGATTTATTTTTTGTTTTAGTATGTAATTTGAAAATAAAGTTTTGACGAACCTTTGTGAATTGCTAGAAGCATTAGGGCGGCCTATGAAGGGAAAAGAATGCAGATCTACTAACCCAACAGTGTGGAATACATTCCATTAACACCTTTACTTTAGGGGAGAGAAGCAAAAATGAAAAACTAACAGTTTCAAAAACTCATAGAGATGCATACAACCATGGCAATGAGAAACCAGAAAGATAAGCAAACAAAGATGACATACTATTTAGGTGGGAAAAACCTTTCAAGTAAAAAACCCACCACACAAAGTCAAATCTATTGTATTACAATAATGAATTGATTACATACAATATCTAGACTTCTTTGTTGAACTCACAATCACCCAGAGAGTTTCAGATTCACTGTTAAAATGTTTTTACAACATACAGTTCAAAACCCTCCTCAAGAACTCACGTCCTCCTGTTCTTCAGCTCGCAACTTCAAACTTGCTTTGCAACTTACGACTCAACTCTTGACTTTTCTAACTTATGAGAAATAACACATCTCTCATCCATATGTAACTGACTCAGAAGAGCAATGAAGTCCATCCTGAAATCACCCAACTGGTCGGATCTGACAGATTTCCTACAATGAGCCAACTTTGCATTCAAAGCCATTACTCAAAATGGTTGAGCTCGCCACCCTTCGTTGAAAAATGCGACTGCCACAATAACTATCTTGGTATCCGTCCAATCACTATTCAACTAGGTGCCAGGCGTCCAAGACCCATCAACAATCACAGCTGATAGAGCAACCAAAACGGTCAAACAGACATCGGGTGCGACCAAGACTTCAAGTCATTTCTAACACTGCCAGAGTCGGACTTGGAACAGGAGTTGAAATAGGACTCCACCGAAAATACACACTGCTAGAGTCAGAGTCGGAGATGGAACTAGAGTCAAAACATGACTCAATTGAAAATACAGGTTCAAGATTCATTTCGGTTCCGTTCGCCCACGACAAAGAGGAACTCATTGGAAACAGTTCTGACCAGGTAAATGGAACCCGAGGTCAAACCAAGATGGGAACACAAAAGACCAGAGATGGAGTCAGGGACAGGAACACGAACAGAAATAGGACTTTACCAAAAGTCCAAGATTAGGAACCAATCTGGTTCTGGTTTCGCCTCCGCCAACTACAAGAAACAACAATCCAAAACTAGGACAAGGCGAAGGAAAACACCCCGTGGAGAATCCAAACATCCAGAAGAACCGGATCACAAAAGTAGGAGTCGGATCCAGAGTCAGAATAGAAACCGAAACAGGAACCTGGCAAACAGACATTGCCAACTTCCAAAACTGGTTCCGCCTCTGTCAGAACCTGCGAAACGAAGCAAGAAGAAACAAACGGTAGGAAGTGGAGTCAGAGTAGGAACGAGAACCGAAACTCAGAACTTATGCAAATAGAACAATGCCAAGTTCCATCTCGGTTCCGCCTCCGCCAGAGACCCAGAACTTAGGAAAACAAAACAATGCCAAGTTCCATCCTAGTTCTGCCTCCGCCAGAACTTTGCAAACAACACAAAATCACCAAGGCATGAAAATGAGGACTTCAAGTTGGAAGTTGAGACATAATTTCTCAACAATCTCCCACTTGGTGAACACTTCTAGCTTCCTCAAAACATCAAACCTTACTGTCTATCACAGGCCCCAAGGCCCATCAATTCTGTGCACCATCTGAAATTGTCTGTGCTAATCGGCTTTGTCAAGGCATCTGCAACATTCTTCAAGGTGTCAACCTTATCCATACTGACCTTTCCATCTTCAACCATATCCCTCATGAAGTGATATTGCACATCTATGTGCTTGGTCCTGGAATGGAAGGTCAGATTCTTTTCCAAACAAATGGCACTTTGACTATCACAACATATTGAAATCTGCTCAACATTAAATCCAATGTCTGAACACAAACGCCTCAGCCACACTACCTCCTTGCAAGCATGAGTTGTTGCCATGTACTCTACCTCTGTCATGGATAAAGCAACTATATCTTGTCGCTTGCTCATCCAACTGATTGCTCCACCATTAAACATGAAAGTGTATCCACTGGTGGATCTTCTGTTGTCAATGTCCCTTGCCCAATCAGAGTCAACATATCCCTGAATGCAAAGAGCCCTTTGTGATGCAACCATATTGCCATGGTAACACAAAGAATAATCTGAAGTACCCTTCAAATACCTGAGCACTCTCTTTACAGCATCCCAATGTGATGTCCTTGGATTTTCCATAAAATGGCTTAGAACTTCCACTGCTTGGGCAATGTCTGGTCTTGTGCAAGCCATAGCATACATCAAACTACCTACTGCACTTGCATAAGGCACACTGGTCATGTCCTCCATCTCAGTAGCAAACTTTGGACAGTCTTCAACAGATAGTTTCAATCATTGCATGATTGGAACAACTAGTTGCTTGCAATTAGTCATGTTGAACCTCTCTAGAAATGTTTTCACATACTTACTCTGACTGAGCCAAAGATTTTTGCTTGTTCTATCCTTGGTTATCTCCATCCCAAGAATGTACCTTGCTACTCCAAGATCTTTCATTTCAAACTTAGCAGACAACTAAGTTTTAAGATCAGAAATCATTGCCTTGCTATTACCAATGAATAACATGTCGTGCACATACAGAGTAATAACAAGCACACGATCATTCTCACATTTATAATAAATGCAATGATCATATTTTGATCTAACAAACCCAATTGACAACACAAATGTGTGAAATTTCTGGTACCACATTCTAGGAGAATGCTTTAGACCATAGAGAGATTTATTTAATTTGCAAACTAGATTTTGTTTACCTCTTTCAACAAAATGCTCAAGCTGGGACATGTAGATTTCTTCTTCCAACTCACCATGGAAAAATGTTGTATTCACATCCATTTGCTCAATTTCATAGTCATACACAGCTGCCAATGACAACAAAAATCTGATGGATGTCAGCTTTGCTATAGGGGAAAAGATCTCTCCATAATCAATTCCCTCAACTTGGGAAAAACCCTTTGCAACCAGTCGTGCCTTATACTTCTCCACACTACCATCAAGGCATGTCTTCCTTTTGAATATCCACTTGCAGCCAACAGGCTTTCGCCCTTTAGGCAGTGGTACCAACTTTCAGGTATCATTCTTTTTCAAGGAATCCATCTCCTCATTCATGGCTTCCAGCCAAGACTTTGAATCAGCCATGTTGATTGCTTCTTTCACAGTCCTAGGCTCATCAGTGCTGGTAATTAAGGCATAAGCACAATTTGAATCTAAAATAGAGAAATCATACCTTTCTGGTTGCCTTCTTTCTCATGTAGATCTCCTTAGAGGCTGAGGTTGTTCTTCATCATCAAAACTTCTAGAGCTGCTTGAGCTCTCCTCAGTCTCAGGTACACCATGCAACTCTTCCCTTTCTGGAGTTTGGGGAATCTCAACTGCATCATTCTTCTTGTCACTTTGATTTGTCTCAAGCTGTTGATCACTTACTAGAGGTTTCAGCTCATGAAATATCACGCGTCTTATGCCTTTTAATTCCATTAGTGCAGTACCTTTCAAAATCTACAGAACAAAACTCACCTCCATTGTCTGTCCTTAAACACTTTATTTTCCTTCCAGTCTGATTTTCTACCAAAGATTTGAACTCTTTAAACCAACCGAACACTTCTGATTTACTTTTAAGAAAGTATACAAATGCTCTTCTCAAATAGTCATCATTAAAAGAAACATAATATCTAGACTTTGATAATGAAGGAACATTAACTGGACCAAACACATCAGAATGAACATAATCCAGTATACCAGAAGATTTGTGAGGACTGCAGGAGAAAGAAACACGGTGTTGCTTTCGATAGATACAATGTTCACAGAAATCGAACTCAAGGTTACAATCATCAAGCCCTTCTACAAGGTTTTTGTTCTTCAAGGTTTTAAAACCTTTCTCACCTATGTGACCAAGTCTATGATGCCATAACATAGTCTTCTCTACTGGAAGTTTTACCTCCAAAGCAGTTGCAGATAGTGAAGAGTCTTCATCTTTCTCTATAGGTGTAGAATTACATGAATTTTATAGAGGCACTGTTACAAAGAACAGGTCATGCATCTAGCTTGTATAGAGTGCCAGTACAAACACCCTTAGCTAACACCATTGCACCTCTAGCCATTTTACATCCCTTACTAGAAAAATAAACTTCTACACCGGCATCATTTAACTTGCTAACAAAAAGAAGATTTCGAGCCAAACCTAGGATGTGAAGAACACCACCAATTCCTTTGACTCTCCCGTCAGGAAACTAAATTCTGACCCTTCCTCTACCAACAATCTCCAGCGTTGAATCACTTGCCAAGTATACCTTTCCACCATCATACTTCTCATACTTTGAGAACCAATCTCTATTAGATGTCATGTGAAAAGAGGCACCTGAATCAACTAACCAAACATCATCTGATGCCTGAGTTGTCAAGGCTGCTGCAATGAAGGCATCTGCATCACTTTGACAAGATTTGTTGTTAGAAGCATTCTTCTTCTTCTTCTCCTTGCAGTCCTTCTTGATATGACCCAGTTGCCCACAGTTCTAGCACTTTACCTTGAACTTTTTACTAGGAGACTTTGATCTCCCTTTAGACTTGGATTATGACTTGTTGTCTTTCTTCTTGCCTTTCTCCTTTGTTCTACCTCGAACAAAAAGAGCATCTTTGGCCATCTCAGAAGATTTCCTTCGCATTTCTTTAGACATAAGTGAAGCAACCACATCATTAGTCTTGAAAGCAGTGGTTGTGCTTCCAATAGCCATCACAAGATGATCCCAGCTCTTAGGTAAAGAGCACAACAGGAGAATGCAACGATCCTCCTCAATATTTACACCTACAGATGCTAGCTGAGTAACACTCATATTAAACAAGTTTAGATGGTCTACAATAGATGCACCTTTGTCCATCTTCAAGGAGTACAACTTCTTTCTCAGGAACAACTTATTTACCAAGGACTTTCCTTGGTAAATATCACCAAGCTTCTTCCATAAAGTAGTTGCAAACATTTCCTCATGAACATTCAGGAGCACAGAATCGGCTAGACTCGGTCTTATCAATCCTCCTGCTTTTCTATCAGCAAAATCCCAAGCTTCTTGGATCATAGTTTGTGGCTTAGTTCCAGACACTGCAATCCAGAGGTCTCTATCCACAAGCAAGTCTTCTATCTTGAGTTTCCATAACTCAAAGTTGTTTCCATTAAACTTCTCAATATATATCCTACTAGATGTACTCGCCATCTCACAACAGAAACAAGTTTAACAATGCAAGTCTCCCACTGAAATAGTATTAGTGCAAAAAACTAATTCGCCCTAACAAGGATAACACGAACTGGCCAAGCTCTAATACCACTTTGAAGGGAAAAGAATGTGGATCTATTGACCCAACAGTGCGGAATACATTTCCTTAACACCTTTACTTTAGGGGAGAGAAGCAAAAACTAAAAACTAACAGTTTCAAAAACTTATAGAGATGCATACAACCATGTCAATGAGAAACCAGAAAGATAAGCAAACAAAGATGACATAGTATTTATGTGGGAAAACACTTAAAGGTAAAAAACCCACCACACAAAGTCAAATCTATTGTATTACAGTAATGAATCGATTACATACAATAACCAGATTTCTTTGTTCAGCTCACAATCACCCAGAGAGTTTCAGATTCACTATTACAATGTTTTTACAACATATAGTTCAAAACTCTCCTCAAGAACTCACGTCCTTCTGTTCTTCAGCTCGCAACTTCAAACTTGCTTTGCAACTTACGACTCAACTCTTGACTTGTCTAACTTATGAGAAATAACACATCTCTCATCCATATGTAACCGACTCAGAAGAGCAATGAAGTCCATCCTAAAATCACGCAACTGGTCGGATCTGACAGATTTCCTGCAATGAGCCGACTTTGCATTCAAAGCCATTACTCAAAACAGTTGAGCTCGCCACCCTTTGTTGACAAATGCAACTGCCACAATAACTATCTTGGTATCCATCCAATCACTATTCAACTAGGTGCCACACATCCAAGACCCATCAACAATTGCAGTTGACAGAGCAACCAAAACGGTCAAACAGACATCAGGCGAGACCAAGACTTCAAGTCATTTCTAACACTGCCAGAGCCGGAGTCGGAACATGAGTCAAAACAGGACTCCACCGAAAATACACACTGCCGGAGTTGGAGTCGGAGATGGAACTGGAGTTGAAACATGACTCAACTGAAAATATAGGTTCAAGAACCATTTCGGTTCCACATCTGCCCACGGTAAAGAGGAACTCATCGAAAATAGTTATGACTGGGTAAAGTCAACCCAAGGTCAAACCAAGACAGGAACACAAAAGATCAGAGATGGAGTCGGGGATGGAACAGGAACAGAAACAGGACTTTACCAAAATTCCAAGATTAGGAACCAATCCGGTTCCGGTTCCGCCTCTGCCAACTGCAAGAAACAACAATCCAAAACTAGGACAAGGCGAAGGAAAACACCCCGAGGAGAATCCAACCATCCAAAAGAACCAGATCACAAAAGCAGGAGTTGGACCGAGAGTCAAAACAGAAACTAAAATAAGAACCTAGCAAATGGACATTGCCAACTTCCAAAACTAGTTCCGCCTCCGCCAGAACCTACAAAATGAAGCGAGAAGAAACAAATGGTAGGAAGCAGAGTCGGAGCAGGAAATAGAACCGAAACCCAGAACTTATGCAAATAGAACAATGCCAAGTTCCATCCCGGTTTCGCCTCTGCCAGAGACCCAAAACTTAGGCAAACAGAACAATGCCAAGTTCCATCCTGGTTCCACCTCTGCCAGAACGTTGCAAACAACACAAAATCACCAAGGCATGAAAATGAGGACTTCAAGCTGGAAGTTGAGACATAATTTCTCAACAGCCTAGACAAGAAATTTGTCTTCAAATAGGTAATATTTGTTCTTGGGTTTGGTAATTAGGGGAGTCAAGTTGATTTGGACCTAAGAAAGGATAACCAAGTGTTGAATCAAACATATTTGTTTGAATGGTGAAATTTGGGTTTGAGGCTAGTGAATGTCAATATTGTTCTTTTGGGACAACCATTGTAAGATGATGAAATCAATATGGGAAAAGATTGCAAATGCTATGTTGAAATTATTTCTATGTTAACAATGAAGGTGTAAAAAGGTTTGCTTATTGCTTGGGATGGGGTTTTGGTTATTTGAGGCTTGGTACCTTGTGAATTTATGTTATTTCAGTGATGAGTTGGTAAATGTTGGATGCTCTAATTGGAACATAGTTCTCTAAAGATACCTGTTTGAGAGGGTTGGGTGGTTATTTCAGGTTGCTAGTGAGATTCAAAGATACTTTACTTGTATAATAAACCTAATTGGTCTTCTATGACAATGTTGTCTTAGGTTTTTGAGTGAACTTATTCAAAGGAGTTGAGGGTGGTTTTGGTTTATGTTTAAGTTTCCCTAAAAGGTGTTCAAAACCATCAAGAGACAATGGGTTGGTGAGGGGATTGTGAGTAAAGTAGCCAAATATAGGTCTGCAAACCTACTAGACAAAGGATAGTGTGATACTAAAAAGGGTGAATTGAAGAGGTTTGTTGAATCTAATTGTTGTTTGTTTGATCTGAATTGAGTTGTTATAGGTTAAAACCAACCACCCTTGCATCAAAGGAGCTCAATAAAATAAAATACAGAGTCTTACCTTCTTCTCTTATCAAAGTTAAATTAGAGAAAAATTTGGAGAGAAATGAATCATGTGGTAGCTTCAAGTTCTCAAGGATGATCTTAATGATTGGTGTGTACAATGTTGCAAACACCTTTTTACTCTGTGTTTTATGTACCTAAGATATAATTGAACTTTTTTTTGCAATGGAGATTTCTTTTGGTAGCATCCTTCTTTGTCATTCTTCCAATTTTTATATGGTTTATAAAATTTATGTTATTACGTTCACTTTGTTTTAGGTTTTAATACAACATCTACATGAGAAACTTAATCTTAGTGAGGTATGATAAATATTTTCCATGTATTATTTTTCTAATTAAAGAAAGGAAATAGATGCTTTTGAATTTTTTATGAGATATAAGATCCAATAGTGAGCCGGATTGGAATTTAAAGGAGTATGAATATGGCCATAATTTAATTATCTATTGTGTTGTGTTGGCCAACTAGAAAAGTAGCGTCGCTGAAAATACTCAGCCTATATTGATATATGATCCACATCTACCATAGATTTAACTAGCATCTTAGTAATAATGTTTAGGGTGTCCTCAATATAGCCAACATGGGCACGCAGGTCAACCATGCACACCTAATGATCAACTATATATGTAAACTATAATGCAATAAGGGTTACTCATGTGTAAAGTATCTGCAACCCTCATCCACTAAACCTACATGATTGCATGCACCTGGAACCAAGGCAAAACTTACAATGTTAGGATGTGTTCCAGAGTGCTTCATTGATTCAAATATTTTGAGAGGTTCCTTGCAAAAGCCATTTTGTGCACATTCTACAATCAATCATTTCATTCCATGAGATGACATCTATTTGAGGCCTTTTGTCAAAAAATTCAGGTGTTTTGTCTATGATTCCACATTTTGCATATATGTCTACCAGATCATATCCAGCTATAACATCCAGGTATATTTTTAATTCCTCTACCTTTCATCAATCTCTTTACTATTTGAACCTCATACAAATGTTTTAGAGAAGAATGTAAGTTGCAACATTTTTAGGATCCAACTAAAAAGGTAGTGTTGCTGTAAATACTCAACCTACATTCATATATGATCCACATGTACCACATATTTAACTAGTATCTTAGTAATAATGGTTAGGGTGTCCTCAATATAGCCAACATGGGCATGAAGGTCAACCATGCCCACATAATGATCAACTATATATGTAAATTGTAATGCAATAAGGGTTACTGAAATGTGAAGTATGTGTAGTCCTCATCAACTAAACCTACATGACTGCATGCACCTAGAACCCAACCAAAGCTTACAATGTTATGATGTGTTCCAGAGTGCTTCATTAATTCAAATATCTTGAGAGGTTCCTTGCAAAATCCATTTTGTGAACATTCTACGATAAATCATTTCAGTCCATGAGATGACATCTCTTTGAGGCATTTTATCAAAAAATTCAAGTGTTTTGTCTATGATTCCACATCTTGCATATATGTCTACCTGTCATAGCTGCAACAATTGAATATAAAAGAGTGTGGAGGTTTAAATAAGCTCCCTGATTTTATTGGCAAGTTGTCACAACTACAACACTTGAGCATAGAAGGGTGTAAAAGTTTAAATAACCTCCTTGATTCTATTGGCAACTTGTCATAGCTACAACACTTGATCATAGAAGATTGTAGAGGTTTAATTAATAACCTTCCTTATTCCACTAGCAACTTGTCATGTCTGCAGTACTTGAAAATAGTAATTTGTAGAGGTTTAAATAACCTCCCTGATTCCATTTCAACCTATCACAAATGTAGCACTTGAACATTATAGGAAGTTTCAAAGGCTTAAATAACCTCCTTGATTATATTGTCAATCTATTTCAGCTGCAACATTCGAAACTAAAATATTGTCATGCTTTAAATAACCTCCTTGATTCCATTGGTAACTTGTCACAACTGCAACCTTGAACATAGAAGGGTGTGAATGTTTAAATAACCTTGTTGATTCCATTGGCAACCTGTCACAACTGCAACACTTGAACATGGTAGGGTGTATAGATTTAAATAACCTCCCTCATTCCATTGGCAACCTATCACAACTGTAGCACTTGAACATAGAAATATGTAAAAGTTTAAATAACCCCCTTATTCTATTGGCAACCTGTCACATCTACAACACTTGAACATAGAAGACTGTAGAGGTTTAAATAACCTTCCCGATTTCGTTGGAAACCTATCACATTTGCAACACTTGAAAATAGAAATTTGCAAAGGTTTAAATAACCTCCCCAATTCCATTGTAAACCTCTCATAGCTGAAACACTTGAATATAATAGGAAATTTTAAAGGTTTAAATAAGCTCCTTTATTCTGTTGAATATATATCACAACTGAAAAACTTAAAAATAAAATATTGTCATAGTTTAAATAACCTCCTTGATTTCATTAGCAACCTATCATAGCCACAACACAAAAAAATGCAATTGCTAATAACTTTCTACAAAACCTGCAATCATTGCATTCCATGAGATGACATCTCTTTGAGGCTTTCTATCAAATAGTTCACGTGCCTTGCCTGTGCTTCCACATTTTGCATGCATATCTACTAGAGCATTTCCAACCATAATATCTGACAAAAACCCACCTTTTTTTATGATTTGATGGATGTACATATCCTATCCATAGCTCCCATTTTATTACAGGTAGGGAGTATGCTAGAAAAGGTTGTGGAATCTGGTTGTACACTTGCCAATTGCATTTTCTTGAAAGTTTCTAAATCCTTTTCAACAAATCCATTTTGTGCATATCTTGCAATATTGCAATCCATAGACCACATTTCTTATAGGGATATTATCGTGTATTGTCTATGCATTGATGGATATTCATATCTTGTTTCAAAGCTCCCATTTTGGAATAGGCAGGGAGGATGTTGTCAAAGGTTGTGGAATTTGGCTTTACACCTACAAATTGTATTTGCTTGAAAGTTTTTAAAGCCTTTCCACCAAATTCATTTTTTGCATATCTATTGTAGATGTCCTTAAGCTATATGAAAAAGGTGTATATACAATTTGAGATCAATTGATAAGTTGACATGTAAAGTTGATTTGATTTACATTTTACTTAAGATATAATTTTGTTGTGTTGCTGAATTTCATAGTTCAATAATTGGGATTATAAATGATCTTTTATACCCAAAGTGTATGTGATAGAAAGAAATTAGGTAGTCATGTCGATTAGTTTGACAATTTGAATGATATTGAGTTCGTAAGTACATAGTGATAAGTTTTGACAAATAATATAATTTCTTGTTGCATTTATCACATAAAAAAATGCCTCTTTTGATTGTAGCAGAGGATGTAGAGAGTGAAGCATTGGCTACTTTGATCTTTGAAATTGATGATTTTTTTACTAAATTGATAATGTTTGAAGTTTCTTTTTCTTTCTTAGATGTTGAGTCTAATTAATAAGTTTAATGTTGGGTTGCAACTTGCAAGTGAGTATGTTGATATGATAAAGGCTAGCATTGTCGATCCTCTAAAAGTTATCAGAATTGCATTAGTTGATGCAGAAAGGTAAAACTATTTATCTTTATTATAATTAGTGGAACTTGCAACTATAATATCTAATAAAAATATACTTCCAAATATGTTTTTGATGGATTTTATATCTAATTTTGATACATTCACTATATCTAGTACCTAAGTTTAGGGTGCCATAGTTGGAAAAGGAAAATAAAATGTTTGAATTTTATCCTCTGTATTATTTGACTTTTTCGAGTTTTTGATGTGCAAATTTTGAAACCTTATTTTTAGACCGCAGCTCCAAATTGGAGAAGTGAAAGGTGAATACCAGCGAGGAAGAGTTTGGAGGAGCCAAAACCAATAGCAGCTAGAAAGTTGCGGATTTGTAAGGGGATTAAATGGTTTGAGCCCCTATAGGAGGTCAGTACCCTTCCAAAAGGACTAGAGTTAAGGAACGAGAAAAAAATACAAGTATATGAAAATAAGAGTATTTTGTTTATATAGTGTCTGTAAGTTGTACAATTTCACTGAGACATTGAATATAACCTATGAGATTTTGATTTTCTAATGAGGCTTAATGAAATAAATTTTCAAAGTGCTTTTTTCTCCACTCATAAATATTGTGTTGTGGCTCTTCTTGATTTGTAATTTGTTTTTGTTTGTGTCTAATCAATCATATTTGTTCAAGCATTTTAGTCTTCATTTCATGGTGGTTCTTCAACATTTGAATATCTATGATACTTGAAGTTTATATGCATAAATTTGTGAGCATTAATTAAGTTAGATTTGATTTGTAATGACTAAAGTAATGACTAAATATATTATTAAATTAATGACTAAATATATGACTAAAATAATAAATAAATTAATGACTAAATTAATGACTACCATGACTAAATAAATAACCAGTTAACAACAATCAATGACTAAATTAATGAATAAATATTTGACTAAATATAAGACTAAATAAATCACTACCATGACTAAATAAATGACTAAATTAATAACTAAATCAATTTCTTAATCAATTTCTTAATCAATGACTAAATCAATGACCAAATCAATGAGTAAATAAATGACTAAAATTGTTTATTCATAAATTTCGTGGTGTTATAAATGACTACAAATAAGCCACTAATAGTCACATGACTAAATTTAGTCATTTATATGTAATTTTTAGTAGTTTATTTAGTCATATATTGTTGTTTATGTACTAGTGTCAAGAATTGAATGAAGGGTTGAGATTGAATCTCAATGCCCACAAAGAAGTGTCAAAATTGCATCTTAACACCCACAAAGGAGAGTGAATCAAGGAATATGGAGGAGTGAGATTAGTTGAAACTCAAAATATCTCCTCATTTGTAGGAAATTTGTTGAGATATTTGAAGATGAAGGTTGAAGATTTAATCTCAAAATGGAGGGTTAGAAATGCTTGAGAAAAGAAAAGTCAAAGATATTTTTTAAAAGGAATATTCTTTAGGAATATGTTTTGTGGAGGAAAAATTAGAGTAATTAAAAAATCATAAATAATTTAACTATAGAGGATGAGAATATTCTCTTTTAAGAAAAGAATATTCCATTGAAAGTGGGATGAGGATTAAAGATAGGATAATTAAATAATAAAAACTATTAATTATAGGACATTAGAAGAATAGTTAGATTAACCTAATTAAATAATTTAAAAATTATTCAACTAGGGGTATGAAGGTGATAATTAGTAATGAAATGATGAAAATGCACTAATGATAATGGAAATGACGAGAATGATGGAAAAATTCAATGTCATGATGTGTGATATGCGTCAGAAAGTTTTACATGTTTACACCGTCATGCACCACATATCTTTTAGGTAGGGGATTAATTTTGGCTATATCTTAAAAAATAGTACTTCAATGGAATGCACTATAAGATCAAGCCATTGTGCTATATTCCATACACCATTTTGCATATAGTTGGAAACAATTCCTATCCTTTATATTTCAAAGTACTTGGGTTGACACCTCGTATTCAACATCAAATTACTCAAACCATACCTTCCTCCGCTTTTGGAGCTTATATAGTCTTAGTATACCATAAAACTGGATGTTGTGCATGCCCATAATGCCTCAAATGAGGATATAATTGATTTTTTGATGGATCATAATTAAACCAATGAAATTGAATATTTATCCTATTCAAGACCAAGTAGAATGTAGATCACACCAGGAAATACAACTTGGAAAAAATTAGCTTCTAGTTTTCTTAGCTTGGCATTGATGTTATGAGGACCATTACTTTTCAAAAAGGGGCAAATAGTCCAAATTTAGCCATGTATAAATTCTTGAGTATTCCCTTTAGGGATGCCATCTACTATTGAATGCACAATACAACTGATAGGGGGGTGAATTAGATGTACATTAAAACATTAAAATCCTCTTTAACATTCAAATCTGCATTAGTCCTTAAACCCTTAATAACCCTGTAAATCCTTATCATGCATTAACAAAATGTTAACATGAGAAACAATAATAGAAATACATCTAAACACATGAGAACACTAGATTTATGTGGAAAACCTAAGAAGGGAAAAACCATAGTGAGGATTAGCTAATAGTATAAATTAATTACAACCTCAAATACAATAGGCTCACTGCCCAAAAGAAAAGAAGGGCTCACAACTAGATTACAGAAAAGAAGAAAGAAGAATGTTACAATGAGAAATCCATTTCAAAGAAATATAAGGATCCACCACAACACCTCCAACACATTCACAACCTCTTTGAAGAATGTAGACACCTTCTTCTTACTACTTCCAATAGCCTAACGCATTAAATTTCGTATTGCATTTCAAACTTTCACACTTCACCACTTTGCACTCTCAATTCTCCATCAACTCAACACTTATTTATACCATCCTCAACTTTGAAAATAATTAACAAGGTCAGCTATGCACCTCAAACCTACAAATTCAAATTAGTTCAGCGCTAAGCATTCTGAATGTGGAAAGGAATAAAAGTGGACCACAACACACCTTAACTCAGACCTAAATACACACCATACCAATCTTCCACAAACATCGAAGCATATTTGAAATTAGTGTAAACACCCAAAGTCAACTGAACCTATGTAAACACCATTAAACATTGAAGTACACACTTACTTAGATCAAAATATGACTCATGGATAACATGCATCACTTGAACACAATCTATAATATTCCATAAAAACCCTAAAATTCAACAAATTCCTTCACAACAACTTTCACCTGAAGAACATACTCATCCTATACACCCAATCAACCTTCCACATATTTTAACTCATGAATCCAACCTTGCAGAGAACCAAACTTCAAAAAAATTATATTGAAGATAAATACTATCAATATAAGCATACTTACAAATCTGTAAGACCAAAAACCTCACTCTGGAGAAATGCAGAGAAAAACCATCTCCCAGACACCACTGCAATGCACTATTCACACACTAGTGAACACAAATTTATCTGCATAATGATCCAGAACTAGAAACTCTGGATATAACACTTCTAAACATTTCTAATCAAAATATACAATCTACATAAGTAGATCTTAAACCATGAAGAAATGTAGAGAAAAACCATAATACTACTCTGCCACACAAAACACCTCTCCAACACACTATTTCCTCTTTTCTTCAAATTTTCTCAAAAGCATTTGGAAACCAGGCACCACAAACACCTTTTTTTTATCATTTGGAACACCTTCAACTCAACCACACACATTCTCATCAAAGCAACACTAGAGATTGACACAAGTGATACTACTAATGACAACATATTACAACTGATCAAAGCATCACCAAGGTTGACATCAATGCAATGACATCTAGATATTTTGACATCAATGAAAACACAACCTACTCATACTTGCAATGATCTCCCCCTTTTTCATTGATGGAAATACATGATGTGAAAAACCATCAGCAAAAATCACAACTCTGATCACAAACACATTGCTCCATACCGAAAAATTCACATATATCATTCTCCTTAACTCTCTCTCCCCCTTTTTTCTTACTCTCTCCTATTTCACTTTACTCTCTCCCCCTTTGACATCAATAGAAAAGGGAACAAAACTTTTATATCTCCCCCTTTGACATACATATATTTTTTCTTCCACTGATCTTACTTTTTACAGCTTTGCAACTTCCTTTTCTTTTAACTACACTCTTTTTCTTCACACCTTCTCTGCACTAACCAATAATATCCTTTTGACACAACTGACAAAGGAAATACACTTTCATACCATACAATAAAAAAAATTACTCCCCCTAACTACAACAACCTACAATGCCACTACCTACTCCCCTAGAGAGGTAGCCACCAACATCAATCCAAAATAAGGAATGAATCTTGGGATCCACTAGATTGATGCATATTCTTATACATCTAGTTCAAAGGAGGGGAAACATCCCCCAACTTCTCCCAAAGATATTTAAAATTATCCTTAGTAAGATCCTTAGTGAAGATATCTACAACTTGATCCTTAGTAGGCACATACTTCAACTTCGTGTCATTCTCTGTAACCTTTTCTCTTAAAAAGTGATACCGGATTGAGATATATTTTTTTCTTGAATGCATTACTACATTCTTTGAAATATTGATAGCACTTGTGTTATCAAAAAAGATAGAAATTGGTTCATCATATACCACTTTGATATCTTTCAATGTTTTCTTCATCCACAACACCTGTGTGTAGCATGATGCTACAATAATGTATTCTATCTTTGTAGTAGATAATGACACTGAATCCTTCTTCTTTCTTAGCCAAGACATTCCAAGAAAGAATGCACCACCACTTTTACTTTTTCTATCATCCACACAACCTACCCAATCTACATCAAATATAATCATTCAGATAGAAATCAATATCCTTTGGATACCACAATCTATATTTCAATGTACCCTTGAAGTATCTAAATATTCTCTTCACTACTACCACATGTGACTCTTTGGGATCTTCTTGAAATCTAGCCACAAGAAAAACTACATACATGATATTTGGTCTAGTAGTAGTTAGATACACCAGTCCTCCAATCATTGATATGTACTTGGTCTGATCAACCTTAGGAGACTCATCATTCTTTATGAACTTGCAAACAACAACCATAGGGGTACATACCGGTTTAGAGTCATCGATTCCAAACTTCTTCAACATTTCCTTGACATACATAGATTATGAAATAAATATCCCTTTTCCTATCTGATTGATTTTTAGTCCAAGGAAAAAATTCATCTCCCCAAACATAGACATCTCAAATTCTTTATACATCTCTTCTACAAATCACTTGCACATTGCTCCATTATCTCTACACATTCTGCAATCAACATACACTACTACAATCAAGATTTGATCTGTCTCCACCCTAAATTAAAGATTGCTATCTGTGGTACCTTTATTGAATCCTTGTTGTAATAAGTACCTATCCAATCTTACATACCAAGCTCTAGGAGCTTGCTTGAGTCCATATAATTCCTTCTTTAATCTACATGCCATATTAGGATTATCTGATAACTGAAACCCTTCCAGTTGTTCAATGTAAAATTCTTCTAATTCATCATTCAATAATACGAACTTCACATCCATCTGATACACTTTGAAATCTTTGTGTGCTCCAAAAGCCAAAAACATCCTAGTAGCTTCCATCCTTGCCACCAGAGCAAAAGTTTGCTCAAAATTTATTCCTTTCACTTGTCAGTAACCTTTTTACACAAGCCTTTACTTATTCCTTAAAACTTCTCCAATCTCATTTAGTTTATTCTAGAGCACCCACTTAGTTCCAATGACATTCTTATTTGTTGGTCTTGGGAAAAGTTCCCAATTCAGATTCTTTTCAATTTACATCAATTCTTCTTCCATAGCCTTGATCCAATACTCATCTTTGCATGCCTCTATCACAGTTTTAGGTTAAACTTTGGAAAGTAACCATAAGTTTTCTTGTTCTTCTATCATAACAACCTTCCTTCTTATCAATACACCTTTTCTTTTCACAAATGATCTGATCTTCAGAATTATTCTTCTACACATACTTAGGGGTCTTAGGGATCCTTTCAGGATATTCTTCCTCTTCAATTAGTACTTCATTTTCCATACCATTATCCTTTTCTTCTTCTCTACAAGAAGAATCATCTAATTCATATCCATCTATCATCATTGAGATTTTATGTATATCTTCACCGACTTTGACAGTTTCAATTTCAACAACCCTTTTCAACCTCTTGTTGTAGCACTCGTAAGCTTTTCTTTTTGTAGAATATCCAAGGAAGATACCTTCATCAGATTTTGAATCAAACTTTCGTAAGATCTCAGCATCTCTCTTGATTTTACATTTTCTTTCAAACACTTTGAAATATTTCATAGTAGGGGTCCTTCCATACCATAACTCATAAGGAGTCTTTTAACTATTTTCTTTTGCTTGTACTCTATTAAGTATGTAGACTGTAATTTAAATTGCTTCTCTAGTATACTTTTTATAGGTTTTCTTCTTTCATCATGTTTCTTGCTACTTCTTGTTCTTCCTTTCAACCACTCCATTCTATTGAGGAGTCCTAGGGGCCAAAAAATTCCTCTTTATTCCTTTATCTTCACAAAAAATGTTAAACTCATTGGAGGTGAACTCTCCACCTTTGTCAGATCTCAAACATTTGATCTTCATATACATTTCATTCTCAACCATATATTTGAATGCCTTAAACTTATCTAAAACTTCCAATTTTTATTTGAGAAAAGTAGCCCAAGTCATTGTAGAAAAATCATCAATTAAAATCATGAAATACTTATCACCTTGCAAACTTCTTGTTATTGTAGGTCCAAAAAGATCTATATGCACCAACTCCAAAGGTCCAATAGAAGATTGTTCTTTTACTTTGAAACTCCTTCTAGCTTGCTTTCCAACTTTTTTGAGATCTCATTAGCAATTTTAAGATTCATAACTTTCATACGTTTATTATTAGAAAGACAACTCAAAATATCATACCTTGCTTTCCCATTGTTTTCATAGGCCTTGATCTCATCATCAACGCTCAGACCATTTGTAGGAACAATATATTTAGATTCAACAGACTTCCAAATTGTGAACCCTAGTGAAATAATGAAACCTTCCATCCTATTCTTCTAGAATGCATAACCAGTTCCATCAAATAGAGGAGCCTCCTTCTTGTGCGACATCTCAGATCTACCTCAAGTGGTTAATATTTCTTCCAAGGAACCTTTCTCTGATACCAATTGTTGAATGCACAAGACAACTGAGAGGGGGGGTGAATTAGTTCTACATTTAAACATTAAAACCCTCTTTAACATTCATATCTGCATTAGTCCTTAAACCCTTAACAACCAACCACTTAAATCCTTATCATGCATTAGCAGAATGTAAACATGAGAAACAATAATGCAAACACATCTAAACACATGAGAACACCATATTTCTATGAAAAACCCAAGAAGGGAAAAACAATGGTGAGAATTAGCTCATAGTATAAAGTAATTGCAACAACGAATATAATAGGCTCACTATTGGAGGGCTCAGAACCCAAAATAAAATAAGGGCTACTGCTAGATTACATAAAAGAAGAAAGAAGAATGTTACGATGATAAATCCATCTCAAAGCAATAGAAGGATCCACCACAACATCAACACATTCATAGCCTCTCTGAAGAATGTAGAAAAAATTTCTCACTTCTTCCTGTAGTCTAACACATTAAACTTTGTACCTCAACATGCCTCAAATCATACCCAAATACACATATACACACCATACCACTATTCCAAAACAAATGAAGCATGTTTTCAATTAGTGTAAGCACCCGAGGTCGATCGAACTTGTGTAAACACCATTAAACATTGAAGTACACATTTCCTTAGATCCAAAGATGACTCACAAAAAACATACATCACTTGAACACTGTTGGTGTAATTAAATGTGTTGTACCTTGTCCTAGGTCATCATTACATCTTAGTTAAGTTTACTAAGGGACCAGATAAGAGGTAGTTGGAGAATTTCCACCTTTGGTGGACTTTCATCTTATTACTTTATCACTTCCACCTTTCGTGGACATATCATGTGATCACCTCTCCACCTTTTGTGGGTGATCCACTATTTGTGGTGGTTATCACATTATCACCTTTCCACTTTAGGTGGAGTGATAGCTTTTCATTGTTGTTTCATATCATAAGATTATGACAAGTGTCATAATCTTATGCACTCCTATGTTCTCACCTTGGCTATATAACCAAGGGGTCTCTCATTGTAAATCATCTCATATCATAATCATATTGATGAGAATACAGTTTATTCTTGTCACATTATTCTCTCTTCTTTGTGCTTTGCATTTGGTCCAAAGATCTTAGCATCCATAGCCAGTTCTAACATGGCATCAGAGCGGGTTGGGTGCCATTAGAGAGTCTTTTTCTAAAGAGAGGTACCAGATTTGGGGAGGTTCTATTTTTGGCTCTTTATTGTAGGTTTATATCAGAGCTTGTTGGTGCAAATCTAAGCTCACCATTGCATCTGAAAGGTTTGAGAAAGTCAATTTCGCCTTTTTTTTCATCCAAATCAGACGTACGAGGCTAAATCTATGAGGGTTTGAAGTTGAATTGTGGTTGCTAGAACCTAAAGGTAGCTGCTTTTTTGGAGTATTTTGGGTCAAATCCAACCCTACCATCGCGTCCAGAAGGGCCAAAATCATTGCATCGACGGTATGATTTTAATCGAATTTTTTTTACAAAAATAAAAAATTCTGAAAAAAATTATTTTAAAAACCAAAAAAGAAAAATGATCAAATAAAATTTTAAAAAAGAAACATAGAGATTTTATGTGGATTTTTAGTACTTGCAAGGGGTAGGGTATGGTGTACCTACCACTCCCTCCATTGTCTGCCATGCGACAAGCCACTAGCTGCATGGCTTTATGGTCGTGGCCCCACCATAGGCATATACATATTCCGGTGCCATGAAAGAAATCCAGCAGAAAAATCACGCTGACCAGTCATTTCAAAAAACCAGCACTTGAAAAGTAAAATTTGGCGCTCAAAAAAATCAACTGACGAAAGTAAATATTCTGAAGAATAAAAGAATATTCTCAAAGAATATTCTAGGGTGTCCACCGACCAACGACGTCCTTGTAGCTGTCAATTTTAAGCCGCGGTAAAGTGAATATTCTCTAATAGAGGGAATATTCTTTTTTGACATGTAGGAGGCCATCAAATTTAAGCAGGTAAATTGCTGATGTCAGCAAACCGTCAGTGTGGACGTTAGCACCCATTTGAAATTTTTGGCCCCCTCAGGGTTTGTAGTTTGGAATTTGCAGTCCGACTTTGAAAGCTCATAACTTGCTCATTTTGACTCCTTTTTTCGAGCAATGTTTTTTTATTTGGGCTCATTTTTCATGCTCTTCACAATAGTGCAATTAGTTTTTGGTTTCGGCTTCTGGTTTTTCCATAAATTGTAGATTTTCACAGGTGTTGCTACATTGTCCTCATTTTGGGAACTTTGGGAGCTCATATCTTCCTCGTATGGTAACATTTCTGGGTGGCATTTTTTTTGAAAGTGCATAATTTTTCGTGTACTTCTTAGTGGTATGATCAGATTGATCTCATTTTGTACCAAAAATTGTACTTGAATCTGAGGCCTATTTTGGCAATTTGCATGTACCAAGATCAAAGTCCACTTTGTTGTTTTTGGCAGTGGCAATTGTAAACGCACTAAGTATAAAGTGTCAAATCAAATATTTCTTGGGGGTTCTTTGATTGAGTGAATTTGGGGGAGTAATCTTGTGATTGATTTGTGTTGATCATTTGAGGAGATATCATGGGTTTTTCTATTCATCCTTATGTGGTAATGTTGAATAAGGAAAATTATGAGTCTTGGAAGAAAGGTATCCTAACACATCTAAGGTCACTTAAGATTTTCCCATACCTTTATGGGCTCATACCTGAAGCAGACACAACTTTGAAGCAATCAATTTGAGGTAATAATAATGATCACATTGTAGGATTAATTGGTACATATATTGGTGTTGATATTCTAGTGGAGATCTCAGATATTGAGTGCCCACTCACACTTTGGACCAATATTTTGGAGATGTTTGGAGACCATCATATCTCTCCATTCCCAGATGATCATGTTTTAGATTGTTTAATTCCCCTTGATGATGTTGAGAACGTACCCTATGATGATGATACTTTAGAGGAGCTTGAGTGTAACAAATGTCTTGAATGTCTAGTTGACAAAGAGACTTCTCTTCTTGCTTCTCCTCCTCCTATTGAGATCACACCCTCATCTATTGTTGCATTTGATTCCACAATTTTGGCTCCTTGTGATTCAGTGCAGCAGATACACTGTCTTCCAGATATGCCTACTTTGGATGGTTTCTTGACAGGTATTTCAAACATGTTTTTGGAGTCTCATCTTGCAGATTTGGGGGACATCATTGATGACATTCATCTTCTCCTTGATGAAGCTACTCCTTCTTCAGTTGTTGTGAGGGAACACTCTGACCCTCTTGTTCATTCTCTACATGATCATTCTTTGCAGTTTGACATGAGTGTGGATAATTTTGGACAACATTTGGAGGAGGACTTTTTATCTTTAGAGGGGATATCCTTGTCTTTGGATAATGTTCTACATTCATCTCTACTAGATGTTGGATTTTCCTCTTCAGCAGTGTGGCCTAGAATGCCTATTTGGAGTGTGTCAGCCTTCGGCATCGACACAGAGACACTTGAGCATCATTCAGAGACATACATTTTGCATACATTCTTGGTTTTGTTTCTTCCTAAGGGGAGGAATGTTGTTCGACGAGATTAGATCATCTTCAACATTCAATGTCGAGATTCTCCCATCTTTGCAAGAGACTCAACATAGAGGGGGGGGGATGCCTTGTCTCTCTTCTACTTCTCTCTTATGGGGGGTCTTTTTCCTCACATGGGGTTTTTACCTTCTCATTCATCATTGAGAGCATTTCTATTTTTTATTTCATCTCTCTTTTGGGGAAGAGTTTTTTACCACTGGGTTTTCTCCTTTTCTCTGTTTGTGAGAGATTGCATTGCATTTCTACATGGGTACCTAACATGGCCTAGTTCCTAGGACCCATCTTGCATTGTTTGATTTTGTGTACATTCTCCCTAAGTTGCACTTAAGGTGGGTGTTGGTGTAATTAAATGTGTTGTACCTTGTCCTAGGTCATCATTACACCCTAGTTAAGTTTACACTATTAACACACTGGTGACCACGAATTTCTCTGCACAATGATCTAAAACCAAAAACTTTGGATATAACACCTTTGAACATGTCTAATCAACATATCTGAATTGCATAAGTAGATCTTCAACCATGAAGAAATGTGGAGAGATACTAGAACACTACTCTATCACACAAAACACCTCTCCAACACACTCTTTCCTTTTTTCTTCAAATTTTTTCAAAAGCACTTGGAAACCAAGCACCACAAACACCTTTTTTATCATCTTGAACACCTTCAACTCAACCACACACATGATCATAAAAGAAACACTAGAGGTTGACACAAGTGATAATACTAATGAAAATATAATGCAACTAATCAAAGCATCACCAAGGTTGACATAAATACAATAAAAAGATATATATATTGGCATTAACGACAACACAACCTGCTCATAGTTGCAACATATACTTGCTTAATTTTACCCAATTCATGATACATGGTACTCTTACATCCAACATGACACTAACCTCATGCATCTATGCATAATTTTCATGTGATAAAGTTTTTCATGTACATCTTATGACCTTGCATATGACTAAAAATTCTAGTATCTAGTTAGACCATTACATTCAACATGTGGTTACACATACACACGTGTTCCTACCAAATAAATGACACCATATAAAAATATGTCATCATTGTGCCCATGTGATTAGTCCACCATACATGTGACACTTGAAAAAATACCATGAAGCTTATTTGATAGCCTATTTGTATAAATAATTGCATTCTATATAGTACAATAGAGAAGAACCAATCAACATCTCTAATGTACTCTTGTGAATTTAACATATCTACTCCAATATAATAATTTCCTTTATATCATGTTGTTTATTACTATCTAATTTGTAGTTTTTCCCTCCAATCCACCTAGGAATCAAAAAAAAGAAAAAAAACAAAAGAAAACTACTATCACACTCTACCATACATCATCTACTACTAGTGAACCCAACTAGGTAGAGGGAAGGTGCGATCATTTAGATTAGGAATGATATGATGATATATGAAATATAATGGCTATGTAGGAATCATTAGAATGTGTATATAGTGATGAAAGACCCACCTTGGCATAATATTGGCTATATAAGATTCACTTGAATATGTGTTTAGTGAAGAAAGATCCAAATTGATCAATGAACCATGAATATTCCATAACCGCTATAAAAAATATTGTAAACACAATAAAGGTGCCAAGGAGGAGAAAATAAATTAAGAGAACAAGGTACGGTGATTCCAAATCCACCATAAAAAAAAATTGTAAACATACGTTATGATTAAGGATGCATAGATAGTGTATGTCCCCTTTATATCAAGTTTATGAAATATGATACATTCAAAATAAGGAAAACTAAAAGGAAGGAATAAATTCCAAGGTATTAAATTAGGATATGATCATGGAAAGAGAATAAAAAAATGAAGTGTTTCAAACACACATGTAATCATGGATTTTCTCCCAAGGAAGGGCTAAGAGAAAGTGATCATGAGAGAAGAAAGGAACTTAATTGATATTAGAAAAGGAAAATGATACACATGATATGATAAAGAAGAGAAAATGATAAGATGTTTCCCCTAGAAAAATAAAAATATGTTTTTGCCATGAAGAATGCAAATAATAACATACAAGAGAAATGTTGGGTTGCAAGATAACAAGTATAATAGGATATTAGATATAATATGTGAAAACGAGAATAAAATAGGTGAAGATATATAGGAATGAGAACAAGGAAAAATGAACCTATACAAATTAGGTTATGAAAAAAATGTTTATTAGTAAGGAATCAAGGATATAAGTAACACGTGTCATCATCCCTAATAGGCATAAAATAACAATACGAGGGTAGAAGTGGTTTAAAGAGGCAAGATACGAAAATGGATTAGAAACATGCATGACATATTTGGGTCAACATGAAAAATGTAAGAGATTCCTTATACATTGAATCGCCCCCAAAATGTCATAATGAGGAAAATGCAAACAATGAGTACAACAGAGTGAAGATAATATGTGTAAGATTGTATACAAATGAAAGAACTAGAAAATAAAAAGACAAAATATTGTGTGATCAAGGTAGAGGTAATAATGTCTCAATGCCTTGGATCACCCCCATAATAGATATTTTTTGGATAGATAAGGGAGATACATGAATTGTGGTACAATTAGATGCATGGATAAAATGTAGAACATCACAAAGTGTATCTATAGAGGGATGTAGGAAAATTTACACAAGAAAAAGGGAGATTACCCAATTATAGAAGTGAAATAGTCATCAACTAGTTGGTCAATGTGCTTAAAATTTTATGATGGGAAGTCAAAAAATATGTCATGCAAGAATGAGAATTATATAAATGGAACTTATAAGGTTGAGGAAACACTTTGGAGAAAATGAAAAAGAGAAAAAATATTTGAAATTGACTTATGTAGATGAGTGCTAAAGGAGAGAACAAGTATCATGACATCTAATACATTGATTACTTGCATATTGATATAGTGATTACTTATACATTGGTATCTTGATGATACTTATTAACTTAGTTTGTGATATTATGAAATTGATGGATGATTGTTTCTATTTTGACACATTCAAATCATACATGTAAAATATTATGGTGATAATGTGGATGGATGTGCTGATTTTCTATTGTTGATGATACATGTCTAGATAAAATTTGAGACTACCTATTAGGAGGTAAAATGGGTTTCTTGAGGGGGCATTCAAACAATGGTCAAGATGGATTTACCTTACTACTAGGATGAAAATATAATATGACATTTTTTTCTGATTCTATGTGTTAATTTCCTTGTTTATATTTCATTTTGAATGATAGTTTCTTGTGTTGAGTAGTTTGATGTTTCATTCATGATCAATGTTTCTAATTTTTTTTATCTATTATGTTGAGGTTTGGACTTGGTGAGAGACTCTAATATAAGTCCTATCCTTGATATTATGGATGGGTCTTGGAAAACATGATCTCAAGGATCATAATACTTAAATTTATAAGTATGTATGACTAAATTAGAATTATTTCATATGGATTAAGTTAAATACATACATTTATTTATTTGTTTGTCTTGACTTTAAATTTATGAAACAAATAAACCTTATATAAAGCCAAAGGTCCTAAATTACATATGCACACAAACACAAAGAGAGAGAGGTCTACTTAAAAGATAAAACTAAGATTGTTCTATTGCTAAAAGCTTTGACCTAATGATAAGTTCTAAATCTAAGACTAGACTTGACTACTCTATGTTTAAGCCATGAAGTATTTCTTAACATATTGGTGACTTTAAGTCAAACTACCACTTCGCATGACATGTAACTCAAATAATTAAAACTTATATTTGCATAGGAAATGGTGATTAATAACTTTAAATGACATTGTGGTTTGATTTCTAGACTAGGTAATATCTAACTAGGTATACACTATAGGTTAAAATTTGGTTGAGTTGTGGTTGGCATTATTTTCATGTTTATTCCTTTTTCAAAGTTTTCCAATGAGATAATAGTGATGCCATGGTATTTTTACAAGGAAGTTCTCTTCTTGCAACCATGAGTAGAAATCTATTCTTAGCAAGTGGCATTTCTAGTTTAAGAAGAAAGTTTTGGTACATATAAAAAAATCAATTTTGATAAATATGTTTTTATTATTATTTTATTCAATATCTCTCTAAAGGAAAAAAATATTGATGTTACAAACATGGAGAAGATCTCACTATACTATTACTGGCGAATATAATCGATATTTTTTATTATAGTATAAATTGTTGGTGAATCATATCCAATGATGTATCGTTTAAAATATAATACATAGGCGAATTAATTGAGACAATTTTTTTTTTTTGTAAAAACCTGGTGATTCAACATCATTTTTAGCTTGTACTATTCACCATTTCTGGAGGTCCCGATTTCAATTATTCGCCAATTGGTGAAGATTCGCCACTAAAGTTTTCCCTAATATATATATATATATATATGTCAATGCCACCATTTGAAAAAAAAAATCATTCTATAATTTCTTGGCCAAACAACTTTATCTTTATTCCTAATTGCATGTTGAGTGATAAAATAAATAGAATTGAGTGATAAATTAGTCTTGAATTCCCTTGTTGTTGGTTGGATTGAATTTGAAATCCATGGAAGGTATCTAGCTACTAAATTCTAACTCCTCACTTTTCATAGGCCATTATTGGGTAAGTTAAGGATAATTTTAGGGAAATGGTTATTAGTAATTAATTTTGAATGGTACTTGAGGGATGAATTTGGAAATGTATGAACTCAATAGATACTCAATGTGTTGTTTTGTATCAAAAAATGTCTTGAATTACTTAGGAGAGGCCACAAACTTAAAAAACTACATTTTTGGCTCTATTACTGCAAAAAATTGTAGAAAAGTGAACATATTATGTAGAGACTATTTTATGATATATGATGTAGTAAGATCCAATGGTTCGCTCCAATTTTTATTATAAATTCCTAGTAGCATGCCACATGACACATATTAGGAAGCCTTATAAAGAAAAAGGAACAAAGGGCAATCCCACTACTAATAAATAAAACTTAATGCAAAGGGAAAGCGAATAGTTTCCATGGATGAAAGTGGGGATCAGTGCTAGAACCTTTCTTTGCTACATCTAAAATTATCATGAATTATGGAATGATAGATTACTTGGTGCAATTAGATATACACTAATTGAACATTTAAACCATGTAAATTTCATTGTGCACACCTCAAATATACAAAAATTCTAAGTAAGAGAATTTTTCATTTTCTACAAGATAAATTGAACAACAATTTAAAAAAGGTAGAGAAAATTTACCACCTATAGTGAATAATCACTCAAATTTTAGTGACTCACATGAGTCATTTCACTAGGGAAGGAACAAAGGATGTAAGAAGATATCCACTAGGTACATAGTCCTTGAAAAACTTTAAAATTTAGAAAGTTTGAAGATTTTTCTTATTACTCATAGAATTTATAGGTAGGCATAAAATTCAAGTCCAATTTTTGATTTTAAGGTAATTGGATATTTTATATGGCTTGAAACCACACTCTAGTTCTATTGTGTCTTTGTGTTTAAATTCCATGCACCTAAGCCATGATTAATTGCATAAGGAGATCTAATTTTTCTAAAGGCTAGAATATTTCTTGAACTTTTTCAATTAAGGGCACTAAGACCACTTTATAAACACTAATTCATCTTAGATTTACTCATTTACTAGCTTCAAAAAGTTATCATGTGGGAGAATTTTTTTGGTTCTCATTTGGTGGTGACAAAAATATTTATCATACTATTTGTTAATGTGGGTTTACATACCCATTATTATATATCCTAAGACATCTAGTTTCTATGGCAGTTACATTGGCTTCATTCTTATTCATTCAATTTTTGGTTGATTGGATTTTTTTTCATGAATCCTATTACAAATAGCTTATAGGGTAGACTATCATACAAATTATTGAGATTGGATAGGAAATTAATAATCACATGGAGGAGAGGTTCACCTCTACTTTATAAAATTACTTCTTCACCATGAAACTCAAAGTTTGTTCCATCTCCATAAATGATAATGTTAAGAAAAATGATTATGATGAACTCATTATTTATTTACAATAATATTTCCTAAGGGATTTAATGAATTTGAGTAAATCCATAGATTTCTTGAACTATTCCATTTGGGCCATCAATGTTCTAACCTATTCTTTAGATTATTTTCAGCCTAGTTTCAGGGTATATCTCTTTTTCTATTAGTCATTTTAGGGTTTGGGCATATGTATCTACTTGATTTTTGAGCTTGGTTAGCCTATAGTCTTGGTTTGAGTCCTTTTGATCCTATTTGTATGAAATGTACACCAACATTATCTTTTTTTGACTCAATTCTACCTTTAGGTCCTCCACATATCTTATAAAATCATTCTTGGTGGATCTCTTAGTTACCATCCAAATCTTGATAGTTTATAGATCTATTCATGCTTCTACTAACTTGAATTAAGCCTCCTAATTTTATTTTTATGTGGAATTATATTGCAAATACTCAAATTAAATAACCAATTTAGTAATTGTTGTAATGTAGCCTTCTAATACCTTGATATTCAATTTAGATGCTATAAATATCTGTTTGAATTACTCAATCTTGAAATTTTTATTCTTGAATTTTCTCTCTAGTGAGATGAGTGTGGTTTATTACTTTTACACCTTCTTGGATGAATTCCAATATTATATTTTTCTTGTGCATACTTAATATTGATGTTGACTACCTCCGTTTCATATTTTTTTTCCAACATTTGTCCCCTTAGATTATCTACAATAGGCATGATTTTGAAAAATGCATCATATAATGAACAAGCTCATATTTTATCTTCATCCTCCCAGTCTTTAGAGTTGTATAATGATTGATTTTTCTATTAATTAATTAGTTTAAAACCTTTGTATGCAATTCTTACATTATTTTCTAGTATAGTGTAGATTATATTATTATTGTAGCACCTTGTAGATACTATGTGGCATGTAGGAATGAAATGATAATTTTTGGTCCATTTTTTGTGCATCAGGGAGAGAAGTGACAACATGGAGGATGATAAGCTGAATAGACTAGGAGGGGATAATGAAAGAGAGGTTCCCAAGGATCGGAGAGGTGGAGTGAAAGGCACTTGGAAAGATTCAAGGTGGCAGCCTCTAGTAAGGGAAAATTAAGATATGACCATTTGGTACTATTGAACTAGAGGATGATATTTGGGAGGAGAGTACCAAGGTAGGAACTAGAACTATGAAGGGGGATACAAAACTACTGTTGTAGGGGAACTTTGGTGGTTTCTCGGATAGGGCCTTGAGGCATGGAGAAAGAAAGTGGAGGGGATGTAGGATGTAAAGAGTGGGAGCAAGGATCATGCTAGAGGGAAGAGAGGGAGGGAAGATACTTATAGTGGGATTCTATGAAGCCTACAACTACTATATGATAAATTTTCACTACTCTTACATACTTTGTTATTATGTTTCCTACTTCTCTGACCTTGTATTATTTGACAACTCATTCTCATTATCTATTTTGATTTTCTTCTTTTATATCCTAATCTCCACTTACATAGATTGAAATAGGTTTTAAAAAATGACAAGTGCCTACTAAGATGTACTAGAGCTACTAACTTGCCCCTTAATATTCTTAGGTGATTTCCTTATTACTAGCCATTTTTTCCTAGTGTGATTGATTCTCTCATTCTCTATGTGAGGACCCTCTAAGTAGATACCTTTTTAGTGAGGCCTTGTGTTTGTTGTTATTTTCTTATTTGGAATATTTGTTGGAATATGGCCACACTAATCCTAGATGTCATAGATGGATAAGTAGGTGTATAGGTTGTAACTTGTTCTAATAATAATTATTCTATTTGGAAACTTTGAGGGCTTGATGTTTCCTCTTATTTATCATGAAATGATATAGTTTATATTTCAACATGATCATAATATTTGTAAGAGTGCATAGTATTATTGCATATCCATTTTATTATCCTAGGTTTATACTGTATATGATTTGTTTTCTTAGGTTTTGAATTTAACACATGTCAAATTATGAGGAAAAAACTTCTCTCACCCATATGTGTCACATTCATAGAAAGAATCTTATATTCTTAGCAATTATTGTTTTACTTATTCTCCCTCATAGTGATTCACCTAGTTGTCATATGATAGGGATCCTCTTGAGAATTTACGATAAGTAGTCCTCTTTTTCTTATATTTGAGTACATTAGAATTTTATTTTTGTAATCTTGATATAGAATATATTATTATTATTTCATAAATTTGTGCATTTGTGTCCTTAGTTTATGATGTAGGGACTTTCGACAATCATAACTTTTGACTTGGATGTCTGTTTGGGCTGAAATTTTACAAGTGGTTTCATTATGAGATGTTGATAGGATTGCCAATAGAGCAAAACTCAGTTGGGGGCCATTTTGACATTTTTTTGAGCCCAAATTCTTTCATCTTGGCCCTCAAAATCAGCTTTTTGTGTTTTTTTCGAGTTTTAAGAAAATTGTTTTCTTTAATAACTTGGAAATCATGTTTCCAATTTCAAATGTAAGTTGGAAATTCATGTCACCTTAATGTTAGGAATTTTTTAGGAAAAATCTGGGTTCAAAGGGATATGTATGCGAAATTACCTAAAATGGCAAAAAAATTGACAATCGTCAAAAACTACCAAAAAAGGTAATTTTTGGGTTTTTTGTTTTTTTCCAGTTTTTTAAATAAGGGCATTTCTTTCATTGTGATAGGGGAGTTGGATAATATAACAAGTTTTATTTCGAATCCATCTTGGATTTTCTAGTTTTCTTTATTGAATAATGATTAAATTTTATTGGATGTGTTCTTGGTTGCCTCAGTTTATTGGAATAGATCATTCAATATTGTAGCCCACTTCAAACATCTAGATTGTGGTTTGTACAAGTCTTTGAGGTGAATCCAACATGGTATAAGAGCCATAGAGTGAGAATAAGCTTATTTAGGTCTAGAGAAGAACAAAGGTTTCAAGAGGACTGTGTACAAAAAATATCTCCAAGGAATCCTAATGTGATTTTGACACTTCCAATGCATTTACAGTGTCCAAGAATGTCAATGAGCACTTTTAGTTTATCTTTTCATAAAAAAAAAAAAATTTATAATAATTTATAATGTTTTTATTCAAGATTTTATTTTTTGTTAGAAGAAAATTTTTTTTTGAGCACTTTGGGGCTGAGAAAATAATGACATTACATTTGGAGTGGCTAAAAACTACTATGTTGTATTGTGTAAAAAATATTTTTAGTACTTTATTTTATTGTTGAAAAAATTTGGGCACATGTATAACACAACCTAGCTTTGATTTTTTTGAAATTTTAAAAAAAAATTGGTGGCATGGGGTATCCCGTACCGTTGTACCCCCTACCATGTCAAGGATGTGATAGGGGTGGGGCCCCACACATCCCTTCCTGTTGGTATATGGCTAAGAATTTTTGCTTATAGGTGTTGTCATTGATGGAAACCCAAGTCATGCAACCCAAGTCATACATAAGCAACACTATTTTTGGCTCATACCGATAGAACATAGCAAAGAACATGAGATTCGGTGAAAGGTATACAAACTGGGTTCATCATCTCACCAAACAGGTATTTTGGGTTAAAAACCCTTGAAGATGGTTTGCAGAGGATTGTAGTATCTTAGTTTTGATGCACACTCACTGATAAGTGATCTAGGAGGTACAGTATGTTAATATGTCAAATATTTGTGTTAGAAGGCCAACCCAACAAAGACAAAATTGACGGATGTATAAGATGAAATTAATTATGTCTCATTGTTGGATTAAGTGTTGTATGGTTCCTCTATTGGTCTTAACCATTCTTGGAGGATGCGGAAAATGGTTTGGTGATGGATCTGACCAACAAGTTATAAATATCTTGATACCGTATGAAGCTGACTGCTGGATAAACTAATCCTTGATTGTGGATATATATAAGGGATTGCTTTCATCAATTGAAGGAGTGTGTGAAGTGTATGTAGTATAGAGGTGGTATTTTGTGAATTGCAAGTCATTGTAGAGAAATAATGTGAATCTAATGTGAAAAGTAGAAAAGGGCAGAGCAGGGCAGAGTGAAGTGGAAAAACAACAAGAAGATCCTGAATAAGATTCATGAGCTTCACCAAAACTGTTACTTGGCATTGTTAGATGCTATCATCTCAGTTCATCTCTTCAGATTTTTTTAATTTGAATTTTGTAGATAGTAACCCTTTATCTTTGAGCACTGAGCTCTAGGTAGTATGCCTAAATGCAAGTGCATTCCTTTTACAAACACTATATTTTGAGTACTCAAATAGTGGATTAATCTCTACCGTGGTTTTTCCCCTAACAGGGTTTCCATGTAAAAAAATATATGTGTCATGTTATGAGTGTTTAATTTTAATGCATACATCTTTCCTTAATGCAATGTTGAAATGCTCTCATGTTTTGGAATGGATGAAACTATTTCAAATTATTGAACACTGATTCACCCCCCCTCTCAGTGTTCCCTCGAGTCCAACAATTGGTAGCAGAGCTAGTTCCTCTGGAGAACTTTTGTAGCATGAGGTGGATCTTGGAATGTGATGGACTTTGGTAGTCTTCAACAACAACTTATGGTAGATCTTGATGACCTTGATCAGTCTAAAGAAAAAGTTCAAGAATTAAAATAAAATATTAGAGATGCTGAAAAATTAATCCAGTCATTAAAGGATCAAATAGTCAAATCTAGGGTGAAGAGGAAAGATCTATGTGATCATATCAAGCATAAAGGAAGTGAAGATATGGATGATGCTCACTTGAACCAAGACATGAAGGAAATAACTGAAGAATGTGAAAATCTCGCTAGAGACAATGCCAATCTAAAACTTGGTAAGCAGATTACTACTCTTAAGAATGATCTTGGCATTGTAAATAAATTAAAAGAAAAGTTCAAGATTAGTTCAGTAAAGCTTGATGAACTGACCCAAGGACAACATAGTGGAAATGATAAGAGAGGTCTTGGATATGAAAATGGAGAAAACTCTAGATCAACACAAAAGAATTTCAAACAAAACAAAAATGGAAGGTATCCGGTAAGACAGCCTAATGCACAAAGATTTAATGGGTATTTTTTTTCTTGTAATAAGTTTGGTCATATGGTTGCTCAGTGTAGAAGTAATAGTTCAATAATTTCATCATTTGTTGGTCAGTGTTTCAATTGCAAAAAGCAGGGTCATAAATCAATTGAATGCATAAATGTGTCAAGTCACTTTATTGATAAAGGAAATGTTGAATGTTATGCATGTGAGAAGTTTGGACATATTGCTAAACAATGTAGGATGAGAAAAATCCAATGGAATGGACAAAGGAGCATTATGTGCTACAACTACAAAAAATATGGTCATGTTGCTAAATTTTGTAGAAAAAAAACACAGACAAAAGAGGTCTAGTAAATAGAGAGAAAAATACAAAGAAAATTGATAAAGGAAAGGGAAAAATGATTGTGGATGAAATGAGGAATCAAATGAAGAAGACATGGGTAAAGAAAAGTGAATCTGAAGATGGTAATAGTTCCATACCAGAACCTACTTCCGGTAATTCTTCTGGAAATTATTTGAGGCCACTAGCCTAGGGGGAGCTTTATAAGAAAATCCTTCCTCCCCTGCTTACAGATGGTACCAGAATGAAGAGATTATTCAAGATAATGTAATTATGGTGTGCAAAAGTTTTGAAAATTTTAGCAAGTGAATTCAGCCAATTCAGAGGTCTGCACAAGTTTTTTTTTGTTGCTGCTTTGGGAAAACAGAGTATCCAAAAAGTTTAGGGAAAATGCATTTATTGCACATGTGAAAGCTATAAAAGTCAAGTTTGAGCCGTCATTTTTTTCCTTCCTTTATCAAAGGGAAGAAGAAGAGCACTTGTCCAGTGGACTTTGAAGTAGCAAAATTGGATTCGTCAGCAAATCATGAAAATCTATTAGGTACTTCGAATCATTTTAAAAATCTCCATATAATTTGGTGTTTAGTTGCGAACCCTAAACGCGAAAAATGAAAATGGAGAAAATTAAAGATTTGATCACATTGGATGAATATAATAGTACAAAGATCAAGTCTATGAGAAATTTATTACTTCCTAATGAATTGAAGCAATTGAGTGAAGCCAAGCATGGAAATTTGGATTTGTGGAATGAGTTTTCGTACCTATAGAATGCAGAATTCGTAAAATTATTATTGAGCAGATTGCATGGTGATGTTCTAACTTTGGACAAACCCTACTCAATTTTGAAGGAGGTAATTGAGAGATTAATTGGGTTTTGCAAAATCGGTGATGTTCCTAAAAAGAAATCTATCCAGAATAAGGAATTTGAAACCCTAACTGGTGTAATCGAAGATCAAAGAGCTCTGATGATAGCAACAATTAGAAATCCGATAATTGGAGGTTATAACTTCGACCTATGTGGATTGATAAAGGATCAATTGTTGGAGAATGTTCAATTGACAAAGGAATCAAGGTATCCATTTAGGTTTGGTACCCTAATTACTTGTCTGGTTATGTATTTTCTAAATTTGTTGCTAGGAATAAAAAATGTAGTATGGACATCAGATAAACCGGTATGTACCCAAATTTACTCTTATTCTAAGAGTCTGTCTAACTAGGATTCAGAGTTTAAAAGGTTATGTAGTATTGTACTTGTGAAGTATGGATTAGTCATTTCCTCTCTGGTTAGTCAAAGTTTGCTTGTACAATGGTTGACCAAATGGGAAGCAAAAAAATTGACCGTCTCATAAATCGACGGAAACAACGTTAACGCAGAGAGCTTGATGAGATGAACCAAATGATGTTCGTTTCATCAAAATTCGAGATCGTACGCTTGAGATATTATCAGTCAAAGTTCGCTTGTAGATTGGGTTGACCAGATGGGAAGCGAAAAAATTGACCATCTTGGAAATCGATGGAAACAACATCAACGCAAAGAGCTCAACGAGACGAACCCAATAATGTTTGTTTCACCAAATCAAGATCGTACGCTTGAGATATTGTCAGTCAAAGTTCACTTGTACAATGGTTGACCTAATGGAAAGCGAAAAAATTGAGCGTCTCATAAATCGACGGAAATGATGTCAATGAGAAGAGCTCAATGAGACAAACCCAATGATGTTTGTTTCATCGAAATCCAAGATCATACACTTGAGATATTGTCAGTCAAAGTTTGCTTGTATCAATCATTGACTAGATGAGAAGCAAAAAAATTGACCATCTTGGAAATCGACAGAAACAATGTCAACGCGAAGAGCTCAACGAGATGAACCCAATGATGTTTGTTTCATCAAAATTTGAGATCGTACACTTGAAATATTGTCAGTCAAAGTTCGCTTGTACAATGGTTGACCAGATTGGGAGTGAAAAAATTAACCGTCTCATAAATCAACGAAAGTAATGTCAATGCGAAGAGCTCAAGGAGATGAACCCAATAATGTTTATTTGATCGAAATCTGAGATCGTACACTTGAGATATTGTCACTCAAAGTTCGCTCTTACAATGGTTGACCAGGTGGGAGGTGAAAAAATTGACCATCTCGAGAATCAACGGAAACAATGTCAATGTGAAGAGCTCAATGAGACAAACCCAACGATGTTCGTTTCATCAAAATTTGAGATCGTATGCTTGAGATATTGTTGGTCAAAGTTCGTTTGTACAATGGTTGACCAGATGGGAAGCGAAAAAATTGACCGTCTCAGAAATTGACGAAAATGATGTCAACACGAAGAGATCGACGAAATGAACCCAACGATGTTCGTTTCATCGAAATATGAGATCGTATGCTTGAGATATTGTCAATCAAAGTTCGCTTGTACAATGGTTGACCAGATGGGAAGCGAAAAAATTGGCCATCTTGAAAATCGACAAAAATGGTGTCAACGCGAAGAGCTCAATGAGATGAACCCAACGATGCTCATTTCATCGAAATCTGAGATCGTACGCTTAAGATATTGTCAGTCAAAGTTTGCTTGTACAATGGTTGACCAGATGGGAAGCGAAAAAATTAATCTTCTCATAAATTGATGGAAACAATGTTAACGGGAATAGCTCAACGAGATGAACCAAATGATGTTCATTTCATCAAAATTCAAGATCGTACACTTGAGATATTATCAGTCAAAGTTCACTTGTAGATTGGGTTGCCCAGATGGGAAGCGAAAAAATTGATCGTCTCGGAAATCGACGGAAAAAATGTCAATGCAAAGTGCTCAATGAGATGAACCCAACAATGTTTGTTTCATCAAAATCAGGATCGTACGCTTGAGATATTGTTAGTCAAAGTTCACTTGTACAATGGTTGACCTAATGGAAAGCGAAAAAATTGACCATCTCGAAAATCAACGGAAATGATGTCAACAAGAAGAGCTCAATGTGACAAACCCAATGATGTTTGTTTCATCGAAATCCGAGATCATACGCTTGAGATATTGTCAGTCAAAGTTCGCTTATATCAATCATTGACTAGATGAGAAGCGAAAAAATTGACCATCTTGGAAATCGACGGAAACAATGTCAACGCGAAGAGCTCAACGAGATGAACCCAATGATGTTTGTTTCATTGAAATCTGAGATCGTACACTTGAAATATTGTGAGTCAAAGTTCACTTGTACAATGGTTGACTAGATGGGGAGGGAAAAAATTGACCATCTCAGAAATTGATGGAAATAACATCAACATGAAGAGCTCGATGAGACGAATCCAATGATGTTCGTTTCATCAAAATCCGAGATCGTACGCTTGAGATATTGACAGTCAAAGTTCGCTTGTACAATGGTTGACCTAATGGGAAGCGAAAAAATGGACCGTCTTGGAAATCGACCAAAATAATGTCAATGCGAAGAGCTCAACGAGACGAACCCAACAATGTTTATTTGATCAAAATTCGAGATTGTACACTTGAGATATTGTCAGTCAAAGTTCGCTCTTACAATGGTTGACCAGGTGGGAGGTGAAAAAATTGACCATCTTAGAAATCGACGAAAACAATGTCAATGAGAAGAGCTCAACGAGATGAACCCAACAATGTTCGTTTCATCAAAATTCGAGATCGTACGCTTGAGATATTGTTAGTCAAAGTTCGTTTGTACAATGGTTGACCAGATGGGAAGTGAAAAAATTGACTGTCTTAGAAATCGATGGAAATGATGTCAACATGAAGAGCTCGATGAGATGAACCCAACGATGTTTGTTTCATCGAAATATGAGATCGTACGCTTGAGATATTGTCAGTCAAAGTTCACTTGTACAATAGTTGACCAAATGGGAAGTGAAAAAATTGACCATCTCAAAAATCGACGAACATGGCGTCAACACGAAGAGCTCAACAAGACGAACCCAACGATGCTCGTTTCATCGAAATCTGAGATCGTGCGCTTGAGATATTGTCAGTCAAAGTTTGCTTGTATAATGGTTGACCAGATGGGAAGCGAAAAAATTGACCTTCTCATAAATCGATGGAAGCAATGTTAACGGGAAGAGCTCAACGAGATGAACCAAACGATGTTCGTTTCATCAAAATTTGAGATCATACGCTTGAGATATTATCAGTGAAAGTTCGCTTGTAGATTGGGTTGACCAGATGGGAAGCGAAAAAATTGACCGTCTCGGAAATCGACGGAAAACATGTCAATGCAAAGAGCTGAATGAGACGAACCCAACAATGTTTGTTTCATCAAAATCAAGATCGTACGCTTGAGATATTGTCAGTCAAAGTTTACTTGTACAATGGTTGACCTAATGGAAAGCGAAAAAATTGACCATCTCGGAAATCGACGAAAATGACGTCAACAAGAAGAGCTCAATGAGACAAACCCAATGATGTTTGTTTCATTGAAATTCGAGATCATACGCTTGAGATATTGTCAGTCAAAGTTCGCTTGTATCAATCATTGACTAGATGAGAAGCAAAAATATTGACCATCTTGGAAATCGATGGAAACAACGTCAACGCAAAGAGCTCAACGAGACGAACCCAATGATGTTTGTTTCATCGAAATTTGAGATCGTACACTTGAAATATTGTGAGTCAAAGTTCACTTGTACAGTGGTTGACCAGATGGGAAGCAAAAAAATTGACCATCTCAGAAATCGATGGAAAGAACGTCATTACAAAGAGCTCGACGAGATGAACCCAAGGATGATTGTTTCATCAAAATTCGAGATCATACGCTGGAGATATTGTCATTCAAAGTTCGCTTGTACAATGGTTGACCAGATAGGAAGCGAAAAAATTGACCGTCTCGGAAATCAACAGAAACAATGTCAACATGAAGAGCTCAACAAGACGAACCCAACGATGTTTGTTTCATCGAAATCTGAAAAACGTATGCTAGAGATATTGTCAGTCAAAGTTCACTTGTACATTGGTTGACCAAATAGGAAGCAAAAAAATTGACTGTCTTAGAAATCAACAAAAATGACATCAACGCGAAGAGCTCGACAAGACGAACCAAATGATGTTCATTTCATCGAAATCCGAGATCATATGCTTGAGATATTGTTAGTCAAAGTTCGCTTGTACAATGGTTGACTAGATGGGAAGTAAAAAAATTGACCATCTCAGAAATCGACAGAAACAATGTCAACATGGAGAGCTCAACGAGACGAACCCAACGATGTTTGTTTCATCAAAATCCGAGATCGTACGCTTGACCTATTGTCAGTCAAAGTTCACTTGTACAATGGTTGACCATATGGGAGGTGGAAAAATTGACCATCTCAGAAATCGACGGAAACAACATCAATGGGAAGAGCTCGACGAGACGAACCCAACGATGTTTGGTTCATTGAAATCCGAGATCGTATGCTTGAGATATTGTCAGTCAAAGTTCGCTTGTATAATGGTTGACCATATTGGAAGTGAAAAAATTGACTGTCTCAGAAATCGACGGAAACAATGTCAACGCGAAGTGCTCGATGATACGAACCCAACAATGTTTGTTTCATCAAAATCCAAGATCGTACGCTTGAGATATTGTTAGTCAAAGTTCGCTTGTACAATGGTTGACCAGATGGGAAGCGAAAAAATTGACCGTCTTGGAAATCGACGAAAATGACGTCAACACGAAGAGCTCGATGAGATGAACCCACAATGATGTTCATTTCATCAAAATCTGAGATCGTACACTTGAGATATTATCAGTCAATGTTCGCTTGTACAATGGTTGACCAGATGGGAAGCGAAAAAATTGACCCTCTCAAAAATCGACGGAAATGACGTCAACAAGAAGAGCTCAATGAGACAAACCCAACGATGTTCATTTCATCGAAATCTGAGATCGTACACTTGAGATATTGTCAGTCAAAGTTCGCTTGTATCAATCATTGACTAGATGAGAAGCGAAAAAATTGACCATCTTGGAAATCGACGGAAACAATGTCAACGCGAAGAGCTCAATGAGACGAACCCAATGATGTTTGTTTCATTGAAATTTGAGATCGTAGACTTGAAATATTGTGAGGCAAAGTTCGCTTGTATAGTGGTTGACCAGATGGGAAGCGAAAAAATTGACCATCTCAGAAATTGACGGAAACAACATCAACGCGAAGAGCTCGATGAGACGAACCCAATGATGTCTGTTTCATCGAAATCCGAGATCGTACGCTTGAGCTATTGTCAGTCAAAGTTCACTTGTACAATGGTTGACCATGTGGGAAGTGAAAAAATTGACCGTCTCGAAAATCAACGGAAACAATGTCAACGGGAAGAGCTCGACGAGACGAACCCAACGATGTTTGGTTCATTCAAATCCGAGATCGTACGCTTGAGATATTGTCAGTCAAAGTTCGCTTGTATAATGGTTGACCATATTGGAAGGGAAAAAATTGACTATCTCGAAAATCGACAGACACGATGTCAACGCGAAGAGCTCGACGATACAAACCCAACAATGTTTGTTTCATCAAAATCCGAGATCGTACGCTTGAGATATTGTTAGTCAAAGTTCGCTTTTACAATGGTTGACCAGATTAGAAGTGAAAAAATTGACCATCTCGGAAATGAATGGAAACAAAATCTATGCAAAAAGCTCAATGAGACGTACCCAATGATGTTTGTTTCATCAAAATCTGAGATTGTACGCTTGAGATATTGTCAGTCAAAGTTTGCTTGTACAATGGTTGACCATATGAGAAGTGAAAAAATTAACCGTCTCAGAAATTGATAGAAATGACGTCAACACGAAAAGCTCGATGAGACAAACCCAATGATGTTCATTTCATCGAAATCTGATATCGTACGCTTCAGATATTGTCAGTCAAAGTTCTCTTGTACAATGGTTGAGCAGATGCGAAGCAACAAAATTGACAGTTTCGAAAATCGACAAAAATGACGTCAACGCGAAGAAATCAACGAGACGAACCCAACGATGTTTGTTTCATTGAAATCCGAGATCGTACGTTTGAGATATTGTTAGTCAAAGTTCGCTTGTACAATGGTTGACCAGATGGGAAGTGAAAAATTTGACCATCTCGAAAATCGACGGAAATGACATCAATACGAAGAGCTCAATGAGAGGAACCCAACGATGTTCGTTTCATCGAAATCCGAGATCGTATGCTTGAGATATTGTTAGTCAAAGTTCGCTTGTATAATGGTTGACTAGATGGAAAGTGAAAAAATTGACCGTCTCAGAAATCGACGGAAATGACATCAACACGTAGAGCTCAACGAGACGAACCCAATGATGTTCGTTTCATCGAAATCCGAGATCGTACGCTTGAGATATTGTCAGTCAAAGTTCGCTTGTACAATGGTTGACTAGATGGGAAGTGAAAAAATTGTTTGTCTCAAAAATCGACCAAAACGACGTCAACATGAAGAGCTTGACGAGACAAACCCAACGATGTTCATTTCATTGAAATCCGAGATCGTACGCTTGAGATATTGTTAGTCAAAGTTCGCTTGTAGAATGGTTGACCAGATGGGAAGCGAAAAAATTGACCGTCTCAGAAATTGACAGAAACGACGTCAACACGAAGAGCTCGATGAGACGAACCCACAACGATGTTCGTTTCATCAAAATCTGAGATCATATGCTTGAGATATTGTCAGTCAATGTTCGCTTGTAGAATGGTTGACCAGATGGGAAGCGAAAAAATTGACCGTCTCAGAAATCGACGAAAACATTGTCAAGACGAAGAGCTCAAGGAGATGAACCCAATGATGTTCATTTCATCGAAATCCGAGATCGTACGCTTGAGATATTGTCAGTCAGAGTTCGCTTGTACGACATGAAAGGACAAGGTCGTGGTTCAGAATAGGATGTCGAAGGATGACCCTGAATGAATGGAGTGAGAGACCCAAGCAACTACAATGCAAAGTAAAATAGTTCCTAGTAGGAAAGTGACAGGAAGGCGGGGTGCCCACTTTTTTTTTTATAATTTTTTCGACAATAGACCACCAGTTACCCATTTTTTAGTCTACCATTGCTTAGTGGTGCCAAAAATTGGTTTTCACCACTAAAGTTATTCAACAGTAATGCTCGCCAAAAACTGGCTTTTTGATTCTTTTTGTACATTTTGAGGTGGTGACCATTGACAAGGAGAGTTCTTCTTTTGGAGTCCACTGTACAAAGATGAACAACGTCATTAGCATATACTGTTTGGATCTTGTAGGGTCCCAGCCACCGTGTGTGAAACTTTCCTTTGAAGTCTTGGAAGCGGGAGTCGTATAAGAGTGCCCAATCTCTTGGTTTGAATGATTGTTGTCGGATATGATGGTCATGCCATAGAGCACATTGTTTTTGAACAACCTCAGTGTGGAAGAGTGCTTTCTGGTGCAATTAATTTAAGGAATGTAGTTGATCAATGTGTGTCTTTTATGCATCAGAAAGACTCATACCCAACTACGTGCGAAGAGTTTTTATCTCAAACTCAATGGGAAGAACTTCCTTCTTACCATAGTTGAGTTCAGAAGAGGTCAGACTAGTGGTGGTCTTCCACGTTGTTTGATAAGGCCCACACAACTTCAAGTAGTCATGCAGCCCAATCATGGATATGAAGAGAAACTATCTTAGTAAGAATATTCTTAATTTCCCTATTGGTGAATTCTACCTACCCATTGGCTTGAGGGTGATAAGGTGTAGACTTGAGATGGAAAATTTCATACTCACGAACCAAGGCAAAAATGAGCTCAAACGTAAATTGTAGTCCTTGATCCATGGTTATCTCTCATGACACACCAAACCTGGTGAAAATATTGAAGTCTAGGAAATCTACTACTTTTGTATCTCTCGCATGTTTCAGGGCTACCACTTCGACCCACTTGGTTACATAATCAGTACACACAAGGATGTATTCCTTATTTCTTGATGGTGAGTTTATTGGGCCAACAAAATCAAGGCCCCACTTCTCAAATGGCTCTATGGAAAACTGTGGATATAAGGGCATCTTGTCAAAGCGTGTAGGGCACCCCATATGCTGACACTTATCACAATGATGAAAATAGCGTTTATGATCCTTATGGATTGTAGGCCAATAGTACCCTATAGTGAGAATATTCTAAGCAGTCCTTTGAGCAGCAAAGTGTCCTCCACATGGTTTTGTGTGGCATTCACGAAGTATATCAAAGACATCGTCTTCAGGTACACAACATTGCATGATATTGTTGATTCTAGTGCGGAAGAGCAATTCATTGATCCATGTGTACTATCCACTGAGTCCAACAAGCTTTCATCACTCCCTCGGAGAGAAATGTGGTGGGAACTTGCATGTAACTAGATAGTTTGCAATATCGGTGAACCATTGGCTCTTTGTTGATATAGCAAAGAGGTGATCATCAGGAAATGCATCGTCAACTAGAGTAGGTTCATCTTCTGGCTTTTGTAACCTAGATAAAAATTTTGCAACCACATTTTCTCGACCAGGCTTATCAAGTATAGTTATATCAAATTCCTATAGTAAAAACAACCATCTAATAACTCTACCAGCTATAACAGGTTTATTCATTAAAAACCGAATTGTCAAATGATCTATGTGGAAAAATACTTTATAATCAGTAATATAATGATGAAACTTATTAATTGCATACACAACAGCTAAAAAATCTTTTTCAGTTAGTTTACCTTGGCTCCTGTGAAGTTCTTGTTAATGTAGTAGATGGAATAGAAGAGATTAGTCTCTTTTTGTCCAAACATAGTTCTCTTCAAACAATTTGAGGAATCAATATGAATATGAAATGGTAGCTCCCAGGTTGGACCTCTAAGGACCAGTGTGGTTACAAATTTTGTCTTGATGGCCTCAAAGGCTTCTTGACACTCAGGTGTCCAAGAGAAAGCAATGTCTTTAGCTAATAAGGTAAATAAGGGAGAGGCAAAGTTACTGAAATTTTAGATAAATTTTCGATAATATTCTGCATGACCAAGAAAACTATGAACATCTTTTTGGCTAGAAGGTGTAGTAGGAAAGTCTTGGATAATTTGGTTTTTTTTAGGATCCACTTGGATACCTTTAGAGGAGATGTAATGGCCAAGCACTATCCCTTCGGTCATAAGCATATGGCACTTTTCATGACTTAATGACAAGATGGTATCTATACAACGCCTAAGTACCTTTTCTAAGTTTTTTTAGCCTCTTCATAAGTATTACCATGGATAGTAAAATCATCCATATACACCTTAACACAATCATTTACAAGATCCACAAAAATTCTCAAAACTTCTCTTTGAAAAGTGGTAGGGGCATTACATAAACCAAATGGAAATACGCTATAAGCAAAGGTGCCCCAAGGGAAAGTGAAAGTGGTCTTGTCCTGATCCTCTGGTGCTATGTGAATCTAGTTGTAACCGTTGAACCCATCCAAAAAAAAGAAGAACTTCTTACCTACAAGAGTGTCCAATACTTGATCAATAAATGGTAATGGAAAATGATCCTTCTAAGTAGCTTTATTTAATGCTCTATAATCAACACAAATTCTCCACTTACTATATTTCTTAGGAGCCACAACTAAAGGAGAAACCCAATGAATTTGAAATGGGATATATAAACATGACATTTAATATTTTTTTGTAACTCATCCTTAACTATTTCATGTGAGGTAGGGTTGAGCCAACATTGTGGTTGCCTAATTGGACGAATATCTTCTTCAATGTAAATATGGTGGGTGCAAGTGTTAGGATGGATTCCATGCATGTCTTGGTATTCCCAAGCAAATGCATATTTTTTTGTTCTAAGCTTGGCGATAAGGTCTTGGATTTGTTAAGGGGTTAACTATGGAATAATATTAAGTGTGCGATTAAGAAAAAATTCCATAGCTTCTGATTGTGTAGGTGATTTAATTGCTAAGACTTGGGAGGTGGATGGCATATCACTAGAATTTGCAGAAGATAAGAATGAACCATACAAGAAATTATGGGGCAACAACTGATGCAATGTGATAAAGTGTTGAACAGATCGTGAACTACCACCAATGGAAAGGACATTGAGCATTTATACCTGAATGGAGGACCACGCTTTCAAAAAAATTATTAAACGTATACCTGATCTAGAGAAAATTAACAAGAAAATTATCCTCGGCAGGCTCCTCCATATCTAAGGCTTTATCAATTGTTAGAATTGGCAATGAATTGTCTAAGTCACTATCACTCCAAACTGGGTCCTCCATCTCCAACAAAGGTTATGTGGCGGGTATAGAGTCAATTGTTTCTTGTTCTCGCCATTATAAATGACCATGTTCCCTAATTGGCAATAGATAAATGCATCTGAGGCTACCAACCAAGGTCATACCAAAATCGGGGGGTATTCGCCCAACTTAATTTTTGGCTACAAATTCATAAAGTCAGTTGGGTATTCCCACAAATCAATAGAAAGGATTACACCTTCAATCATTCCTTTGGGCTTGACCAAAGATCGATCTTCCATTTGAAGAACTATGGGAGTAGGTCTAATTCCCTCTAGTGATAGTATTTCCTTTGTTTCATTTGTCATAACATTAATTGCAACACCCAAAATCCACAAGGGTATTAGGAATACTTACTTTACCGATAGATACCGTAATCACAGGACTCCATGGATCTGAGTACTTTGGAATGGTTATGTTCCTGAGCATAAGATCTTCCAACTGTCTGATGAATTGGATAGTCTTTGGGTCTTGCTTCTTCTTTTGCTTCCTAGTACATAGATCATGAATTATTTTTGTATAGACACGGATGTCCTTGATGTCCTGCAACAAAGGAATCTTAATTTTAACATTGCGTAACTCATCAAAAAAATTAAATTTAGGTTGAGAATCCTCCCTTTTTATTGGTTCATACTGAAATTATTCAGGAAAGGGAGGTTCTTTGGCTAGCTCTCCTTTTGATTCCTCATTGATTTTTGTAACGGTGGGTCCTTGAAGAGCCTTCCCTGACCTTAACTGAACTCCATCTAGTTATAATGTATTTATGGGATAGGTAGGGTAACCTATTGCCTCATTATTATACATAGGTTGGGATTCCTTATTGTTGGGGTTTGGATTTGGTTGGGTTGGCATTGATGTATGTCTTAGTGGTTGTGTTGGATGGTTTGTTCGATTGACGTGTTGAGTGACCGATGATGGAAAGGCCGAAAGAATTTGTTGTGACTAATGGTATGGGTTGATCATAGGAGGAGGTGGAAATTGTGATTATTACAAAAATGGTTGTTATTGGTATGGTGATGGTTGTGGCGATTGTGGCCTCCATGCCTATTGCCACAGCTGTGAAGTCTACTAATATTGTGGAATCCATTGAGGGTATGGGGGTTGAACCCCCATACAATCCTAGTTGATAAGAATTGGGTTGGCTAGGTCCAAGGGCAATATAATCATTCATCATGCTAGGGTACATTACTCAGGGTGGAAAAGTTTGCCTAGGGGCCATGTAATAGATGGGTTCCTCAAAATATTCCATTTTAGGGACACCTATAGGAAGAGGAATCAAGGTAGAACTCCTACTAACTTCTTCAAGGGATGAGATATTTGTCCTATTGTATGGGAAATCCTCACTACTGTGTCTCTTGCGACACATTGGAAAAAACACGGCCAAGGCCTTCTCGGCTTGCTCTTGCTTCCTACGGGTATAAAGAGTGTCTATTTGTTTACCCATATGACTCAACAATTTTGTTTTAAGATCCTCAAGTAAATTTCATATTTCATGCTTCGTTATACATGTTGCATTGCCTACGGTATAAGGCTTACTTGGATAGCTCCTTCCCGAATGCTGAGACCCCAAATAGTTCCTACAAATATCACAGATATCGTCAAATCCTATTTTGGAGATATTCCCTTTTCCTATTAAATTTAATGCTTCCATAACATCATCTCTTATGTCCCTAAGAAACAACATTTCAATAGCATCATCATTTAGTCCATGTTGGCAAGAGCATTGAAGACTAAACATAAAGTGTTCAAGATAGTCCTCTACGGACTCGTCTTCCTTTTGAGTCATGCGGAAAATTTTATCCCAACCTCCTTTTTTTTGCAATATTCTTGGTACTTGGTTAGGAATAGTTCCTTCATGACTTCCCATGTTCTGATGCTCCTAAGGTTCATAAACCATTGTAGGGTGACATCCTTTAATGTAGCTAGAAATAGTTTGAGTTTTTGGGCATCACTTTGATATTCATAGTTGTGGCACAACACATCAAATTCAAATAAAAACATGTCAAGATCCTCAATCGAAAGACCACAAAAATAGGAAAAGAAGAATGAGGAATTTTCTTCATGGGAGCGTCTTGTTTAGGATGTGTGATTGGAAACTCAAAGGTAATCAGATTATTGTTGGCCAATGCCCTATTATGATTGTTGTTGTTGGGATGCATGAATTCTAATGCCCAAGGTGTAAAACAAGTTTTAAATGGCTCTTGGGTTTCCGAAAATGGATAATTTTTATCCCTGTAGGACTCTTGGAAAAAAAATTCAACCTTTTTGCATAATATCTTAGAAGAGTTTGGATGAGTACCTGTAGGCGTCTAAACAAAATTGGTCTCGATAGCACACTTATCAAGATCAAGTTTGGGTAATTCGAATGATTGCAAATTAGTTTTCAATTTCTCTTGAGTTGAGCTACTTCCTTCAAAGGGTGATTTTGAATTTTCTTGCAATTCTTTGGGATGTGGACCTTCAATGGATGGTTTTGATTTATTTTTGGGTTTTTCAGGTTGCGAACTACTTCCCTTTTCTTTTCTAATGAATCTTCCTCTACTATCCCTACTATGATTCATACACCTAAATGACTTATGACAAAGAAAACTAAGGGTAGTTATCCAAATGAGGTCAACTATCTTGTGGGATTTCTCCTTAGCACAATGCTCCTAACTCAGTTTACTGGAATGCAGGCCTTTAACACCGTTCCCCAAAAATGGCACCAAAATGATTGGATTAAACTATGGTCTCAAATTATTCTTTAAATGGGTTTGAATTAATCTTTAGAAATGGATTCCTCAATTCATCCTAAAGTGTCAATCCGAGAACATAGGCTTTTGAACCGCATTGTGGCAGTATGCGGAAGAGCTGCAATCAAAAAACTAAGGGTTGATGGAAAAAAAATAATTTAATTTGCATTTGAACAAAATTTTGATTGATAGACTTCCTGTCACATATGTGATAGAAACCCGTGAAGAAATAGTTCTGAAATAGAAAACAAATTACTAGCACACAACAAAACTAAACTGAAAATCTCTATATAAGAGAATGAAAATCTTCCTTGAAATAAGATGAACAAAATCAAAGTTAAAATAGTGAATGCAAATATTCTTTCGACATCAATTGACCATTCAACTTCTTAACTCACAGTGACTTTATTAATCAACATCTAACTATTCTTAATACTGATAATAGTTGATAGGTAAATTATACACACTAACAAGTATTGAAAAAACCAATACAGACTAACGTAATAACAAAGATGAGTTATATGGATAAGAATTTGGCACTTAACACAATAATCAATATGAAATCAATCGAATAACTACAAAATCACAACATACATTACCACACACATATATCTAATGGAAAGATCACCAACAACCAAGGAAGTGGGCCCTTCCTTCACCGACTATTGAGCAATGAAAATCACAAACACATAATTACTCCACGCTAACTATCATTCATTCAGATTGTAGCAACAAATTATGAACATAGATTTAATCACCACTATCTTATTTCTATTATGTCTATCTATTCCCATTTTTGGCATACACACACACACACACATATATATATATATATATCGTAGCTACAGATACCTATAACAGTCTTACAGATGAAAGCGAATAAGCATTTTGGTTGTTTGTGGCTTACAACCAACAACCATCGAAAGATAATAAAAAATAACTTAAAGTATTTTAATAGTATCTTGAAACAACATAACAAATCAAAACAGATTTTCTAATCTCAACAAGTATAGTAGAAGTGACCAAATGACTTCAACCGGCCTAGTCTTCCTTCCACCGACGCCCTTCATGCCTTACTCTCAATCACTTAAACATTTTTTGTCACCGAAATCATAAAGATAGTTAGCAATAGTTAAATAAATTGATATTTTTCACTAGGTTTAACCTCACCTTCTATTTCATAGAATATCTTTAGTTCATTAACTAAAAGTGAAAAGAGCAATAGGAAATACTAGGAAAGATGACAAAGGTTAAAGCAAATAATAGGTAAAATAATGGCATGTTTTTCCCCCATCAAATATTATATGCAAATTTTCCCCAAGGACAAGTAAAAGTAGTTTTATCTTGGTCTTTAAATGCCATCCTAATTTAATTGTATCTACTAAAACCATCTGAGAAAGAAAATATTTTTTTCCCTGCAAGAGTATCAAGAACTATCAATAAAAGGCAATGGAAAATGCTCCTTTTTGGTTGCTTTATTAAGATCTATGTAATCAACACAAATGTGCCACTTATCACTTTTCTTAGTCACTACTAAAAAAGGTGAAACCCATTGGCTATTTGAATTCAGATAAACAAATCCTACAATTAAAAAAATCTTTAACAATTTTACACATATTAGGATTTATTCTTCATTGTGGTTGCCTTATTGGATGAATTCTTCCATATAAATATGGTGAGTAAGAGTTTTTGGATTTATATCATGTATAGATATATGAAAATGCATCTTTATGATTTTATAACATAGAAATCAAATCATCAATTATGGATTAATATTGGATTAATCCATAGTTCTTAATTATGGATTAATATTAAGTGTGTCCTTGTAATATTTTCATTGGTTGTGAGTGAGAAGGTGCAAGTAAAATCTATAGCTACTAATTGGAAGTGGATAGTAATAATGAACTTATTATTGGATGTTTTAGTAAATAAAAATGGGCTATATAAAAAATTATATGGTAGTAATTGGTGTAATGTAATAAAATATTGGAAAGATTATGAGTCACCTATTAAAGGAAATTTCCCAAATGGATTGTTGTCATTTGTACAAGAGTAAAAAATTAATATTTCCAAGATATCATTGATTGAATACCTATTTTGAAAGAAATTAAGAATAATAATATCTTCAGGTGGTTCATGAAAATTAAGACTCTATTCAATTGTTAAACAGGAAGTGATTCATCCAAGCCACTATCAACCTATAGTGGATCATTCATCTCTAATAAATGTTATGCTAGTGGGTACAATGTCAACTATTTCTTTTTTTATCCATTAGAAATGATCATATTACCTTATCAATAATTGATGAAAGCATCCAAACACTATTATATTTGAATAGAATTTCTGACGAATATTCATCCAAATTTTGACAAACTATTGTCAAATTTTTGACAAAACACTATTTTCAATTTCGTCGGTGGTATTTTGTTGATTTGCCAACCAACATTTGTTGATCTAAACAATGACCCATCATCTTCAGTCAATAATACAAAAAAATTGTGTGGTTTTCATTGTAATTCCGAAGAACCTTCGACAATCTATCAACGCTAAATCAACAAACTTTCATTGGTATTTCCATCAGAAACCATAAAAAAAATTTAAAAAAAATCGTCAAAAAACTGATGAATATCAGTTGACTATGTGACGAAGATTCCATCGAAGGTATATCAACCTTGTTGGAAGTTTGTCTTTTTTTGTTAGACCATTTCATCGAAAGTTTGACGAAAATTTGAAGTTTTAAAAAAATAAATTAGTTATCTACCACCGTAGTGAAAAGTTAGCAATTGCATTTGATGTGCATTGAAAAATATACTTGCAAAATGATATAGTCTAGTTGCATTGTATAAACACATTGAGAGAATTTTCTACGCAATGAAGCTCCCCTTGTGTGTCATGCAAAAATAGTATCTATTTTGCAACAAATGTACTTTTTGAGAGCATGTACTTTACTCTGACATCAAATGTCACTGCTCTTAGCACTATAAACTAATAAGATCTAATACTATAATTGACCATTGATCAACCACTCCTATTGTCTTGTTTGAGATACACAGACCATTGATGTTTGAATGAATGAGAACCACCTTATGTTTGAATGAGCAATAATGAACAATATTGCAAATGATAAAATGAGATCATACTCCCCCTTGGACATATCTTATATGTCATATACTTGACTAGTTTATAACATGAGTACAAATTCTCCAATTATGAGATTAATTGATATATTGATCTTGCATATTAAACCAATGAATGTTGGTATCACAACCATAACTATTTGATACCTTGATTTGAAGCACACTAATCCAAATAATGTAGACTAAGATCATCAAAATAATAAAAAAATAAACACTTTCAATCCCCTATCTATTATAGTCATTGCACATTGATGGTCATGATCATTGCTCTATTACAAACCTTTTCTATCTTATGACTAAAACTTTGTCACTGATACTTATTACTGATGCAAACAACCAATGTTCATAACATCAGTACCTTTCTCACACTATTATAAATAGATACCTGATGTCTACTGATGTTTGAAGGAATACTGCAACATTGTCACTATCTTATCTGAATGAGCATATAAGCATATAAAGCAAGAAAACCATGGATGAAATAACACCATTCAAAACTATCACTTCTTGCACTGTAAAAATCAATGAATTTTTTAAATGTAGAAGGTAATGTTGAAATACATTTGGTGTACTCTCCCATGGTTCATGAACACATTAGATGACGTTGCCCATGAAATGTCACCTTTGACACACTGGTCGAGAGTGGGAAGATGAAGGACTAGAGTGATTGGGTGTGCATAGTTTATCACACACACCTTAAATCAATAATGAAGTAAACATAACTAAAGTAGGATTTCCTGAACTTATTACTCTACCCTTTTGAGTAATGTTTAACATTCTAATGGTAGTGCTATGCCAAGACTAAAGATATTAGTGTCCATATCTAGAGTTGGCCAAGGTTGGGAAAACGTATTCTAGAGTGTGGTTTAAGATTGGTACTTGTTCTCGGAGCAATTTCTCTTCTCTTACCCTCATGGTCCTTCCTAGGTTTTATCCTCTTATGGGTGTCAAATCAATTTTTAGAATTATTGTAAGGAAAATGTATTAGGGGGTGTCAGAGTATTGTTAAATAATATCAATCCCATATTTTCTCTTCTCTTACCTGCCATAATGTTCCCTTTTGCAAATTTATTGCACCTACTTTATGGGGCGCCATATTTACTCTTGTCAGATTGGCACAATGCCAACATATTAGTTGCAAGTGCATGCCAACTATTTCTTTCGCATTCATTCATTTTTAGCTCATTAGTGGAAAATCGAGGATAGAGGTGTAGAATTAAAAGAAATCCAAACCTCCCTGTGCTCAAAGAAATGGTAACTTTAGGCTACATAAATAACCAGATCTTCAATATCTTTTATAGTGGAGTTGCCAGATGAAGTCTCAAATCGCTGCCATTGTGTCCTTTTTGTTATTATTATGCATAAGAAAATGGTGTACCTGTCGTGTTGGTGGAGATAAGTAACAAATATATTGTTGGTATGAATTTACAACTACCCTTTGTTGAGGCGTCTTCTTGGATGGACTGTCACTATCTAGCTTTAGAGAGAAAACTTAGTCTTCATATGATGTAATTTAAATATTATTTCTTTTAATGTATGAGAAGCCTAGCTGATGGTAGGTTTAATAAAATTATATACTCAGTGGTTGTGTGAAAGGGTGAGAATTATTTTGTTGATTCAATGATTAAATTTTCTATGTTTTGGAATTATGTTTCATTGCAAAATGCATCAATTATTAATGTTATTCTTATTTTTCCCTTGAAAATATAAGTAAATGCTTGTTAGTATTATCTAACCCATAAATATTACTATATACAAATTTTAGTGTCCATTCTTTTATGTTTGAACAAATTTCATAATAATATTAATATGGAAGTAGACGAAACGAGGCCCAATGTTGGCTCTAAAAGAATAACATGCTAATAACGTGATCAATCCTAAAACAACAATTTCAATGATATTAAATCCCAGTGGCTGCATGGTTCCCAAGGTTTAAACCTTATATATATTGAAGACAAAACAACATTAGCCTTAAAGAATCTTTAACTCTTTCCTCATGGTTAAATAGTCATTCATTAAAGGGCACACAAGAATATATTCCCGCTCTCTTAAAGATAAAGTCTTAGTAATTTAAAATAAAAGTATGGCTAAAGGTAAAAAAATAATATTCTATTGTATACTTTAAGCCCCTTTAAAGTAAAATAATATATTTATTTATTAATAAGAGATGTATTATTAAAGGATAGTCATAAGAGATAATCTTTTTAGTTGTAAAGGATCATCATAATTATTGCAATTCTGAATTATTTTATATATATATAATTATAATTATAGTTTTATTGCTTAAAGTTTATATATATAAGAGAAAAATGAATTCAAATAAATGACAATTAAATCAATAGATAAAACAATAATAACTTATCTTATCTTTTAGGTTTAGTTTTCTTGATTTGTAGGTACCATGTAGTGAGGTTGAATCCACCTAGCTTTCTCTAATATAAAAAAAAACCATAGAAGGTAATGACTTTACTAATCCAATCCTAATATGAATTGTAATGCCCAGCCCTTGGTAATTGAAACCTAAAGTTCTATGATTTAGCTTATGCTTGGTAAGCTAATCAAGCATTCAACCTTGCATTTGATTGCTATTCATTGTATATGTATATTTCTAAGTATTTGGAATTTGCAAAGTAGCAAAGTGAATTGATTTCTTTTTAGTTATTATAGAACAAAACATGAAAATTTCATTAGTATTATGGTAGGATATGATGAATTAATAGACATTAAATAATATAAGCATCTAGTAAATCCAAACCATATGTTCCATGTATAACTATATAATAGTATGAGTACAAATAATTTTTCTAATATCAACAATCCCCAAAAGAAATAAGGAGTAGATGAAAACTAATGCTAGAATAAAGATTGGAAACCAATATCATGTTTGTAAATAAAGCTTGAGTTAGAGGATGATTATATTGCATCACTGCCCAACATCATGATAAACCTTTTAGAATATTTATATAGGCCATGTGAGATATGTTGAACAATGCTAAGTAGGATTCTTACCTATGAACACATCTCAACATCTAACACACCATTTTGGTATTCCACCTCTACACCATTTCCCTAGGTAGTAGGTGAGGATGACAAGATGGTTCTAAACATAGTATACAAATTGATCTAGATATTTGGTATGAACCTAAGTGGCCTAGGGTTATCTAGTAGCAACAAGTAGAAATAGACATCATCTCATAAACCTATGTCTATCTTTATATGGATTTTCAAGACATACTTGTAAACTTGAAACTTAGCATTTGAAAATAACTATGTTGTGAAGGAAAGGCTAGGTTCTCCAAATTGACTCAATTAAAGATGAAAACGAAAATTTCAATTTTGTACAAAAAATAGTTTCATCCTTACCCAAATTTCCAAGTTGGTTGGACACATGAAAACAAAGATTTCATTCGCTACATCTTGGAGAGATAAAATATGTTAGCTCCTATCTTTGTGAAGTTAAAATTTCTTTTTATTTATCTGCCACCATAGTGAAAAGTTAGCAATTGCATATGATGTGCATTGGACAATATATATCCATGGGGAAAATGGGTGTAGAAGAGTTTTGTAGAGTTTTTTCCTTATATTTACATAAGCATTGTTAGGACTCTTTCATTCTCTCTAAGTTATGCCTTCATATGTCATTTGAGAAGATAACTCCATAAAGTTTTTATCATTGTTGAAAAGCAATACATTGGAATATGTCCATCATGATAAGATAAAGATTCAAAGATAGTCAATGTTTAATGAAGGTTTTATAGAAGAAAATTTATAATGAAGGTTTCAAGAGAGAGTCATAGAATGTCATCGAGTGACTGTGAAGCATTTTCTAAGGGACATTATTATGAAATATTGACCTTGGATAGAGTTTTGATAGGAAATCAAGAGAAGGACATTCATGACTATCCAAGATAGCCCTTTAGAAAGCAATAGGAAAGTCAAGAAGAGTTATACATGAAAATCCTTATAATCATATGTGTGATCAAAACCTTAGATATGGGTTGAGTTGATAAGACATAAGAGGACAATCATCTTGAACAATTGAAAATACAAAGGGCTCCATAAAATATTGACAAAGAGACCTAATGGCAAACCAAGGAATGGTGTCCAATCCATATGAAAAATTCTAAGGATCCTTATGAGTGGAAAAAGAAAGGATAGACACTTAGAAAGAGAAAAATCCTTACCAAATAAAGGATGTTCACAATAATCAAAAGGTAATTAATAGCTCATAATTATAAGAGGACATCTAACTGTTCATCCACATGGGAAACACACTACAAAACTGCCAAGGATTTGGTGGTTCCAAATAAGTGACAATCCTCACAATGAAGTTGAAAATGGACAAGGTTATTCTTGACAACCCCACTAAGTTGTAGTGATTCATGCTTGTTAGCAAGTGATAGTCCATCTAGGATATCTTAGAGACTAATAACTAGCAGGTAACAAAACAATGAAAAAATATAGAGATGTCTTAATTTTAAAGGAGATGGCCATAAGAAATGAATGATCACAAGGGTAGATTTATCTTGCAAATGAGTGAGTGATTATCACATATTACACTACACCATGGCACATATAGAATTGAATTGGTTTTTTTTTTTATGTTGTAATGTATTTCTCCATTTCGTAAAGTTTTGTCATGTTTTTAGGTGATTTTAGGAAAGTTTTCAACTTTTTAGTTGATTAGGAAAGTCCCGACTCCAATGCCTAACTGATATCACACTGGTCTATGTTTTTAACTAGAATTTCTCGATTCTCCTATGTCGTAAGTATCCAACATGGTCACCAAATGGAGCCTAATGTTGTACCTAAACCATTTTTTTTGCTTCATTAAAGCATTTTGATTAAAATAATCCAAATCTTGTAAAATTGTCATCAAAAGTTAGTTTTAGGTCAAACAAAGGATGGAATTTTTGTGGGTTTTCTATCTAGAAGATACTAGCAAAATTTGAAATTTTTGAAAATTAGGGTTTTCGAGCCACTATTTTTAGGAAAATCCCTTAAAAATAGGATCTTGTCAGAATTGATTAAAAATAATTTTGATTGGATTATTTCACATCACGATGACATTGGCAAAGGCAGAATCAAGAAAAGGTTAGTTTAGCTCTAGTGGGTCTATTTCAAAATTTCAGAACAAAATTTAGGACCTTTGAGGTCGTCAATGGCAGTTGGCTAGTACCAAGTTTTGAAATCTAAGCCTCAAACTCATCACAGAAGATTCTATGATGAAAGATGCTGAAAAAGATGCTTCACGATAGAGGGGATTTTCTAAAGGTTAAAAATATGAAAAATATTATGTCTAGAAATACTACACCTTGCTATGAGGGAGGTGCTTGTGGAATCAACACCTATGTCAACTTTGTAGTGTTTGAACATGTAACAATTGTGAAACATAGTCACATACTCATGCTAGCAACATCAATCCTTCAACATAGTCAATTTAACAAGCGACATGGTGTTTGCAAAGCATGAAAGAGGTGAAAATCATCCGAAAATCACCAACTTTGGAGCTAATTGTGCCCTCATAGGCCAGGGGTGCCCTTTAAATTGAAGGTCTAAATGCAGTTGTTAATGCTTGTTAATACAACCATCTTCTCTCGAATTCTACTAGCTTTCTAGTGAATCATCAAGTGAATCCATCAGATTTGCGGAACACCAAAAAATGACCATAGAGGAGGAAGACGTAGGAAGCAAAAAATGTCAAAGATGGTAGTCAATTGCAAAAATTATGCCATTATAGCCTAGGGGCGCCCAAGAATAAATCCTGCTAGATGTCAAAATTTGTAGCGACCATCTTTGAGTGATCTCTCTAGTTTCAACCCAGCTACGTGATGAATCCGTTTGCTAGACCATAAGGTGTACTGAGTGACCGTTGTTGTTGATCCGGCGAGCATGCAAAATGAAGGATATATTGAAAGTAAAAATGTACCTCTTCAGACCTAAGGCACCTAGGCTTTTGTTCAACTAGATGAGGTTTTTGGGAGCTGTCTTCTACAAGAGATCTACACAGGATCCTTCTAGCTATGCAATGAATCCAACCATCATCTCTTGAGACTTGTCAAATTCCCATGAATGAAGAATCAACATAAAAACACCGGAGATGAAGGAAAGTAGAAATTTGACTAAGTGTTGAAAAGATGCAACCTTTTGGGAAAAGGCTCCCAACTTTTTGAGTCCTTAGATGTAGTCTTCTAGCTTCATCACTCCCAGAAACATCTCTTCCAAGTTGTTCAATCTCCACGATGAGATCATTAGCATGAACATTAGAGCAATTGAGCTTCTAAAATTTAGGACCAAAGTGGAGCATTTAATTGAAAGTTACAAAGTGCAAAATCAGTCTCAGAAGGTCAATTGTGCCCCTACAGGCCAAGAGTGCCCTTGAATTTGAGCACTTTAAATCAACTTTTGAAACAAAAAGAAGAAGAATAAAGATGGAAATCAAATGAAAAAGGAAAATAAGTGCTTTCCACTTCTAAATACAAACCTTCACATGAGAACACTATGCCAGTTGCTCAAAAGAAATCTTCAACAAATTTTGACATTGTAGCTTCCATGATAAAGACCAAGGCACAAATCTCTCAGTTGGAATATCTTCAGGATCATCCAAAACAACTAGATCTGATTCTCAACATTGTAAACAAGAAGGTTGTGCACAAGCCATCTGTTCGAATAGAAGAAAAGCCTAAAATGGGTCTTGGTAATTGTTTGACTATGTTAGAGATAGAAACTTAAGACTAGAACATTGCTTGTTTTGAAAAGAGACTAAAAAAAGATACAAAGTTATGGACAATGCAGTTCAATGGAGGCTATTGAAATACAAGTTTAGAAGTAGGGGAATTGATCATCTCTCGGCCTAAAGGACAGTTGCATCCATCTGTGTAATTGGAACTCACTAAAGCTAAAAATGAGGTAATTTTGTTAGGCCTAAAAGATGTCGAAGACATGGGAATCAAACTCATATGTGTTAAAGGTGATCTAGAGCTATTCAATGACGCTATCAAAGGATATTTTCAAGTTAGAAAATATCACCTATAACATTATAGAAATCGAGTTTGGAACTCAATCAATGGGTTTGAAGATTTCAACATACTGAGGATGGATGATAGCAAAACTAATGCCTTAGGGGTATCAACTTTCTCATTTGCATCATATTCTGACTTTTTTTAGAGTACCTCTACTTGGATGTATGAATACCTAAGAATATTCATCCTAGAGGGATTGCCTCTTGCAATCCCCTTCAGAAGAGAAGTAAATCATTTCAGCTAGAAAAGACATTAATGGAAGGCTCTTCCCACTGCCATAAAACAAATAATATCCAAAGAACCCCATCCCTTCAGGGCTGGAGTAATTTTTTTTGTTTTTTTGTTTTTTGTTTATGTCGTAATGTATTTGCATTCCATAAAGTTTCGTCATGGTTTTTGGTGATTTTAGGAAAGTTTTCAATTTTTTAGGTGATTAGGAAAGTCCTGACTCCAATGCCCAACTGATATCACACTGGTCTACGTTTTTAACTAGAATTTCTCAATTCTCCTATGTCGTAATTATCCAACATGGTCACTAGACAAAGCCTAATGTTGTACGCAAAATATTTATTTTGCTTCATCAAGGCGTTTTGATTAAATTGGTCCAAATCTCATAAAATTGTTGTCAAAAGTTAGCTTTAGGTCAAACTAAGAATGGGATTTTTGTCGATTTTCTGTCTAGAAGATACTAGAAAAGTTTGAATTTTTTAAAAATTATTGTTTTTGAGCCCCTATTTTAGGAAAAACCCTAAAAAATAGGGTCTTCTCAGAATTGACTGAAAATAATTTTGATTGGCTTATTTCACGTCACGATCACATTGGGGAAGTTATAATCAAGAAAAGGCCAGTTTAGCTTTGATGGGTCTATTTCAATTTTTTGAGAGAAAAGTTAGGACCGTTGTGGTCATCAATGGAAGTTGGCTAGTACCAGGTTTCAAAATCTAAGCCTCAAACTCATCACAAAAGATTATATGCTGAAAGATGCTGAAAAAGATGCTTCACAGCGGAGGGGATTTTTTAAAGGTGAAAAATATGATAAATATTTTAAGTTTGGAAATAGTACGCCTTGCTACGAGGGAGGTGCTTGTGCAACTAACACCCATGTCAACTTTGTAGTGTCCGTACACATAAAAATGGTGAAACGTAGTCACGTAATCATGTCAGCAACAACAATTCTTCAACACAGTCAATTCAACAAGCGACATGGTGTTCACGAAGCATGAAAGAGGTGAAAATCATCTAAAAAATCACCAATGTTGGAGCTAATTGTACCCCTACAGGCTAGGGGCACCCTTGAAATTGAAGGCCTAAATACAATTGTTAATGCTTGTGAATACAATCATCTTCTCTAAAATTATGCTTGATTTCCAGTGAATCATCAAGTGAATCCATTAGATTCATGAAACACCGGTAAATGATGACATAGGAAGAAGATGCGAGAAGAAGCAAATGTCAAAGATGGCAATCAGTTTCAGAAATTGCATCTCTATAGCCTAGGGGCGCCTAAGAATACAATCTACTCGATGTTAGAATTTGCAATGACCATCTCTAGGTGGTCTCTTCAATTTCAACCCAGGTGCATGATGAATTTGTTCGCTAGTCCATACGACATACTAAGTGGCTGTAGTTGTTGATCCAACGAGCACGTAAAATGACGGATATTGTGAAAGTCAAAATGTCAAAATGTACCTCTACAGGCCTAGGGTTCCTATCCTTTTGGTCAACTAGATGAGGTTTTCGATAACTGTCTTCTTCAAGAGATATATACAAAATCCTTCTAGCTACATAATGCATCCAACCATTAGCTTTTGAGACCTGTCAAACACCTATGGATGAAGAATCAACATAAAAACACCAAAGACCAAAGAAAGTAGAAATTTGACTATGTTGAAAAAATGCAACCTTTTTGGAAAAGGTGCCCAACTTTCGGGGTCCTTAGATGTAGCCTTTTGGCTTCAATAATCCCAAGAACATCTCTTCCAAAATGTTCAATTTCCATGATGAGATCATCAGCACGAACATTGGAGCAGTCCAACTTCCAGAATTTAGGGTCAAAGTGGGGCATTTCATTGAAAGTTACAAAGTGCAAAATCAGTCTCAAAAGGTCAATTACACCTCTGTAGGCCACGAGTGCCCTTGAATTTGAGAAATTTAAATCAAATTTCAAAACTTGCACATACAGTCATCCTTTGTAGAATTTTTTTAGCGTCACGATGGATTCAGTATCTTGTCGATGGGAATCATCAATCACCGAGAGTTGTAGATTGAAGCATGGAGGGTCAAAATCCACAAATGGCTAAGTTTGGTGAAACATGCACCCTTTTGGAAAAAGGCACCCTAAAATTCAAGGCACCAGATAAATGTTTTAGCTTTCACAGCTTCCAAGAACATATTTTCAGACTTGATCCGGCTACACGATGAATTGGTTAGCTCAGTTGCAGGATTAATCGAGCATTCATTTATACTTAATAATAAATCTTGCATGCTTGCAAGACTGATGTTAACTCAAGGAGATTTTAGGGTTCCGTACTCTTTTGAGCTTCTATAAATAAGAGAACGCTTGCTAATTTGTATTTTAACTTTTTCTATGATAACAAATTGTTGTGCCCACCTTGCTGTGTAAGATTGCTATTCTCTATTAGTTCAATTTATTTAATATAAAGTTGGTTTGATCATTCATTATGTGTGTCTCATTACACAATTTTTTGTCCCAAATTTATTTGTTTTAAATAATCTTTCTTTCATATCTACACCTCGGATAGGTGTTCCACCTCCTTGGGAATTTAGAAATAGAGATTATTGTTTGATGTTGTTTTTAATAATCCCTTTCATATCTAGACCTCAGATAGGTGTTCCACCTCCTTTGGAATTTAGAAATAAATATTGTTGTTTAGTGTTTGCTTCTAGTAATCTACTTTCAACCTACACCTTCGATAAGTGTTCCACCTCCTTGGGAATCCTGAGAAATAGCTTGATGTTTTATGTTGTTTCCAATAATATTCATTTCAGCCTACACCTCGGATAGGTGTTCCACTTCCATGGGAATCCTGAGATAGAGTTTATCATCAACCATTACCACTTGCTCCTAATTCCTCTTGCTTTATTTTTCTAGAGGAGATATGATAGCTTTAGCGCTAGCCTAGTTGTAGCTAAGATCTATGAATAATAGAGAAAACCTTAGCTACAATGTTCTTGGTTTTATAACCTTGTGCCTCTACTAGCTGAGTCAAAAAGAGGAATTTAGAATACTTTACTATTTACACATATCAGCAAAAGACAGAGCTTCCCCTCCAAATTTGAAGAGAAGTTAATATTGTGCATAGGTTTACATTGCCAATACACACTCCAAAGTTTTTAGTTGTAACACCAACTCTTCCCAAGTACCTAAAAGCCTTACAAACCATTATGTATCTGCTTAAAATCAATTGTATACATGTCTTTCAAAAAATCTATATCTAACTCACCTATTCATTTTGGTTACTCTGTATGGTTGTCTATACAATACATTTTTTTTGGCCTATGGATTCTATTCAGTAACACAAAATTTCATACAACTAGAGGTCAAGATGCCCAAAAAAACACTAAAAAATTGGTAAGAAAATTATCAAGCGTTATATGCCACTTTCAGAACCTATAAGACCAGTTACAAAAAAAATAATCTAAGACAAAAAATCATACAAATGGAGTTAGATAAGGGATAAATTTCCCAACAAAGTCACCAAAATGTAAGAAATAATTTAAATACTGAAATGGAAACTAATGTAAGACATAATATTTTGGTTTCAAACCATTGCTTACCTCTAGATAGAGCTCATAATGAAATTAAAAAGAACATAACAAAATCAAGAACTAAAATAAATGTTACCATAAAACCTTATTGTGATTTATTTTTCTCCTTGATTGGTTGATATATAAATGTTCCTTTGCCTTGAAGATACTTGCTTTAACATCATGTACCTAGAATAAGTGATGATCATTTTTTGAATGAATAAAAGAGTGTCTAAATTTATAGAATTTTAGAAGGGGTAAATAAATGGTCAATATAATTGTGAGGTGAATGGTAGAGGATGGTTGATAGGGTTTCCCTAGGATCAAGGAGAGGATGGAGGGTGGAGATTGAGGTTGTTTGATTGTGAATGGTTAGGGTGAACTTACTAAGTTTAGTAAGTGGTTGTGAGCATGAGGGAAATAAGGGACAGGTGCATCTAGTGGGGCTAGATTCTTTGAATGGCTTGAGAGAATAATTGGATCATTAGGAAAAGTGTTCTTAAGTTTCCTTTATTCTTAGAATGTGTTGAGGGAATATATGCATAATTAAATAAATATTATTTAATTATTTTAGCCATGTGTGAGAAATAAAATAATTTGAATATGATAATTATTTATTGATTTATTATGAGGTGAGATGGGAAAGGGGATTAACTAAATAATAAGATTATTTAATGAAGTGATGGACTTTAGGTAAATGGGACTAGACTAGGTGATATGTTTTGTTGATCAGGACTAGGTGAAGGTGACTAGGCCTAGGTGAGGGAATTGACCAATTAGGGTTAGGTGATGGATGACTAGGGAATCTTTTAGGTGTCTACACTATGTATACATATTAGAAGGAAGAAAAAATTAATGTGACCCCTAGGGTTGACTCATTTGATTTGATCTCAACTATTGAACTTTAGGTAGCCAAGCTCATGGGTTCAACTTTTGATTTGCCCGTAGTGTGTGGATGAGGGTCTATTACACATCACTTGAGATGTTATAGGGGGATTCCTTGTAAAGAGATAAGATTTGAGTGTCTGAGATAAAATATTAATTCCTCTTGGTTATTAATTAATTAATTAATATTCAAGTTGCATATCAAGGTGGTGAAAGTAATATTTTTGTTTAATTTTTTTTATGCATATGGTATGTGTTGTAATTTGAAACTTTCTAGTAGTGATGAATATAAATAGAAGACAAATTTCATTTAAGCTTTATAGTTGCATTGACAGGTATGTGTATTTAATTTTTCTTAGCATTCATAATTTTTAACTTTGTGTGAATGAGGTCCTTTTTCTATAAAGTTTAGTTTTTTTTATAGAGTGCATGGTTGGTATATAGCACAAATTTTGTTTTATTTATGGTGCAGTGGTGGTGGCTAGTCTAGATAGAAAGTTTGGGGCTTTTCACTATGAGGTTTTGAAGGTTTGCTATCATTTTATATATATATTTTTTCATTTCATTTCTACAAATACATTTTCTTGGGTGTGTGCTTATTTTTGAAGGGTTATTTGTTCTATTTACTTTTGATGCTAACAACTATAAGAAAATAATGGATTTTTAGGGGGTTGTAAAGAAGTGTTCAATTGTGTTTTGTTGTTTTTGGTTACAATTTTTGTTGTTGGGTGTATTAGTTTTTGAATGGTTCTTTGTTCTCTTCACTTTTAGTGGTGAGGAATATTATATAATTATTATTTTTATAATTTATTTTGGCTTTTACTGGTTCTATTGACACATTTTTTATTAGTTGAAGACCATTGTTAAACTTAAATAATATTTATCATGAAAAAATACCAAAATTATATGTGAGTGATGTTTTTCTATGTCTATTTATGGCTATATTTTGTGTTTGATGGAGAGTGCATGGTTGGCTTGGAGTTCAACTCATGTTGTCTTTATGGTGTGATGGTGGTGGTTGGTCTAGAGAGCAAGTTTGGGGCTTTGTACGGCGAAATTTTGAAGGTTCATAATCATTTTATATAGTTGTTCTTTTTATGCCATTATTGCAAATATTTTTATCTTGGATTTTTTTTTTGTTTTTGAATGGCTCTCTATTCTATTTTTTTTGGATGCTAAAAAATATAGGATTAATACAAAAAATTTCTTAGAGTTGAGTAGTAGGGTTTGGTTGTGTCTTATTATTTTGTGTTACACATATGTTTTGTTAGGTGTATTTTTTAATTGCTCTTTATTATCTTCACTTTTGATGGTGATACTACAGTCATAAATTCAAAGTCTAGAGAAAGGATTGTCCTACATGCAGTTGAGAATTGACATGGTGAAATTAACATAGAACAAAAAATAACTTCTCATTGATTCATTAACATGAGATTCTTACAATTGGCTCACTGGCCTATCACACATAAATTATAAATATAGATTGGGCCACAAGATTAATACAAGCTTATATGCTAAGATATGAAAAAGAACTATTATCACTCTATTACACTACTTTATCACTTACTAACTCACTAAATATTGTCCTCCAAAGATCAATTATTTATTATTTATCCCCAAAATTAATTCCAGAGTTGATTATATATTAGCTCCAAGCTTTAGTAATGATCCATATCAGCTATAAGAAATTCAAAATCTTAATCTTTGATGTAACGTGCAGGTCAACCAAAACTCATTGATGAAGCATTAGATGATGAAAAATTCGATGCAGTTCTAGTTGAAATTCCTTTTGTTCTTGCACTACCTTGAGATATGTTGGTTTGAATGCTGCAAGGTACAAAAAGGTTTCAAAAACCTTCCCAATGAACTAAATTCTGATTGTTCTAAACTGTGTTATTTTAACAATGATAGCCTTTTTATAATTTGATCCAAAACTCTTGAGATTTGGATATGATGTAAGTGAGCTATTATAGAACTTTTATTCTTTATCATGAGCTAAAATAGTTTTATTGGTGGATGTGGTAATTTGTATTGAGATGCTCTCACATCATACACTCAAGGCTATTTGAAAAGTGAGTCCCACACTTTTCTTATTCAAGAGGGAAACCAAGGCATTCCACCTCAACTCATGAAATCTATGACAATTCTTTTGTTGGTCTTCCTTTCCAATTTAACCAGGAATTCTTCATACTACTTCTTTTTGGTGTTGCATCCAATTCTACTATCCAAAATTTTCTCTATATATTATTGTGGTTATTGCAGTAGTTCTTCTAAAGAGGCTAAAATTACAAAGTTGCGTTACACTTTCATCCAACTTATTAACACAAGTGAATTTAACTATTTCTAACTAAATATCATTTTTTATCAAACATACGATCTAGTTAGATTCATTTTAGCTAAGTTAGGTATGTGCATAAATTTTCTAACTAAAATTGTTGACTAAATGCATATGTAGAACCACTTTGAGGCCAATTTACCAAAAAATAAAATTATTTAAAAAATTAATGTTTCAACAACTCCTACTTGTGTAAATAACATTTTTAAAAATATAAAAATATACTCTTTTGGAGATCCACAAGTGTAGTTTTCAAAAAAAAAAAATTTAATAGATTAATTATTATTTATATTTTATTTTTTATTTTCACTAAAAGTAGGATATCAATAGAAAAATATTATGTTTATTATCATGCCAAGAAAAAATATTAAAAATTATTAGAAAATTTGAAAAAATGTGACGCACTAGATAAATTATTCTAATCAAGATGGTGCAATTTTCTTAGAATTGAAGATTCAATCCACAAATCCCATGAAACACCTGCATGCAATTATCCATCACAATAGAGAAGATCAAAAGTGAGATTATGCTCAATAATCTAAGAATTGTATTGGTGCAAAGAACCTAGATGAATATTACAAATGAACGTACAAGCTTTATAAAAGTATGGCACAAGAAAACCCTACATGCAGATTTGACAAGATAGAGACAAGTGTTCTAATCTCATGTAATAAGACAACTTGTCCTAAATTTAGTCCAATCTAATAATAAGAATAAAACTAAAGATAATCAATTCCTATGTTTGACTTAAGTGAACTAAAGTAAAAAAGCCTCTAATAATTAATTGTTGATTAATTAATTATTAGATAATGACTTATTTACTCCAACACCCCCTTTTAAGATCAACTTAGGGAGAAACTAAACTACTGATAAAGGAAGCTAAATGAATGCAGAATGGTTTCTAACTACAAGGTCTGATGAGGTATGCATGAATAAGCAATTGGAATCTCTCATAATTGGAAAAAGGGGAAAAAATCATGGGCAAAATCCCTCTCCAAAAGAGAGATAAAAGAAAATGAAATCATATGTGTGATTAAGAAAAGTAGGACTCAAAATTCCCCCAAGTGTTGCTTCAATAACATAAGTACAAACAAGGTCATCCCCATAGGTGAGAAAGGATGCAACAATGAATCTCCCCCATAAGGTAGAAGCTCCTCTGCTAGAAGTGAATTCTCAAAGAAGGATTTTGAAGATGATCCAACTACAACAAAAATTGTTCCTCCCCTTAAGAATAAATAAATCCAATGGTGCATGAAGGAGAAACTCTCTCTAGAGAAATGGTCTCATGATTGTTGTCATGGAAGAATGATCAAAGGTCCACATGTCTAAATTAAATGAATTTGAATCAATCAACTATGGAGATGCAAGTAGAAAAACCTCCAAAGGAAATGCTGATGTGATGACTAGTGGGCCATAAATATTATCTAAGAGGAATTGAATATCCTCAATGGTGTCCCCAATAGCAGCAATGTGTGACTCAATGGATAAATTTGCAATGTCAAGTAGGTAGTCATCCCACAAAACTGAAACCAAAAGATTGGAAACATCCTTCTGAAAAGAATTGAACTTTGAAGATGCAAGAGCTGTAGGAGGAAGAATCTCATCACAAGTCTCATGAATGAAAGTGGATGATGGAAGTATATATAAGTTCCAGTGACCAAACCTCTCCTTAGATATCTGATCAACTCTAAATGCATGTGAGTGAGGATCAATCAGTAATGGTGCTTCCTCATCTAGAGCAAATGGTGAGAAAACATACAATTGAGATGTATGATCTATTAACCCAATTGCAAGAATATCTCTAGTATGCAAATATTTGATAAACATTGAATCAGGTGTGAACTCTACGGTCTTAGTTTCCCCACTATGTGTAATAAGATAGATGGAAAGGAGATTAAAATTCACTGAAGGAATATAAAGTACATCATGAAATGTGCCATCATCAACATCTATGGATCCTTTGCTAGTAACACTCATCTAAGTGTTGTTCCCTATCAAAATCTATGGCAAATAGCAAAGCTCATACGAAGAGTACATACCCAAAGTTGCAACCATGTGATGTGAGGCTCCTAAATGAAGAAGCCATCTGCTAGACTGAAGATTTGTGGATGCAAGGAGAGCATGGCCTTTATTCTTTTCTTCTCCACATTCCATTATGATTGAACTTGATTGTGAAGGTGATGTGGTGGAAGGAGAGGATGAAGGCAACTAATTTTTTTTCTTTTGAAGAAGATTCTTCATCTCATCAATCTACTTTGCATAACACTAATGCTCATCATGTATTTTTGCAATATGAACATTTAGGTTGATCCTTCTTAGATGAACCCCTCTTTGAAGAGGTAGAAGAATCTAAGGTATCATGTGATTTTGATTCCTTGGCTTGCTCATTATACTTGGAATTCATGTTCTTTGGTTTCTTTCCTTTACCATTAGAGGCCTTTCAATCTGTAGTGCTTAGAGATGCAATAAGAGCCTTTGATGTTGGAGATTTCAATGAGCCCATCTATACAAACTTTTCCTGCTCTCGAGTGAGTGATTTAGCAAAATCATCAAGTGAAAGCATAGTGAATCTGACACCAAGTGCATCTTTTGTGGCATAGAAAGTAGAAACAAAAACTAAATAATCAGGACCAACCTTGGCAAGGATAGAAAGAACCAATTGAGTGTCATTCTTCTCAATATCACATTGTTTCAACTATAATCTAAGAGATTTGTGTTTGGTGAAGAAGTCTTGAATTCTATCAAAATATCGAGGAGCCAAATTGATAAGGTCGTTCTCCAACTAAAATCCTCTCATAGTATCTTGCTTCCCAAAAAAGGAATCCAATTGAGTCTAGATCTAATTGGGTGTCGTGCAAGATTCAACATGAAAGAGAAGTTGGTATAATTTTTCCACAGTCCATGAAGTAATAGATCAAGATTTTGGATTCAACTGTGTTTGTTTTTACATCAAAGAGAAGATCAAGAGACATAGACTATCATAATGAACCAAAATATTCAACACTTCTATTAAAAAACTTTCCCTTCTTAGCAACACCTACAATTGCAAGTTATATACCCATGGTAACTCTGTGTAGCCCTGCTTTCTTCATATTTATCTCAATTTGTGATTTCCAACTATAATAGTTGTATGGAACATCTATTTGGTGTCCTGACTGCATTTCAGATGGGAAAATTTTCAAGAGATAATGAGATGATTAAAACATCCTTTAAAGCCATGAAGATAGAAGATGATGATGATGATGAATATGCAAAATATTTGGAAGAAAATTTCACAAGAAGATTGAAGAAAGGTACTGGTAAATATAAAGGCAAGTTTCATTTTAAGTGTTTCAATTGTGGAAATATTGGTCATTATGTATCAAGATGTCCTAATAGAGCTACAAAAAAGAAGAAAAAGTATAATAACAATAATTACAAGGATAAGAAGAATAGGAAGTTCAAGAAGTTTTATTATGTCAAGGAAGATGCAGGAATTTTTGATAATGAATCTGACCTTCAGGAAGATAAAGATGAATGTTTGTTTCTAGCCTTGGAAAAGAAATGTGCAAAAGAACCTAGTCCAGAGTGTAAGAAGAATGAATCAAAAGGTACTCTGGTAACTTATTTTCATGCCAGATAGGATGAAGACTTTCGGGTAATTGATAACAGATGTTCAAATCATATGACTAGAGATAAGAGTAAGTTTACTAAACTTGAGAAGTATGATGGAGGTATAGTCATGTTTGGAGATGATTCTAGTGCTAAGATTGTTGGTAAAGGAACAATTAGCTTTGATGGAAAAAATAACCCTGATGATGTCTATTATGTAAAGGGTTTAAGGCATAATATTTTAAGTGTTGGAAAAATATGCAACAAAGGTTTTAAGCTTGTGTTTTAGGATAACAATTGTGAGATCAGAAAAGGATTTGGAACTATGGTTGTAGCTGAAAGAAGAATTCTTTGAAACATCTATCAAATCAAAGGTGGTGATGGTCAATGTTTTCTTTCTAAGATCGGTTAAAGTTGTGTTTGGCATCGGAGGATGGGACATGTGAATTTTGATAATATGGTTAGGATCAGTTCTAGAGAAGTTGTGAGAGATCTACCTAGAATCATAAAACCTTCAAAATCAATCTGCAGAAGTTGTCAGATGGGAAAACAAACAAGGAATTTTTTTAAAACAAAGGATCAATCATCTATCAGAATGCTTGAATTAATCCACACAAACCTCTGTGGTCCTATAAGAACATAAAGCCTAAATGGTGATAGGTACTTTATGCATTTAATTGATGATTACTCTAGGATGACGATTAATTGATAGAGGTGGAGAGTTTACATCTGGTGAGTTCAATGCATTTTGTGAAGAGCATGTCATAAAAAGACATTGTTTTAATCCTAGAACCTCCTAACAGAATGGAGTTGTAGAAAGAAAGAACCAGACTGTGCAAGAGGCAAATAGAACTATGATGAAAGAAGAAAATGTTCCTGATGTGTATTGGAAAGAAGTCATTCAAACTGTTGTTTACATTCTTAATGGAGTTCAAGTTAGAGGTAATAGCACTAAGACTCCTTATGAGTTATGGATTGGTAAGAATCCTACTATGAAATAACTTAAGGTATTTGGTAGTAGATGCTACATTAGAAGAGATGAAGAAAATCTTGGAAATTTTTATGCTAGATGTGATGACAAAATTTTCCTTGGATATTCAAATAATAGTAAGGCTTACAGATGTTTTAATAAGAGACCGAGAAAAATCATTAAAAGTACTAATGTGAAAGTTGATGAAGCTATGTATAGACTGGTGGAGATAATTGAAGTTGAACCTAATGAGCCTATTTGTTTGTAAATAAAAGAAGAAGAAAAGGAAGAGAAAGAGAAAAGTGAAGAAGAAGAAATTATGGAATCTGCACCTAAGACTCCTAAGTATGTTCAGAAAAATCATCGAGAGGAACAAATATTGGAGAAAAAAGTGAAGGAGTGAAGACAAGAAGTAAAGTGGTTGAGGTAAACTTATGCTTACTTTCTAAAATAGAACCTACGACTGTGAATGAAGCATGTGATGATGAAAATTGGGTTAGAGCAATGAAAGAGGAATTGCAATAGATATAGAAGAATGAGACAAGGGAACTAGTCCCTCAACCTACAAACAAGAATGTAATTGGTTCAAACTGGGTATTCATACAAAAATTGAATGAAGATGGAGAAGTGGTAAGAAATAAAGCAAGACTTGTATGTAAAGGATAGTCACACGTTGAAGGAATAGATTTTGAAGAAACTTTTGCACATGTAGCAAGAATGGAAGCCATTCAAATGTTGGAATTTTTAGCTCATAAAGACTTCAAATTATATTAGATGGATGTCAAATTTGGATTTTTGAATGGGGAACTAGAAGAAGAAGTATATATGGAGCAACCGAAAGGTTTTTCACTATCAAAAAAATTGGCCATGGTTTGTAAGTTAAATAAAACATTATATGGACTTAAACAAGCTCCCAAAGCTTGGTATGCTAGATTGGATAAATACTTGACAAAGCAAGGATTCAACAAAGGGTCTGCAGACAAAAATCTTTACTTCAAAGTTGCAAAAGACAAAATACTGATCGTTGTTGTCTATGTTGATGATATCATTTTTGGTGGTAATGAAGGTATGCATAAGAATTTTGCTGAAGAGATGCAAAAAGAAATTGAAACGTCTATGATTGGTGAACTAAATTTCTTACTTGGTCTTCAAGTTAATCAGACTAACAAAGGGATATTTATTTCACAATCTAAGTATGTTAAGGAATTGTTAAAGAAGTTTGGAATGGATGATTCTAAACTGGTATGTACCCCTATGGTAATTGGATTCAAGTTGAGTAAGGATGATGGATCTGCTAAAGTTGATCAGAGCATTTACAGATCCATGATTGGTGGAATTTTGTATCTTACTGCTACTAGACTTGACATTATGCATGCAATATGTTTAGTTGCAAGATTTAAAGAAAAACCAAAGGAAATACATGTTAAAGTTGTGAAGATGATATTTAGATATCTTAAAGGAACTTTAGATTATGGACTATGGTATCCAAAGGACAATGACTTCACTTTGAATGCCTACACTGATGCTGATTGGGATGAATGTCTAGATGACAGGAAGAGTACAAGTGGAGGATAATTCTTTCTTGGAGAAATATTAGTTTCTTGGTTGAGCAAGAAGCAAGATTCAGTTTCTTTATCCACTGCTAAAGCAAAATATATTTGCGAAAACATCCTATTGTACATAGGTACTTTGGATGAAGCAAATTTTGATGGAAATAGGCATGGTGAGTGATGAACCTACTTCTATATTTTGTGAAAATATAAGAACTATAAAAATTTCAAAGAATCCAATGATGTATTCTAGAACAAAGCATATATCTATCAAGTACCACTTTTTGGGGGAGAAAGTATTGATGAATGAAGTTAGACTTGAATATGTACCTACCAAAGAACAAGTTGCATACATATTCATGAAGGCCCTTCCAAAGTATACTTTTGAGTACCTCAGATGGAAGCTAGGGGTTTTTCCCCTCTTTCTTTGAACTAAGTGCATGGGGAGGTGCATCAGTCTAGTGGATTCATAGACTCTTTTATTCTAGACTGATGATTGAGGTCTACTCCTCAGGGGGAGTAGAGATGTGCATTTTTGTAGTATGTGATATGAATGTACTCCTTAGGGGGAGTGAATAGAGTTTTGTATGTACTTTTCCATTGATGTCCAAGGGGGAGAGAGAATCATGTGAAAATTGTATGCTTGGCAAGTTTTTGCTTCTAAAAATCATGTAGTATATGGGAGAGAGAATCATGTGAAACTTTTATGCTTGGCAGGTTGTCGCTTCTAAGAATCATGTATGATGTCTTTGATAGTTTTTTACATCATGTGTTATCATAAATGAAAAAGGGGGAGATTATTGAAAGTATGGATGTGTTTTGTGGTGTTTTGATTAATGTTTTCATTGATGTCAACACTGTATAGGTTGAGTAAGTTGGCTTTTTCCAAGTACTTTTGAGAAAATTTGAAATATAATGAAAGTTGTGTTGAAGTGTGTTCTGAGCGTGCTCTGATATTGTGGTCTGCATTTCTTTTGTGTTGAACCAATGCCTACATGGATTCATAGGTGTGTTCATATGCTTAAATGGATTACATATTCCAAGTTTCAGCTTCTAGATTGATGGAGAGAAAAAGTTATCTTCACTAGTGTGTGAACTAGTTTGTTAAACTTATCTGGTTATTGACTACGAGAAATGTTTTGGCTCTATAGTATTTTAATATTTTTCCTCAGATCATGTGGATCTGGGAGACTATTTCTTTTAATGGTCTCTGTGGTTTGAAAAAGTCTCTTATGGTTTGGAGCTCTAGAAGACTTGCTTCAGAGTCTCTATGTTTTGTTGGTTGTCCCGGTTGAACTGGTAAAGTGTTCTCAACAAATGATTTTTTTTTAAGTTCTTGTGAATGTATCTTATTTGTTCTCAGAGATGGTAAAAAGATTGGTGAAGCGTGTTGAGAAACCATGTGTGTTTATCTTGTTGATGATGTGTGTACTTCAAAGTTCATTTGTGTTTTATCAAGTTTGGTTGACTTGGTGTCTACACATTACATTTTTTTTTTACATCAACTTGAGGAAGCATGTGGATGATCCAGGATGTTATCTGGGTCTTAAATTAAACATGTAATTGTTTCCCTCACATTCTTATCCACCATAGGAATGTTGAGCAACCGACCTAGTTTGAATTTATAAAATGAAATTGTATAAGCCGACCTTGGATAATGTTTCTAAGGTTGAAGATGGTATACAAGCAAGTTAAGCTGTAGTAAATTTCATATCCATCCATCATTCGATCTGAGAAAGAGAAGAATTTGAAAAAAAGTGTGAAAAGTAGAGTGTGGGAGAGTGAATTAAGGCAATAGTAATTCATTATATTCATAATCTTTTGATCGAGTTGTGAAGTGTGTGTAACTTCTAGTGGTGGATCAGTATCTATTTATTTTTATTTTCTTTAGGCAATGATCCTCTCTTTTTGGATAATGAGTCCTAAGGTAGTGAGCCCTCTGGCAGTGACCCTTTTTGTATCCAGTATTGCATTACTACTATGTTGTGAGTTAATCCTCACTATGGTTTTTCCCTCATTGGGGTTTCCATTTAAATTTAGTGTCTTTGGATTTGTATTTCTATTATTTCCATTTTCATGTTCATACTTAATAACAAATTGAAGATAAAGTGGGATTGATTAAGTTAGGAAGTAAAGAATTTGATACAACTGATTCACCCCCCCTCTCAGTTGCCTTGTGCATTTCAACAAAATTAACATATGAGATCTAATTGAAATAAGAAATACCTAGTTAAATTTATGAAAACATAGGCCTGATATATGTGTAGAGGACTGAATCAGCTTTTTGATGTTGCTTGAATCATTGAAATCAGATAAATGAGGCAAAAGTTATGCCCTCTAGATTGAAAACAACTAATTTGATTTCAAAGGCCTATAAATCAAAATAGGAGGACAATATGGAAAAATTACCCACAGTAATGGATCCAACTTGGAATAATCTTTCCAATGGTATCTCATTCATAAAAAATAGAGATCGTATGCCTGATTTACTAAAACTACTCAAAAAAGCCCAATTTTGTCCTCAAGGTGCTCAAGGGGCTAAAAAAATTAGCCCCTAATCACATGTGTGACCAGGGGGCTGGCAGTAGGGTGTTGGGTAGAGCCCCTAGTCACCCAAGTGACCATCACTAGAATTCAAAAAGGGCTCATGGGGGTTGAGACTTTAGCGTCTGATCCTAATATGATCGGTGGCTTTTGTGGGGGCTACACTATGGAGTGATGGGAAGAATATTCCACAAAATATTTAGGAATATTCCAAGGAAGCCGATGGGTGGTTTGTTGTAGTGGCATGGCTAGGGAGAGCTGCCTGAGGTAGCTATACCGAGTGGCCACCACTTGAACTAGTGGTGCAACTTGATTAAAATAGACAACACCCAAAAAAAATTAATTTTTAATTTAAAAAAAAGAAAAAAGTTGTATAGACCAGGGTTTTGGAGGTTGTACGACCTCTAGAACCATTTTTTTAATTTTTCTTCTCCCAACTCCAAACCTAGGAAAATTTTATGTCAAAATTCATCTCTTCAGCCTCTTGATCATGATGGTAAGATCGATTTTTCTCCAAGATGCACCAGAAAAACTCAGGGCTAGATCTCTTCAGAAATTGAATAGGAGGCTACAAATATGGGCTTTGATACTATGTAAGATTTTTTGTTAAATAAGCCCAAGATATAATGAAAGATTAGGAAAGCATGATAAAAAATGTGCTAGAGTAGATTGTATTCTATATATCAAATAAGAGTTTGTGTGTTAAAATATACAAATAGCCATTGCTTTATATAAAGCAAGGCAATACATGAGATAACTCAAGGTCTCATAAAGTTCAACTGGAGCTAGCCTATGCAATCATGAGGTAAATCAAGGTCTCACATAATGCATGGAGTTCAACTGGAGGTAAAAAAGATGTAAAGTTTATCTGAAGAAAGCTTATCCAAATCTAGAGAAAATAGCTAATAAACTAATTACTTGCATGAATAAATACAACTAGATAAAAACATGCTAAGTAGCTTAGGTGAGTGCAAGAAAATAATCGTTTACACTAACATTTTTTTATATATTTTAGATAATGTGAAAGTTGATGCCAAATAGAAATAATTGTGTTTAGTACACACATTTTAATATTTAAAAACATGTATTTATCAAAATTCATAAATCCATGCACTAAAGGTTCAAGTTATTAATAGACACAAAATATTTGAAGGAAAAATAAATAAATTTACTATATAAAGAGTGATGTCACAAGTAACTTCGTGTTTTTAGCATTTTATCAACAAATAAATTATAGTGTCAATTTATAAAAAAACTATATTCAAATATATGTTTTTTAAATACAAACATAAAATATACTAAAAATGTGCATTTTATTAATTTACATCATTTCTAAATTCTAAACATATATGCCACTTTTAGTGATTCGATTTTAAAAGTTTGATCGGTGCTGGTTGTTTCCTTATAAAAGTGCAACATAACTTTGTAATTTTACCAAAAGACTTATGTGGTGTTGTCACTTGATTGGACTTCATGGTACCAATGGATATTTATGATGTTGAATATAGGTTATATACCAATTTCTTTTGGTAACTCAACCTCATAAACATTCCCTGAATCAAACTTCTTGAAAATTTTACATGGACCAAATTTTCTCATCTTTAGCTTGTTAGATGTGCCTATGGGAAATATATTTTCTAAGATATACTATAACTTCATACCTAACAACAAATTATTTATATCTTCACTTTACATTTACCTATCACTTGTACTTGTTGTTCATTATCTCCAAGATCTCCCTTGATTATGTATTGTTTCCATTTATCCTATAAATTATTCTACCTCTACACTCCTTTTGGTTTCCTTACCAATGTAATGATTTATGTTACTCCTTTAGGTTACAATCCAGACACAATTTCAAATGGTGTATTCCCTATACTTATATTCGTTGAGTTGTATTTAAACTCTTCTTACATATGATAGAATTATATTTCATTTTTTTTTTCTTGTCTCCCATTAAGCATCGCAACAAATTGCCCAATCTCTTGTTTACCACCTATGTTTTTCCATATATCTATGTGTGAAATTTGGAATTGAATTTTAGGTTGACCTTCATCTTCTTCTATAATTCTTTCCAAAATTATCATGTGAACTTTGTGTCCTTTTCTAATATTATGCTTCAAATTAATTCATACAATCTCACAATCTCCTTGAAAAATAGGTCAACATGTACAACATCATGGATCTTCTTACAAGGAATGAAATACATCAATTTAGAAAAAAAATCTACTACCATAATTATGGAGTCATGTCTCCTTTGTGTCCTTGGTAGTCCTAATATGAAATCCATGTTGATATGTTGCTTGGGAGTACTAGTTATAGCTATGAACAAGCTTTCAGCAACTTTGGTTGATCTACCTGAGATATCTAAATGATAGAAGTTTGACATTCCTTTGGCCAATAGGGTTAAGAGTTGCTTGTCTTATGAATGTTTAAAGTGTTCCTTATTTGGTTTAGACCAACCTAATTTGTGGATGATACGTTTTTGTTTTGTGCGCCTAAAATATTTTTGAATTGGGCCGACCTAATCGATGTTTGAAGATATAGCCATATATATATGAAATCAAGAAGATGAAAAAGATAGGTGTGTGCATGTGTGTGTATGCATGTGCATGTGTGAAAAATGATGTGAGATATGTGTCAAATGTTATAGTGTGAAGTTATTCATAATTGTTGTATACCTACAACTAGAGTAGGATTTTGATTTTCTAGAGCTTAACCAAAACTGATCTCAACACTTTGAAGGTGTACTTCAGTTCATTTTTGGCAGTGAGCCATACTTTTTGTATCTTGGTGATAAGCCATCTTGTATTCAGGTTGTGAGGCTTTCAAGGATAGTGTGTCCTGATAGTAAGCCCTATAATATCTTGTGACCAGTTGTAATATATTGTGAGTTAATCCTCACCATGTTTTCTTCCCATTTTGGGTTTTCCACATAAAAATCCTATGTTAATGTGTAATGATTCCTTTTATGCTTTGGTTTATAGTCACAACTAGATATTCTTTAATAATTGGATGGTTAGCAATTAATTATGTTAGAAGAATAATAATTCACCCCCTTTCAGTATTCGGTGTTGTAGACATGTAAAATTGACTTAACACCTATCACACACCCCAAACAACATCGAACAACATTGAACATCATCTTGCAATATCCCGTAACATCTTGAAATGATTCAAAATTATCTCGAAAAATCTCGTAACATCTCAGAATGACTCAAAATCATCTCAAAACACCCCAAAACATCTTGGAATTGCCTTAGAATGACTCAACATTTTGGAATCATACCATAACATCTCAAAATCACCCCAGAACATCTCAGAATCATCCCATAATGTCTCGAAACATCTCGAAATCATCCCACAACATCTTGAAATCATCTCATAATGTATCAAAACATCTTAGAATCATCCCATAATGTCCCAAAACACAACGTAAAATGTCATCCAAAAACCTAATTCTGTTATTTAATTGAATAATACATTATTTAATTGATTCACTTTTTCATCATTTCTGATAAATTAAATAAATTTCATTTATTTAATAAATTCCCCAAAACCCTAATTCTACTATTAATTAAATAAAATAAAACTATTTGATTAATTCACGTTTCATCATTTTGACCAATTAAATAAATTAGATTTTTTTTAATGAAGTCCTAATCTCACTTTATTTCATCTTGATTAATTAAATAACACCAATTATTTAATTACGTCAATAATTCACCTTATTCCCCTAAGTTGATTAAATTATTAAATCATAATAATTTAACTGACAGTTTCTGTCCAAAATTTGAGTAATTAAATCAAACTATTCAAATCAATTATCAAAAATCAAATCAAACTAATGCAACTTTGTTTGCAAAAGTCAAACTTGATTTGCACATTTAACTCCAAAAAGGAATTAAATTCCTAACTAATCAATCTAGATTGCTAACTAAGCAATCTAAGTTGTTAACTAATCAATCAAATTCCTAACTAAGCCATCTAAATCTTGACTGATCAATCTAATCCCTAACTAGCCAATCTATTTCTTAATCACACAAATTATGCAATCAACTTTGTACAATCTTCTCATTTCTAAATCCTCTCAACACACTTCGACCATTGATCTGAATATTCTTCAACACAATCTTGATAGTCTATTTCAAATCTCATTTTCTATATAACAAACCCCTTTCGTCACAAATAAGGATTGGAGAATCGACATAATTTTCACAATGAAGTACTGCTAACATTTATAACCACCATTGTTAGTGCTTCAACCTCATTTCTTCAATCAATCAATATCAATAAATCCTTCATCAAAGATTTTGCACATGAACTTTGGAGGCTCGCGGTGATAAGAGATTCTTTAATGTATGTTCAAATAGCTTAGTTTCATTTTGTATGTGTAGGATTAGATATTAGATTAATATGTTTGATATTAGTTTAGATTCTTAGATTAGCATGCTTGATCTTGTTTTCAATCTAATGTTCTCCTCCAATCATATTCTAGTACGAAGTTGATTCTAAGCATCATTTTCAGCATCATCATGTTGATCATCTGAATCATAATCACTAACTCTGGATGATTTACAAATATCTTCATCAACCTTAGCATTTGCACTTTCAAGCATTTTCTTCAACATTTTTTTAAAGCGCCGGTAAGATTTTCCTTTAGTAGAGTATCCTAGGAAGATTCCTCTATCACTTCTAGCATCAAACTTACCTATATCATCATCTCTCTTGATGTAGCATTTTCTTCCAAATTTTTTGAAGTATTTGATAGTAGTCTTATAACCAAACCATAGTTCAAAAGGTGTCTTACCAGAATTACTATTGACATTCACCCTATTAAAAGTATACACACCAATACTTACAACTTCTCTCCAGTAAAAATGAGGAACATTTTTGCTTCCAGCATCATGGCTCTAGCAGTGTCTAGAAAGGTTTTGTTCTTTCTTTCAACTACTCCATTTTGTTGATGGGTTCAGGGAGCAGATAGTTGTGTTTGAATACCATGATCTTCACAAAAAGAATTGAATTCCCATGAAGTAAATTCACCACCTCTATCTGACCTTAGACATCTTATCTTTTGACCTGTCTCATTCTCTGCCATAGCTTTAAAATTTTTGAAATTTTCTAGAGCTTCATGTGTTTCTCTTAAGAAAGTGACCCATATCATTCTAGAAAAATCATCAATGAGTAACATAAAGTCCCTTTCACCTTATAGGCTTCTGATTCTAGAAGGACCACATAGATCAGTATGTATCAAATCCAGCACTCCATTAGAGTTGTACTATTTTCTCCAAAAGGAATTTCTGATTTGCTTTCCCATCTGAAATTCCTTGCAGATAGTGTTAGTAGGCTTCACTAACTTAGGTAAATATCCGACTGCTTGAGTAGAACCTATCTTGACAATGTTATCAAAGTTCACATGACATAACCTCCTATGCCATAACTAGCTTACATCAATTTGAGCAATCAAACAACTTTGACTAGAAGTACTTAAATGAAAGATATTACCTTTTGTCTTTGTTCTTGAAGCAATTATATTTTTTGAACTTCCTGTTATTTTGCACTTACCATTCTTGAACTGTATATTGTAGCCTTTGTCTACCATTTGTCTAACACTCAACAAGTTATGCTTTAGGCCTTCTACATAAATAATATCATTGGTATTGTGCTTACCACCAAAAGAAATAGTGCCTCTACCACAGATCACACCAGAAGTGTTGTCACCAAACCTCACTACACTGCCATCATAGTTTTCCAAGCTTACAAATTTTATTTTGTCACCAGTCATATGAAGTGAGAATCCACTATTAATTACCCACTCATCTTTCTCTTCAACTTTGGCTGCAAGAGATTTCTCAACATTTACATTACTAGTAGATTCATTAGACACCTGACCATTTTCTTTGATAGCAATAAATACCCATTCATCTTCATTTCTATTTTCTTTATCAGATTCTTCATCAGTTATACCTTCTTCAGCATAATAGCATTTTCTTTGAGATCTAGCATTCTTAGGCTTATATTTTGAAACTCTTTCAGGACATCTAGAAGAAAAATGACCTATCTTACTGCAAGAAAAACATTTAATAGGTAACTTTCCTTTGTACTTACCATGACCTTTTGATTCTCTTTTCACAATCAATGCTTCCAGTTCTTCCAATTCCCTTTCTTCATCTTCATATCTGAATATTCTTGGGGAACTCTCTCCTAAATCATATCTCTTTTTCCCAGATACATTTTCCTTGAAAGTAGATTCAGTCTTAGGAGCAGGCTCACCAAATTCACTTAATTCAAATGCAACAAATTTTCCAATCAACATGTCTTTTTTAATATTCGTCACTGTCAATAGCATGAGCTTTTGTCTTGTAGGAAGGGTGCATAGATCTAAGTATCTTAGCCACAATTTCATCATCATTTATAGTTCCACCGACACATATAATTTCCATCACCAATTCATTTATCTTATGCAATTCATTTAAATGCGAGAAATAGAAAATGTTCTCATCTTCACTCATCTTCAAGCTCTCCCATTTTCCTTTTAGACTTTATAGCTTAGCACTTTTCACTAGTACATCTCCTTCATACAATGTTTCCAACTTTTTCCAAATCTGATATGCAATCTTCAAACCCATCACATTTGTCATTTTTGAATCTTTCAAAGCACTCACCAGTGTTTCTACTAACTTGGTATTAATTTCTTCTTGCTTGATCTCATCTTCAGAGGAGGGACCATTCCGAGGAATATTGGATGCAATTTGTGTCATCTACCAAAAAGGTTCACCAATGCACCTCAAATGACATTCCATCCTGAATTTTCATAGAGAGTAGTTTGTACCATCAAATCTAGGACTATCCTTTCTAAATATTCCATCTCAGATCACCTCAAGCTATTAGGCTTCTTTCAAAGGAACTAGCTCTGATACCAATTGTTGGGAAAACAAGGATAGAAAACTGAGAGGGGGGGTGGTGAATCAATTGTTACCAAAATCAAACTTATATAACATTAACCAATCCTTATATCACAAATATGATAATTAATAATGTAAGCATAAGAACAACACATCAGAGACACATGAACACAAATATTTTATAGGTGGAAGCCCTATGAGGGGAAAAACCATAGTGGATGTTAGTCCACAAGATTATACCCTGTTATAAGTATAATGAAGAATAAAAAGAGAATGCACTTGCATTTAGGCACACTGTCTAGAGCACGCTGCTCAAAGGGAAGGCTCACTACCTTACATACAATAATCAGATTAAATCCATCTGATGAATTTAAATTAAGAAAATAGCTTCTGCAAAAGCCTAATTATAGTTCCAATTACCCACACTAAAACCTCTTCAAACTCTTCCACACTCTGCTCTGAATGATCTGACCTTTATTCACACTTGTACATCACTTGTACAATTGAGCACACTCTAAATGAGGAAAACAATCTTATATATATATCAGCTACATGAATTTGCATCAATTATTCAATCGACCACAAATAAGGAATAAATTACAACTATCGGCCTTGATGCATGAATAAATTTTAATGTGTACCAACACAAGTCAGCCATAACATAGTGAGGAACCAAAAAAACATCTCCAAACATGCCAAACAATAAAATATTAATCATTATGGATCCGCAACACACTAACACCACAATGTTGACCAAGAACATGAACACTCAAACAAATATCAGAAAAATCTTCGATCGCGAACACTCCAATCACTGTGGACATATACCAAGGATAGAGCACAATCTAGACTCATCCATGAATGTCATAGGAACATGAGATTACCATACTTTCATCCACTTTGACCAGGAACATCATCTACATAGACTAAATAGCTGTAGGAAAACATATCATCATAACTTCCACAAAACTTCATACACACCACTGAAACTTTCAGAAAACATACTAGAAAGTTTCAACACCAAACCCTTTGAAGCGTGCCTTCAGATCTTCAACACATGGAGCTTTCCAACATTCTGACCTTCTCAGCTCCCCTGGTTACTTGTATTATATTTTTTTCAATTTTCTCAATCTCCTCGACATATAAAACCTTAAGCAGATAAAAATGCTAATATTGTTGACATCAATGACAACAATATATCAGCAACACAACCACAACATCCAACACATACCCTATTCCAAAGCCCCCATTTTGGCACAGGCAGGAAAGATGTTAGCAAAGGTTTTGGAATTTGGCTTTATACCTGCCAATTGCATTTTTGCTTGAAAGTTTCTAAAGAATTTTCAACAAATATATTTTGTGCATATCCAGTAATAATTGCAGTCCAAGAGATGGCACGCCTTGTATATGTTTCCAAATTTTGCATACATGTCTACAAGGGTTGTTTTCACTACAACATCTGACAAAATTTCTCCATCCTTTATGCTTTGATGGATGTCCATACCCTGTTCCAAATCTCTCATTTTGGAACAAACAAGGAGGATGCTGACAAAGCTGTTGGAATTTGGCTTTACACCTACCAACTGCATTTTCTTGAAAGATTTTAAAGAATTTTCAAAAAAATTGTTTTGTGCATATCCTGCAATCATTGTATTCCATGATATGACATCTCTTTTAGGAATTCTATCAAACACTTCACGTGCCTTGTGTATTATTTCACATTTTGCATACATGTCCACCAGAGCATTTCCTACTACAATATCAAGCAAAAATCCCTCTTCCATTATGCTTTGATGCATATTCATACAGTGTTCCAAAGTTCCCATTTTGGCACAGGTAGGGAGGATGCTAACAAAGGTTGTAGAGTTTGGTTTGACACTTGCCATTTTCATTTCTTTGAATTTTTTTTTTTAAATTTCAACAAATCCATTGTATGCATATTGTGCATCCATTGCATTCCATGAGACAACATTTCTTTCAAAGTTGTCCTTGTTTAAAATGATGGAAATGGCTCACATCTATTAGAACAATTTCTCTTACAACAATCTTGGAGATGAATTTAGATGCATGCAGTGTGGCAATCAAAACATACTTGAAGGTTCTTAACAACTCTAATAGTTGTACTAGGGGCCATATTTAACAAACCAAATGCAATTGCTAACTTTTCACTATGGTGGTAGATACATGACTCTTTATACCTTGCTGCCTTCATTTTCCAGGTCAATTCCTCCTACTTTGCATAGCTCTACCATGTTACTAAAAAAGAAAGCAAGTTATTGGAAATCAAATTTTCAGGAATTTTTTTTTAATGAAATGGTTTGTGAATCTCATACTAAGTCCATCACTATTTGCACCCCACAATGCCAGTGAAGGGATAACAAATGAAAAAATGTCAGCCTTGATATGGTGTATTGGATAGAATTTTTCAATTAATGAACAATCCATGAAATTTGCAAATTATGACTAATCTGCATGATCCAAATATCCATGTTAGTGAACTGAAACAAAGCAGTAGAATTCCAATGAATTGATTTACCATAGGATTCTAGATTTGGGCCTTACAACCTTGAACAGTTCACCTAATCAACACATCATATTTTGAATGACAACAATCATGGATAACTGAATTTCTTTCTGAACCAATTCTTGCAAGTAAAAATAAAATAATAATGTTGAATCCATGGTATGGCCACCCCACAAGACCACATATCCATGAAATGTAGTAGAAATACATTAAATGATGAGAAATCTTCCCATCTACAACAATTCCATCTCAATTATTGACTCCATCACCCCAAGAAAAATAGCATCCATCTAGTTGTTGATCAAGTTGATTGATATACCCCTTGGAAATGGGAGTCTCATGTCTCAAATCAACATCACCCAACATGGTGGAGCTAAAATCCATATCTTTTTCCTCCAAACACCTTAAATGATGTAGTATCATCTAACAGAACCTCATCAACACTTGAAAGATCCTGAAAAGTCATGTCTAAAGGAGAGCCTCCAAAATAGAACTAGATGTCTTACATTCATTTGCACCAAATAATTGGATAATAGTGGGAGTTGCAATTCATGTTGATGCATCCTAAAATGAATCCATCTCATCAAATATGACATCTCCTGAATGATGATTTGTCTTTTACCAGGATCCCATGATTGTCAAGCCTTGGTTTCCTTTGCATAGATTTCCATTGTGCACTTGTGGTTCTTAGAATCAAGATTTTTCCTCATTTCATATGGAATATGGACCCAAGCCACAATAATTTTTTTTATAGTGAAGCAAAACTTGGCTTCCTACCACACCATTTCAATTATACTACCACGTCACAAACAACTTCCATAGGAACCTTGTTATGATAGTAAATACAATAAAAGATAGTTTTGCACAATGAACTTGCTATCTCGAACCACACAGATCCATCATGGTGAGATCCTCTTATTCCACAACCAACAAGGATGGTGCAGGAGCACCAACCAATTGGCACCTAATTTTCTTGAGTTTGGTTTGATATAGGTTGTCTAGGAGTTTAGGGTCATGAAGAGTGTCAATAAGGTCTAATAGACCCTTTAAATGTGTCAAGATGTTCATTTTTGTAAAGCAAATGCGAAATTGTCAATAAATGCATAAAAGATGCAAGATATGTAATTAAGGGATTTGAAGGGTTTTAGTGTGTGAGTCTTAGGTTATGGCAAATAAGATCATCTTGGGTCATCAATGGTGCAGGAGCACCTAGTTTCTCTAGTTGCCTCTCATAGGCAAATTTTTCAAAATTGAGTGTTTATTTGTAAATTCATGTAAAAGGTCATATGAAGACCTATTTCATTGTATTTAAGGTCCCAAGTAGGTCACTAGGGGGTTGGCAAAGTTAAAATTGCAAAAATGTTGCTAAAATAGCAAAAAGACAAAAAAATACAAAATATGCAAAAGCAAGGAATACCAAAGGCCAGAGGAAGTTTAGGTTGTTTTTCTCATTGGAAGAAGTTGAAAAGCCTTTAAAAAGGCATGATATCTTGTTCCATAGAGGTGAGATTAAATAGCATGTATTATATGGAAGAGTTGGAAAGCCATCAATGAAGTCTTCTTTTTTCTCAGAAATTAGTAAACACAGTTATTTTCAGACCTTCGTGTTGATTTGTACAGATAAGAAGGCTCATGAGGATGTTTGTAATTGATGGTGCTATCAATTACCCTCCTTTTCCTTTTTTTTTTCTTGTATCTTCATGCAATTTTGGTTTAGATTTGGTGATTTTTCCTAAAACTGTGAGAATATAAATATTAGATTAGAAAAGATCAAAGTTTTCGACTATTTCTTGAAGCACGGTCTGCTAAACAGGGTAAAGAGCATGAAAAATACCTAGGGTTTGAATAAATATTGTATGTGGTGAAAATTTAATAAAATTTTAAGCCTGGATAAGTTTAGTTTGACATGCTCCAAGTGTTTTTTTGTGAATTTTGATGATGGAGGTAACATATCCAATAAGCCCCTGGTGATGACAGGCCTACTTAAGCTTAAATGCTGACTGAGATTTCAAGATTTGATCCATATGTTGCAAAAGACCATATGCCCATTTTGACATATGTTTTAGTAGAGGCAAATGGGTATCTAAATGTTTGATTATTTTTTTGTTTCAGTATGTAATTTGAAAATAAACTTCTAACAAACCTTTGTGAATTGCTACAAGCATTAGGGCAGCCTAGACAAGAAATTTGTCTTCAAATAGGTAATATTTGTTCTTGGGTTTGGTAATTAGGGGAGTCAAGTTTATTTGGACCTGAGAAAGGATAACCAAGTGTTGAAT
>CM021106.1:411940719-412059769 GCA_007115665.2 Sequoiadendron giganteum
TTTAATGAAGTGATGGACTTTAGGTAAATGGGACTAGACTAGGTGATATGTTTTGTTGATCAGGACTAGGTGAAGGTGACTAGGCCTAGGTGAGGGAATTGACCAATTAGGGTTAGGTGATGGATGACTAGGGAATCTTTTAGGTGTCTACACTATGTATACATATTAGAAGGAAGAAAAAATTAATGTGACCCCTAGGGTTGACTCATTTGATTTGATCTCAACTATTGAACTTTAGGTAGCCAAGCTCATGGGTTCAACTTTTGATTTGCCCGTAGTGTGTGGATGAGGGTCTATTACACATCACTTGAGATGTTATAGGGGGATTCCTTGTAAAGAGATAAGATTTGAGTGTCTGAGATAAAATATTAATTCCTCTTGGTTATTAATTAATTAATTAATATTCAAGTTGCATATCAAGGTGGTGAAAGTAATATTTTTGTTTAATTTTTTTTATGCATATGGTATGTGTTGTAATTTGAAACTTTCTAGTAGTGATGAATATAAATAGAAGACAAATTTCATTTAAGCTTTATAGTTGCATTGACAGGTATGTGTATTTAATTTTTCTTAGCATTCATAATTTTTAACTTTGTGTGAATGAGGTCCTTTTTCTATAAAGTTTAGTTTTTTTTATAGAGTGCATGGTTGGTATATAGCACAAATTTTGTTTTATTTATGGTGCAGTGGTGGTGGCTAGTCTAGATAGAAAGTTTGGGGCTTTTCACTATGAGGTTTTGAAGGTTTGCTATCATTTTATATATATATTTTTTCATTTCATTTCTACAAATACATTTTCTTGGGTGTGTGCTTATTTTTGAAGGGTTATTTGTTCTATTTACTTTTGATGCTAACAACTATAAGAAAATAATGGATTTTTAGGGGGTTGTAAAGAAGTGTTCAATTGTGTTTTGTTGTTTTTGGTTACAATTTTTGTTGTTGGGTGTATTAGTTTTTGAATGGTTCTTTGTTCTCTTCACTTTTAGTGGTGAGGAATATTATATAATTATTATTTTTATAATTTATTTTGGCTTTTACTGGTTCTATTGACACATTTTTTATTAGTTGAAGACCATTGTTAAACTTAAATAATATTTATCATGAAAAAATACCAAAATTATATGTGAGTGATGTTTTTCTATGTCTATTTATGGCTATATTTTGTGTTTGATGGAGAGTGCATGGTTGGCTTGGAGTTCAACTCATGTTGTCTTTATGGTGTGATGGTGGTGGTTGGTCTAGAGAGCAAGTTTGGGGCTTTGTACGGCGAAATTTTGAAGGTTCATAATCATTTTATATAGTTGTTCTTTTTATGCCATTATTGCAAATATTTTTATCTTGGATTTTTTTTTTGTTTTTGAATGGCTCTCTATTCTATTTTTTTTGGATGCTAAAAAATATAGGATTAATACAAAAAATTTCTTAGAGTTGAGTAGTAGGGTTTGGTTGTGTCTTATTATTTTGTGTTACACATATGTTTTGTTAGGTGTATTTTTTAATTGCTCTTTATTATCTTCACTTTTGATGGTGATACTACAGTCATAAATTCAAAGTCTAGAGAAAGGATTGTCCTACATGCAGTTGAGAATTGACATGGTGAAATTAACATAGAACAAAAAATAACTTCTCATTGATTCATTAACATGAGATTCTTACAATTGGCTCACTGGCCTATCACACATAAATTATAAATATAGATTGGGCCACAAGATTAATACAAGCTTATATGCTAAGATATGAAAAAGAACTATTATCACTCTATTACACTACTTTATCACTTACTAACTCACTAAATATTGTCCTCCAAAGATCAATTATTTATTATTTATCCCCAAAATTAATTCCAGAGTTGATTATATATTAGCTCCAAGCTTTAGTAATGATCCATATCAGCTATAAGAAATTCAAAATCTTAATCTTTGATGTAACGTGCAGGTCAACCAAAACTCATTGATGAAGCATTAGATGATGAAAAATTCGATGCAGTTCTAGTTGAAATTCCTTTTGTTCTTGCACTACCTTGAGATATGTTGGTTTGAATGCTGCAAGGTACAAAAAGGTTTCAAAAACCTTCCCAATGAACTAAATTCTGATTGTTCTAAACTGTGTTATTTTAACAATGATAGCCTTTTTATAATTTGATCCAAAACTCTTGAGATTTGGATATGATGTAAGTGAGCTATTATAGAACTTTTATTCTTTATCATGAGCTAAAATAGTTTTATTGGTGGATGTGGTAATTTGTATTGAGATGCTCTCACATCATACACTCAAGGCTATTTGAAAAGTGAGTCCCACACTTTTCTTATTCAAGAGGGAAACCAAGGCATTCCACCTCAACTCATGAAATCTATGACAATTCTTTTGTTGGTCTTCCTTTCCAATTTAACCAGGAATTCTTCATACTACTTCTTTTTGGTGTTGCATCCAATTCTACTATCCAAAATTTTCTCTATATATTATTGTGGTTATTGCAGTAGTTCTTCTAAAGAGGCTAAAATTACAAAGTTGCGTTACACTTTCATCCAACTTATTAACACAAGTGAATTTAACTATTTCTAACTAAATATCATTTTTTATCAAACATACGATCTAGTTAGATTCATTTTAGCTAAGTTAGGTATGTGCATAAATTTTCTAACTAAAATTGTTGACTAAATGCATATGTAGAACCACTTTGAGGCCAATTTACCAAAAAATAAAATTATTTAAAAAATTAATGTTTCAACAACTCCTACTTGTGTAAATAACATTTTTAAAAATATAAAAATATACTCTTTTGGAGATCCACAAGTGTAGTTTTCAAAAAAAAAAAATTTAATAGATTAATTATTATTTATATTTTATTTTTTATTTTCACTAAAAGTAGGATATCAATAGAAAAATATTATGTTTATTATCATGCCAAGAAAAAATATTAAAAATTATTAGAAAATTTGAAAAAATGTGACGCACTAGATAAATTATTCTAATCAAGATGGTGCAATTTTCTTAGAATTGAAGATTCAATCCACAAATCCCATGAAACACCTGCATGCAATTATCCATCACAATAGAGAAGATCAAAAGTGAGATTATGCTCAATAATCTAAGAATTGTATTGGTGCAAAGAACCTAGATGAATATTACAAATGAACGTACAAGCTTTATAAAAGTATGGCACAAGAAAACCCTACATGCAGATTTGACAAGATAGAGACAAGTGTTCTAATCTCATGTAATAAGACAACTTGTCCTAAATTTAGTCCAATCTAATAATAAGAATAAAACTAAAGATAATCAATTCCTATGTTTGACTTAAGTGAACTAAAGTAAAAAAGCCTCTAATAATTAATTGTTGATTAATTAATTATTAGATAATGACTTATTTACTCCAACACCCCCTTTTAAGATCAACTTAGGGAGAAACTAAACTACTGATAAAGGAAGCTAAATGAATGCAGAATGGTTTCTAACTACAAGGTCTGATGAGGTATGCATGAATAAGCAATTGGAATCTCTCATAATTGGAAAAAGGGGAAAAAATCATGGGCAAAATCCCTCTCCAAAAGAGAGATAAAAGAAAATGAAATCATATGTGTGATTAAGAAAAGTAGGACTCAAAATTCCCCCAAGTGTTGCTTCAATAACATAAGTACAAACAAGGTCATCCCCATAGGTGAGAAAGGATGCAACAATGAATCTCCCCCATAAGGTAGAAGCTCCTCTGCTAGAAGTGAATTCTCAAAGAAGGATTTTGAAGATGATCCAACTACAACAAAAATTGTTCCTCCCCTTAAGAATAAATAAATCCAATGGTGCATGAAGGAGAAACTCTCTCTAGAGAAATGGTCTCATGATTGTTGTCATGGAAGAATGATCAAAGGTCCACATGTCTAAATTAAATGAATTTGAATCAATCAACTATGGAGATGCAAGTAGAAAAACCTCCAAAGGAAATGCTGATGTGATGACTAGTGGGCCATAAATATTATCTAAGAGGAATTGAATATCCTCAATGGTGTCCCCAATAGCAGCAATGTGTGACTCAATGGATAAATTTGCAATGTCAAGTAGGTAGTCATCCCACAAAACTGAAACCAAAAGATTGGAAACATCCTTCTGAAAAGAATTGAACTTTGAAGATGCAAGAGCTGTAGGAGGAAGAATCTCATCACAAGTCTCATGAATGAAAGTGGATGATGGAAGTATATATAAGTTCCAGTGACCAAACCTCTCCTTAGATATCTGATCAACTCTAAATGCATGTGAGTGAGGATCAATCAGTAATGGTGCTTCCTCATCTAGAGCAAATGGTGAGAAAACATACAATTGAGATGTATGATCTATTAACCCAATTGCAAGAATATCTCTAGTATGCAAATATTTGATAAACATTGAATCAGGTGTGAACTCTACGGTCTTAGTTTCCCCACTATGTGTAATAAGATAGATGGAAAGGAGATTAAAATTCACTGAAGGAATATAAAGTACATCATGAAATGTGCCATCATCAACATCTATGGATCCTTTGCTAGTAACACTCATCTAAGTGTTGTTCCCTATCAAAATCTATGGCAAATAGCAAAGCTCATACGAAGAGTACATACCCAAAGTTGCAACCATGTGATGTGAGGCTCCTAAATGAAGAAGCCATCTGCTAGACTGAAGATTTGTGGATGCAAGGAGAGCATGGCCTTTATTCTTTTCTTCTCCACATTCCATTATGATTGAACTTGATTGTGAAGGTGATGTGGTGGAAGGAGAGGATGAAGGCAACTAATTTTTTTTCTTTTGAAGAAGATTCTTCATCTCATCAATCTACTTTGCATAACACTAATGCTCATCATGTATTTTTGCAATATGAACATTTAGGTTGATCCTTCTTAGATGAACCCCTCTTTGAAGAGGTAGAAGAATCTAAGGTATCATGTGATTTTGATTCCTTGGCTTGCTCATTATACTTGGAATTCATGTTCTTTGGTTTCTTTCCTTTACCATTAGAGGCCTTTCAATCTGTAGTGCTTAGAGATGCAATAAGAGCCTTTGATGTTGGAGATTTCAATGAGCCCATCTATACAAACTTTTCCTGCTCTCGAGTGAGTGATTTAGCAAAATCATCAAGTGAAAGCATAGTGAATCTGACACCAAGTGCATCTTTTGTGGCATAGAAAGTAGAAACAAAAACTAAATAATCAGGACCAACCTTGGCAAGGATAGAAAGAACCAATTGAGTGTCATTCTTCTCAATATCACATTGTTTCAACTATAATCTAAGAGATTTGTGTTTGGTGAAGAAGTCTTGAATTCTATCAAAATATCGAGGAGCCAAATTGATAAGGTCGTTCTCCAACTAAAATCCTCTCATAGTATCTTGCTTCCCAAAAAAGGAATCCAATTGAGTCTAGATCTAATTGGGTGTCGTGCAAGATTCAACATGAAAGAGAAGTTGGTATAATTTTTCCACAGTCCATGAAGTAATAGATCAAGATTTTGGATTCAACTGTGTTTGTTTTTACATCAAAGAGAAGATCAAGAGACATAGACTATCATAATGAACCAAAATATTCAACACTTCTATTAAAAAACTTTCCCTTCTTAGCAACACCTACAATTGCAAGTTATATACCCATGGTAACTCTGTGTAGCCCTGCTTTCTTCATATTTATCTCAATTTGTGATTTCCAACTATAATAGTTGTATGGAACATCTATTTGGTGTCCTGACTGCATTTCAGATGGGAAAATTTTCAAGAGATAATGAGATGATTAAAACATCCTTTAAAGCCATGAAGATAGAAGATGATGATGATGATGAATATGCAAAATATTTGGAAGAAAATTTCACAAGAAGATTGAAGAAAGGTACTGGTAAATATAAAGGCAAGTTTCATTTTAAGTGTTTCAATTGTGGAAATATTGGTCATTATGTATCAAGATGTCCTAATAGAGCTACAAAAAAGAAGAAAAAGTATAATAACAATAATTACAAGGATAAGAAGAATAGGAAGTTCAAGAAGTTTTATTATGTCAAGGAAGATGCAGGAATTTTTGATAATGAATCTGACCTTCAGGAAGATAAAGATGAATGTTTGTTTCTAGCCTTGGAAAAGAAATGTGCAAAAGAACCTAGTCCAGAGTGTAAGAAGAATGAATCAAAAGGTACTCTGGTAACTTATTTTCATGCCAGATAGGATGAAGACTTTCGGGTAATTGATAACAGATGTTCAAATCATATGACTAGAGATAAGAGTAAGTTTACTAAACTTGAGAAGTATGATGGAGGTATAGTCATGTTTGGAGATGATTCTAGTGCTAAGATTGTTGGTAAAGGAACAATTAGCTTTGATGGAAAAAATAACCCTGATGATGTCTATTATGTAAAGGGTTTAAGGCATAATATTTTAAGTGTTGGAAAAATATGCAACAAAGGTTTTAAGCTTGTGTTTTAGGATAACAATTGTGAGATCAGAAAAGGATTTGGAACTATGGTTGTAGCTGAAAGAAGAATTCTTTGAAACATCTATCAAATCAAAGGTGGTGATGGTCAATGTTTTCTTTCTAAGATCGGTTAAAGTTGTGTTTGGCATCGGAGGATGGGACATGTGAATTTTGATAATATGGTTAGGATCAGTTCTAGAGAAGTTGTGAGAGATCTACCTAGAATCATAAAACCTTCAAAATCAATCTGCAGAAGTTGTCAGATGGGAAAACAAACAAGGAATTTTTTTAAAACAAAGGATCAATCATCTATCAGAATGCTTGAATTAATCCACACAAACCTCTGTGGTCCTATAAGAACATAAAGCCTAAATGGTGATAGGTACTTTATGCATTTAATTGATGATTACTCTAGGATGACGATTAATTGATAGAGGTGGAGAGTTTACATCTGGTGAGTTCAATGCATTTTGTGAAGAGCATGTCATAAAAAGACATTGTTTTAATCCTAGAACCTCCTAACAGAATGGAGTTGTAGAAAGAAAGAACCAGACTGTGCAAGAGGCAAATAGAACTATGATGAAAGAAGAAAATGTTCCTGATGTGTATTGGAAAGAAGTCATTCAAACTGTTGTTTACATTCTTAATGGAGTTCAAGTTAGAGGTAATAGCACTAAGACTCCTTATGAGTTATGGATTGGTAAGAATCCTACTATGAAATAACTTAAGGTATTTGGTAGTAGATGCTACATTAGAAGAGATGAAGAAAATCTTGGAAATTTTTATGCTAGATGTGATGACAAAATTTTCCTTGGATATTCAAATAATAGTAAGGCTTACAGATGTTTTAATAAGAGACCGAGAAAAATCATTAAAAGTACTAATGTGAAAGTTGATGAAGCTATGTATAGACTGGTGGAGATAATTGAAGTTGAACCTAATGTATTTGTTTGTAAATAAAAGAAGAAGAAAAGGAAGAGAAAGAGAAAAGTGAAGAAGAAGAAAATATGGAACCTGCACCTAAGACTCCTAAATATGTTCAAAAAAATCATCCAGGGGAACAAATATTGGAGACAAAAGTGAAGTAGTGAAGACAAGAAGTAAAGTGGTTGAGGTAAACTTATGTTTACTTTCTAAAATAGAACCTAAGACTGTGAATGAAGCATGTGATGATGAAAATTGGGTTAGAGCAATGAAAGAGGAATTGCAACAGATAGAGAAGAATGAGACATGGGAACTAGTCCCTCAACCTACAAACAAGAATGTAACTGGTTCAAATTGGGTATTCATACAAAAATTGAATGAAGATGGAGAAGTGGTAAGAAATAAAGCAAGACTTGTATGTAAAGGATAGTCACACGTTGAAGGAATAGATTTTGAAGAAACTTTTGCACATGTAGCAAGAATGGAAGCCATTCAAATGTTGGAATTTTTAGCTCATAAAGACTTCAAATTATATTAGATGGATGTCAAATTTGGATTTTTGAATGGGGAACTAGAAGAAGAAGTATATATGGAGCAACCGAAAGGTTTTTCACTATCAAAAAAATTGGCCATGGTTTGTAAGTTAAATAAAACATTATATGGACTTAAACAAGCTCCCAAAGCTTGGTATGCTAGATTGGATAAATACTTGACAAAGCAAGGATTCAACAAAGGGTCTGCAGACAAAAATCTTTACTTCAAAGTTGCAAAAGACAAAATACTGATCGTTGTTGTCTATGTTGATGATATCATTTTTGGTGGTAATGAAGGTATGCATAAGAATTTTGCTGAAGAGATGCAAAAAGAAATTGAAACGTCTATGATTGGTGAACTAAATTTCTTACTTGGTCTTCAAGTTAATCAGACTAACAAAGGGATATTTATTTCACAATCTAAGTATGTTAAGGAATTGTTAAAGAAGTTTGGAATGGATGATTCTAAACTGGTATGTACCCCTATGGTAATTGGATTCAAGTTGAGTAAGGATGATGGATCTGCTAAAGTTGATCAGAGCATTTACAGATCCATGATTGGTGGAATTTTGTATCTTACTGCTACTAGACTTGACATTATGCATGCAATATGTTTAGTTGCAAGATTTAAAGAAAAACCAAAGGAAATACATGTTAAAGTTGTGAAGATGATATTTAGATATCTTAAAGGAACTTTAGATTATGGACTATGGTATCCAAAGGACAATGACTTCACTTTGAATGCCTACACTGATGCTGATTGGGATGAATGTCTAGATGACAGGAAGAGTACAAGTGGAGGATAATTCTTTCTTGGAGAAATATTAGTTTCTTGGTTGAGCAAGAAGCAAGATTCAGTTTCTTTATCCACTGCTAAAGCAAAATATATTTGCGAAAACATCCTATTGTACATAGGTACTTTGGATGAAGCAAATTTTGATGGAAATAGGCATGGTGAGTGATGAACCTACTTCTATATTTTGTGAAAATATAAGAACTATAAAAATTTCAAAGAATCCAATGATGTATTCTAGAACAAAGCATATATCTATCAAGTACCACTTTTTGGGGGAGAAAGTATTGATGAATGAAGTTAGACTTGAATATGTACCTACCAAAGAACAAGTTGCATACATATTCATGAAGGCCCTTCCAAAGTATACTTTTGAGTACCTCAGATGGAAGCTAGGGGTTTTTCCCCTCTTTCTTTGAACTAAGTGCATGGGGAGGTGCATCAGTCTAGTGGATTCATAGACTCTTTTATTCTAGACTGATGATTGAGGTCTACTCCTCAGGGGGAGTAGAGATGTGCATTTTTGTAGTATGTGATATGAATGTACTCCTTAGGGGGAGTGAATAGAGTTTTGTATGTACTTTTCCATTGATGTCCAAGGGGGAGAGAGAATCATGTGAAAATTGTATGCTTGGCAAGTTTTTGCTTCTAAAAATCATGTAGTATATGGGAGAGAGAATCATGTGAAACTTTTATGCTTGGCAGGTTGTCGCTTCTAAGAATCATGTATGATGTCTTTGATAGTTTTTTACATCATGTGTTATCATAAATGAAAAAGGGGGAGATTATTGAAAGTATGGATGTGTTTTGTGGTGTTTTGATTAATGTTTTCATTGATGTCAACACTGTATAGGTTGAGTAAGTTGGCTTTTTCCAAGTACTTTTGAGAAAATTTGAAATATAATGAAAGTTGTGTTGAAGTGTGTTCTGAGCGTGCTCTGATATTGTGGTCTGCATTTCTTTTGTGTTGAACCAATGCCTACATGGATTCATAGGTGTGTTCATATGCTTAAATGGATTACATATTCCAAGTTTCAGCTTCTAGATTGATGGAGAGAAAAAGTTATCTTCACTAGTGTGTGAACTAGTTTGTTAAACTTATCTGGTTATTGACTACGAGAAATGTTTTGGCTCTATAGTATTTTAATATTTTTCCTCAGATCATGTGGATCTGGGAGACTATTTCTTTTAATGGTCTCTGTGGTTTGAAAAAGTCTCTTATGGTTTGGAGCTCTAGAAGACTTGCTTCAGAGTCTCTATGTTTTGTTGGTTGTCCCGGTTGAACTGGTAAAGTGTTCTCAACAAATGATTTTTTTTTAAGTTCTTGTGAATGTATCTTATTTGTTCTCAGAGATGGTAAAAAGATTGGTGAAGCGTGTTGAGAAACCATGTGTGTTTATCTTGTTGATGATGTGTGTACTTCAAAGTTCATTTGTGTTTTATCAAGTTTGGTTGACTTGGTGTCTACACATTACATTTTTTTTTTACATCAACTTGAGGAAGCATGTGGATGATCCAGGATGTTATCTGGGTCTTAAATTAAACATGTAATTGTTTCCCTCACATTCTTATCCACCATAGGAATGTTGAGCAACCGACCTAGTTTGAATTTATAAAATGAAATTGTATAAGCCGACCTTGGATAATGTTTCTAAGGTTGAAGATGGTATACAAGCAAGTTAAGCTGTAGTAAATTTCATATCCATCCATCATTCGATCTGAGAAAGAGAAGAATTTGAAAAAAAGTGTGAAAAGTAGAGTGTGGGAGAGTGAATTAAGGCAATAGTAATTCATTATATTCATAATCTTTTGATCGAGTTGTGAAGTGTGTGTAACTTCTAGTGGTGGATCAGTATCTATTTATTTTTATTTTCTTTAGGCAATGATCCTCTCTTTTTGGATAATGAGTCCTAAGGTAGTGAGCCCTCTGGCAGTGACCCTTTTTGTATCCAGTATTGCATTACTACTATGTTGTGAGTTAATCCTCACTATGGTTTTTCCCTCATTGGGGTTTCCATTTAAATTTAGTGTCTTTGGATTTGTATTTCTATTATTTCCATTTTCATGTTCATACTTAATAACAAATTGAAGATAAAGTGGGATTGATTAAGTTAGGAAGTAAAGAATTTGATACAACTGATTCACCCCCCCTCTCAGTTGCCTTGTGCATTTCAACAAAATTAACATATGAGATCTAATTGAAATAAGAAATACCTAGTTAAATTTATGAAAACATAGGCCTGATATATGTGTAGAGGACTGAATCAGCTTTTTGATGTTGCTTGAATCATTGAAATCAGATAAATGAGGCAAAAGTTATGCCCTCTAGATTGAAAACAACTAATTTGATTTCAAAGGCCTATAAATCAAAATAGGAGGACAATATGGAAAAATTACCCACAGTAATGGATCCAACTTGGAATAATCTTTCCAATGGTATCTCATTCATAAAAAATAGAGATCGTATGCCTGATTTACTAAAACTACTCAAAAAAGCCCAATTTTGTCCTCAAGGTGCTCAAGGGGCTAAAAAAATTAGCCCCTAATCACATGTGTGACCAGGGGGCTGGCAGTAGGGTGTTGGGTAGAGCCCCTAGTCACCCAAGTGACCATCACTAGAATTCAAAAAGGGCTCATGGGGGTTGAGACTTTAGCGTCTGATCCTAATATGATCGGTGGCTTTTGTGGGGGCTACACTATGGAGTGATGGGAAGAATATTCCACAAAATATTTAGGAATATTCCAAGGAAGCCGATGGGTGGTTTGTTGTAGTGGCATGGCTAGGGAGAGCTGCCTGAGGTAGCTATACCGAGTGGCCACCACTTGAACTAGTGGTGCAACTTGATTAAAATAGACAACACCCAAAAAAAATTAATTTTTAATTTAAAAAAAAGAAAAAAGTTGTATAGACCAGGGTTTTGGAGGTTGTACGACCTCTAGAACCATTTTTTTAATTTTTCTTCTCCCAACTCCAAACCTAGGAAAATTTTATGTCAAAATTCATCTCTTCAGCCTCTTGATCATGATGGTAAGATCGATTTTTCTCCAAGATGCACCAGAAAAACTCAGGGCTAGATCTCTTCAGAAATTGAATAGGAGGCTACAAATATGGGCTTTGATACTATGTAAGATTTTTTGTTAAATAAGCCCAAGATATAATGAAAGATTAGGAAAGCATGATAAAAAATGTGCTAGAGTAGATTGTATTCTATATATCAAATAAGAGTTTGTGTGTTAAAATATACAAATAGCCATTGCTTTATATAAAGCAAGGCAATACATGAGATAACTCAAGGTCTCATAAAGTTCAACTGGAGCTAGCCTATGCAATCATGAGGTAAATCAAGGTCTCACATAATGCATGGAGTTCAACTGGAGGTAAAAAAGATGTAAAGTTTATCTGAAGAAAGCTTATCCAAATCTAGAGAAAATAGCTAATAAACTAATTACTTGCATGAATAAATACAACTAGATAAAAACATGCTAAGTAGCTTAGGTGAGTGCAAGAAAATAATCGTTTACACTAACATTTTTTTATATATTTTAGATAATGTGAAAGTTGATGCCAAATAGAAATAATTGTGTTTAGTACACACATTTTAATATTTAAAAACATGTATTTATCAAAATTCATAAATCCATGCACTAAAGGTTCAAGTTATTAATAGACACAAAATATTTGAAGGAAAAATAAATAAATTTACTATATAAAGAGTGATGTCACAAGTAACTTCGTGTTTTTAGCATTTTATCAACAAATAAATTATAGTGTCAATTTATAAAAAAACTATATTCAAATATATGTTTTTTAAATACAAACATAAAATATACTAAAAATGTGCATTTTATTAATTTACATCATTTCTAAATTCTAAACATATATGCCACTTTTAGTGATTCGATTTTAAAAGTTTGATCGGTGCTGGTTGTTTCCTTATAAAAGTGCAACATAACTTTGTAATTTTACCAAAAGACTTATGTGGTGTTGTCACTTGATTGGACTTCATGGTACCAATGGATATTTATGATGTTGAATATAGGTTATATACCAATTTCTTTTGGTAACTCAACCTCATAAACATTCCCTGAATCAAACTTCTTGAAAATTTTACATGGACCAAATTTTCTCATCTTTAGCTTGTTAGATGTGCCTATGGGAAATATATTTTCTAAGATATACTATAACTTCATACCTAACAACAAATTATTTATATCTTCACTTTACATTTACCTATCACTTGTACTTGTTGTTCATTATCTCCAAGATCTCCCTTGATTATGTATTGTTTCCATTTATCCTATAAATTATTCTACCTCTACACTCCTTTTGGTTTCCTTACCAATGTAATGATTTATGTTACTCCTTTAGGTTACAATCCAGACACAATTTCAAATGGTGTATTCCCTATACTTATATTCGTTGAGTTGTATTTAAACTCTTCTTACATATGATAGAATTATATTTCATTTTTTTTTTCTTGTCTCCCATTAAGCATCGCAACAAATTGCCCAATCTCTTGTTTACCACCTATGTTTTTCCATATATCTATGTGTGAAATTTGGAATTGAATTTTAGGTTGACCTTCATCTTCTTCTATAATTCTTTCCAAAATTATCATGTGAACTTTGTGTCCTTTTATAATATTATGCTTCAAATTAATTCATACAATCTCACAATCTCTTTGAAAAATAGGTCAACATGTACAACATCATGGATCTTCTTACAAGGAATGAAATACATCAATTTAAAACAAAAATATACTATCCTAATTATTGAGTCATGTCTCCTTTGTGTCCTTGGTAGTCCTAATATGAAATTCATGTTGATATCCTCCCAAGGTTGATACAATCTAGTGGTATAACTACTCTCCTTGTCAGCTTGACAAGTCTTACATTCTTGAACAAATATCCTTATATCCTTATACATTTGAGGTTAAAAATAATGTTCACTTACCAGAGCCACTATATTATCAATGCAAAAATTTCTTACTAATCTACCACTATATTTATCCTTGATCAATTTCTCCTTCATTAAGCTTCTAGGAATGCATAATTGACTCCCTATGAATATCATGCCATCTTGAATGAAATAATCCAACCACTTACTCATGTTTATTGTTATTTTCTCTCTACTCTCCTTCCAAGCTTCTACAAAGTCTAGGTCATCTTCATACATGTGTTTGTACCCTTCAAAGCCCATTACTATTACCCTTATTTTGATCAACAAGTTCCTTCTTCTACTCAATGCATCTGCAACCCTTTTAGATTTACCGATCCTATGCTTCAACATAAATATGTAACTCTACATGAACTCTATCTACATCATGTCTCTCTAATTCAACTTTTCTTAACTACTCAAATATTGTAAGGCTTGATGTTTAATGAACAACACAAATTCATTTGATAATAGATAATGTCTCCACTTCTTCACTTGGATTAGATTATGGAATAGAATTCTTGGTCATAGAATTAGTATATCTTCCTTGCATCATTCAACTTTTCATTGAAATAGTCTATTGGTTTTCCTTCCTAACTCAACACTACTCCTATATGTTGCATGAAGTTTGTCATTGATGTCAGAGTTTGAGTTGCCATTGATGTAAGCTATATCACATGTTGATGTTAAAGGTTGCTCATATGGTTTTGGGGTCAAAGATATGATGTTGATGTCATGGTGTTGGTCATTTCATTTTGTTAGTACCATCTTATGTTACATATCTTTCAAATATCTTTCAAAGGTGTTGATACAAATTGATGCTAGGTGTTGATGCAAGGTAAGTTGATGCTAGTCATATCATGGTGTATAAAATGGTGCATAGTGGTGCAAAAGTGACACTGATAAGGGTAAAAGCACAAAGTTGTGTCACACTTTCAGCCAACATATCAGCACAACTGAGTTTAAGTATTTCTAACTAAAAATCAATTTTGGTCAAACATATGACCTAGTAAGATTCATTCTAGCTAAGTTAGATACTTCCACAATTTATTCAACTAAAATTGTTGGCTAAAAATATATGGAACGCAACTTTGAGTCCAATTTATCAAAAAAAAAAATTATTTGAAAAACTTGAAGTTTTAATAACTCCTCATGTAAATTAATTTTTTAAAAAAATGTAAAAATACCCTTTTGTAGATCCATATGTTTAGTTTTCAAAAATATATTTATTTTAATAGTTTAATTATTATTTATATTTATATTTATATTTATACTAAAAGTAGGTTATCAACAAAAATTATTAGGTTGATTACCATGCCAAGGAAAAATAATAAAACTTGTTAAAAAAATTTGAAAAAAATATGATGCACTAGATAAAAGAATCTATTTCAAGATGGTATAATTTTTTTTCCATTTTAGATAAATATTTAATATGAATGTTGACATCCGATGGAAACAATTGTTTTTTATTCACGCACATTTTAATATGTATATAAAACTATACATTTATCAAAATTGGAAAAAAATATATCCATGCACTAAAGTTTAAAGTTATAAATGCACACAACAAATTTGAAAGAAAAAAAAAAAATTACTATAAAAAGTTTGACATCCCGTGCAACTTCATTTTTCAACATTTTATCAGCGACTAAATTATAGTGTTAATTTATGAAAAAATAGTTTAAAATATTTTTTCAATTTCTTATAAAAAATACAAACATAAAATATACTAAAAAATACATATTTTACTAGTTTACATCATTTAAAAATTCAAAACATTTATGCTACTTTTTAATGATTCAAGTTTAAAAGTTGGATCAACATTGGCCGTTTCCTTTATAAAGTGTGACATAGCTTTGTGCTTTTACCCATAAGTATTTGTCAAAGGTTTTTTTTGGTGATCTTCAATGTGGTTTCTTCTTGAAAAAGACAGAGGTGTGTTGAGTTGGTGTATAATGGAAGGGGTTTTAAAGTTATTGTCCTCATAAGGTTTCAAGCCCTCATGTTTTTCAAAGTCACAGGTACAATGCTCAACATCAATAACATTTTGTGAATGACATAAGTCTTAGAATAGTCACATGGCTTCATTTGTTCTTTCTTCATTGGTTGATGTTTTCATCATTCAATCTCAACTTTCAAGCATATTCAATACCCTAAAGACCTAGGGTTTAGACTTCATGGTGGTTGTCAATACAAACTTATTTTTGTTATATCTTGCAGTTGATTTACTATGATTAGTTAAAAATATCTCGAGTGAAATCTTAAGGGTATTAGTTACATTGGTTACCGACCCTCTCTCCTTGGCTAATTGACTTAACAAGTTAAGTCTTTATATCTCACCGCCCAAAAGAGAATAAACAGTTATTATTTAATTTGTATCTTGGTGGGTATATGTAATCAAAGGCTTATATTTCAATATTTGAATGGTTAGTTTCAGAAGCTTAAAATTTGATGAGAATGTGAAATTTTAGGGCTTTTGGTATTCGATTGTGTATAGTTTTGTAACCATCTTTCCATAGAAATGGATTTAACGTGTTAGCCAATGTAGTGAGGGGTTCTAACCTTTGTGTAGTCTTTGTAAGTACATTGGAGAAGTGAAGATATCAATCTTAACTTAACATTATGCAAAGAGAGGTGTGTATCATATGTGTTGAGTATGCACAAGAGTTATATAGAGATAAAAGTTTGTATGATAGTGTTACATAGTATGTTCATCATGAATAGAAGAATACTTTTTAAATGAATGTCAAAGGCCTCTATATGAGAACATGATTTTTTTTGTGAAGACAACAAAGTCTTTGATTGATTGTGCATAAAAGTCTTACCCGTGCCTTTGTATGATAGTGACTTACTTTGCATAAGGTTGATTGTTTCAATAGGCTATGTAAAATTACAATTATTGTCATCTTTCTATTTGTTCATAAAGTATATCATTCAGGTATATGTAGTGGTATTGGTTCACTAGTTATATTCATTTATTCATGATGTGGAGTCTGCAGAGAAGTCTTTAATTATGTATGAAAGAATTGAATACTTACATGAATGTTAAGGAAAGTTTGAGCACTAGATTTTATTGTAAACAAAGTTGATTCGAGAATAGCAGAACATGAAAGGGTGATATGATGTGTGAATGTCTTATCAAAGTTGTTTTGTGCTGAGAAGTGAGATTTTTGAATTTTTTTTTATTTATTTGACCACTAATTCACCCCCCTCTCAGTGGTCTTGTACTCCAACACTATCACACTTCCACTAGCATCACAATCAACCTAAAATACTTTGTTAAAATTAGGTAATACTAACACTAGCTACTCTATTAATTTTTTCTTTAGTAGTTCAAAACTCTTCTTGTGCTCTTGATGTCCACTTAAAATCCTTATGATCTCCCCTCATAATTTTTGTTAGGAATGTGTAAGTGACACTAAAATTAATGATGAAATCCCTACAAAAAATTTATAGTCCATGAAAATATCTTACCTCTTTGATGTATGAGGTGTCGTATATTTAACAATTGCTCTTAATTTCTTGAGATCCATCTTCTTGATCCTTTCACATAAATGAAAAACCCAAAATATGTTAATTTTTCCTCATGAAACTATATTTCTTCATATTTATCAACAAATTATTTTCTTTCAATCTCTAAAAAACTTGCCTAATGTACTACAATTGTTCTTATTTGGTCTTACTAAAAATTAGAATATCATCCAAGTAAATAATAACAAACTTACCCAAAACATTCCTTCAATACCTCATTCTTCAAAAAAATTAATGTTCTCAATGCATTTTTAACCCAAAAGGCATAACTAACAACTTGTATAGTCCCTCATTTATCTTGAATACAATCTTCCATTCATCTCCCTCTTTGATTCTAATCTAGTGATATCCACTATTTAGGTTTTAAGGGAATACAATCTATTGAGAGGAGGTGAGTCAATAGATCAAAAAATTCTAAAAACATTTACTTTTGCTACTATTATATACTTTTTCAACATGAAGATCACTTAACCACACAAAAAAATAATCATAACACAACACAGGATAAAACTAGATGTAAGTGGAAACCCAAGATGGAAAAACCATGGTGAGAATATCTACTTGGATCTACTATTCAAATCTAGCCTCATAATATATAAATATAATAGGTGAGATTACAATATGAATTAGGCACCAACCTATCAGAGAAATAGATCCCCTATTGAATCTATAGGCACCAACCTACTGGAGACAACAATCCCCACTAGAAAGAGACACCAATCCTTACTGGAACAATACAATAGGAAGAACACTAGCCCTATTAGAATACAAAGATAATGGCAGATTTGAAATATAACTATGATATGCACCTATTTCATAGATAACATAGTTCCATACTGAGAATGATCTTCTGATACTATCACTCACTCTTTTCTTCATAGTTGTATACTCAAAATCACCTTACTTGATCACAACCATTACAACTAAAAAAACATGTAACTCGTACATGATATAATACATTTGAAATTTTGAAATATATGCATGACAATACATTGAAACTCTTCCATGTCAAACAAGGATCCACATATAACCAGATCGACATAAGATGGAACCAATTCAAATTACATGAAATGTGTAATACAATAGTCCAAATATAATTTTTTTCCATAAAAAAACTTGATATCGTGTGCTACCACATGAACCTTGACCGGGTCCTATCCTCACTCCACACACAAGATTTGAATTCTACACACTACTATCCATTATTGTACATGCCTTGAGATTTGAATAGCTTGACAAACCTTCTAACACTTCAAGCTTCTTGTATGTTGAACAAATTCTTTGAAAACTTAGGAAACTGATAGAAGTAGTGTAGACATACTTTCCTTCCAAGCCATAGAGCAACACTACATTTTTGAGATAAATGCTAACCACATTTGAAATTCTAGAGTAATCTTTTTTCCCAGAAGATATCCTTCCAAACCACAACACTCATACTAACTACATACCCTACATAGTATGATAAATACACCAACTATCTAAAGGCAATCACAACTCAACAAAACTTGATTCATGTTACTTCATAGAGAATATGATTGATTAGACAATCTATAAACTAATAAGCAACATGCTTCCATAACTTTAATTCAAATGACAATTTTAGTACTCCTACAATCTCTTTCACCTTTGACAGCCTTGATACCCTTTGATAACAAATATCAACAACCTTTGACAATCCTTTGACATTGATGACAACCTATGTTCAACAAGGTCAATCTTTGGTAAAGAATTTGTGTCACTCAAACAATCTATAATGTCATCCATCCTTGGTAATGAAAATTTGTACTTGATAGTGATCATTTTGATAGCTCTCAAATCTACATACATCCTCCATTCTCCATATTTCTTTGGTACTAAAAATATTGGTACCACACATGGGCTTAAAATTTCTTTGATTAACCTTTTCCCCAATAACTCCTACACCTATCGGTTCAACTTATAAATTTACACTGGTGTCATCCTTTGCACTTATTTTTTTGGTAAATTGTCTCTAGGTATTAGGTCTATATGATGACATACTCTAGATTTTTGGTAATCCCTCTATCATGTTATCTAATATAATATCTTGTTATTTTACTATATTTCATATACTCCTGTCTGTGGTGGTTCTTCTTCCTTTGTAGTGGCAGTTTTTGCATTCTAGGTGTTGCACTTCCTTGCAATCAATTTAAAATAGATATTTTCATGTCACAGTCCATCCAAAAAAATTCTTTCATCTACCAAACAGATTCTAGCATTACTACAAACTTCACTTTTTCTCTCTTCTTATAAAGGTATAATGATATATTTTTTGTTTTTTTTTAGGAATTGTGCAATATAATGATGAAACTCTACGTTTGATGATTTGTATACCCGTTTCCTTATTTTTTCTTTCCCACCATTTATACCAAGGTGTCCTTGATATTTATTTCTTGATTCTAATGTTATGTAGTGAAAAAAGAGACAGAGAGATAAATAAAAAACATAAAAACTCAATTATTTAGGTCATTTAAGTAACCTTTGTTGACACTATGGGTGTCCAAATTATAATAAAGATATGATTAGAGTGGAACTAGAGGTATATTTTTCAAGGCTATAAAAACCTAGATGGTAGAAAGATATGACCAAGCCATCACAAATGTGATAAATGCAACATAATCATGTAGGTGTTAGATGCACATGACAAATAGAGGGGGGTGAATTAGTTGTACACTTAAAACATTCAATCCATCGATATCATTCAAACCATTATCATGCATTAGTGGAATGTAAACATATAATATAGTAATGTAAACACAACCAAACACATAAGAACACTAGATTTACATGGAAAACCCAAGAAGGGAAAAGCCACGATGAGGAGTAGCTCACGTATATATGAATAACAACATCAAATACAATTAGGTTCACAACTAGGTGGATCACTACCAAGAATAAAGAAGAATAGAACATGACTATTACAAAGAATTTCACTATCTTAAGGCAATAGGAGAAATCCACCACTACAACTTTACACCATCCACAACCTTCAGCTCACTGCCTCCAATAACTTAAACACACTGAAAATATAAACACCTTCTACTCACCACATTTAGAGTCATAGGAATTAAGATTGCACTTAGATCACCATACTTAATAAAATTTTCATATTTTGAACACCTTCTATAGATCCACACACATCTCCAACAACTAACCTTGCTTTTGTTAGAAGAATGAAGAAGGTGACCTCCAAGTTTGTCGTCATTGATGCCAACATTGTTTGGTAATTGGCTAAGTAAATTGTGTATCTATACTAATCCGATATTTTGATCCATAAATTATCTCAATAAAATATATTTCTACGATTTTTTGATATGTTGCTTGGGAGTACTAGTTATAGCTATGAACAAGCTTTCAGCAACTTTGGTTGATCTACCTGAGATATCTAAATGATAGAAGTTTGACATTCCTTTGGCCAATAGGGTTAAGAGTTGCTTGTCTTATGAATGTTTAAAGTGTTCCTTATTTGGTTTAGACCAACCTAATTTGTGGATGATACGTTTTTGTTTTGTGCGCCTAAAATATTTTTGAATTGGGCCGACCTAATCGATGTTTGAAGATATAGCCATATATATATGAAATCAAGAAGATGAAAAAGATAGGTGTGTGCATGTGTGTGTATGCATGTGCATGTGTGAAAAATGATGTGAGATATGTGTCAAATGTTATAGTGTGAAGTTATTCATAATTGTTGTATACCTACAACTAGAGTAGGATTTTGATTTTCTAGAGCTTAACCAAAACTGATCTCAACACTTTGAAGGTGTACTTCAGTTCATTTTTGGCAGTGAGCCATACTTTTTGTATCTTGGTGATAAGCCATCTTGTATTCAGGTTGTGAGGCTTTCAAGGATAGTGTGTCCTGATAGTAAGCCCTATAATATCTTGTGACCAGTTGTAATATATTGTGAGTTAATCCTCACCATGTTTTCTTCCCATTTTGGGTTTTCCACATAAAAATCCTATGTTAATGTGTAATGATTCCTTTTATGCTTTGGTTTATAGTCACAACTAGATATTCTTTAATAATTGGATGGTTAGCAATTAATTATGTTAGAAGAATAATAATTCACCCCCTTTCAGTATTCGGTGTTGTAGACATGTAAAATTGACTTAACACCTATCACACACCCCAAACAACATCGAACAACATTGAACATCATCTTGCAATATCCCGTAACATCTTGAAATGATTCAAAATTATCTCGAAAAATCTCGTAACATCTCAGAATGACTCAAAATCATCTCAAAACACCCCAAAACATCTTGGAATTGCCTTAGAATGACTCAACATTTTGGAATCATACCATAACATCTCAAAATCACCCCAGAACATCTCAGAATCATCCCATAATGTCTCGAAACATCTCGAAATCATCCCACAACATCTTGAAATCATCTCATAATGTATCAAAACATCTTAGAATCATCCCATAATGTCCCAAAACACAACGTAAAATGTCATCCAAAAACCTAATTCTGTTATTTAATTGAATAATACATTATTTAATTGATTCACTTTTTCATCATTTCTGATAAATTAAATAAATTTCATTTATTTAATAAATTCCCCAAAACCCTAATTCTACTATTAATTAAATAAAATAAAACTATTTGATTAATTCACGTTTCATCATTTTGACCAATTAAATAAATTAGATTTTTTTTAATGAAGTCCTAATCTCACTTTATTTCATCTTGATTAATTAAATAACACCAATTATTTAATTACGTCAATAATTCACCTTATTCCCCTAAGTTGATTAAATTATTAAATCATAATAATTTAACTGACAGTTTCTGTCCAAAATTTGAGTAATTAAATCAAACTATTCAAATCAATTATCAAAAATCAAATCAAACTAATGCAACTTTGTTTGCAAAAGTCAAACTTGATTTGCACATTTAACTCCAAAAAGGAATTAAATTCCTAACTAATCAATCTAGATTGCTAACTAAGCAATCTAAGTTGTTAACTAATCAATCAAATTCCTAACTAAGCCATCTAAATCTTGACTGATCAATCTAATCCCTAACTAGCCAATCTATTTCTTAATCACACAAATTATGCAATCAACTTTGTACAATCTTCTCATTTCTAAATCCTCTCAACACACTTCGACCATTGATCTGAATATTCTTCAACACAATCTTGATAGTCTATTTCAAATCTCATTTTCTATATAACAAACCCCTTTCGTCACAAATAAGGATTGGAGAATCGACATAATTTTCACAATGAAGTACTGCTAACATTTATAACCACCATTGTTAGTGCTTCAACCTCATTTCTTCAATCAATCAATATCAATAAATCCTTCATCAAAGATTTTGCACATGAACTTTGGAGGCTCGCGGTGATAAGAGATTCTTTAATGTATGTTCAAATAGCTTAGTTTCATTTTGTATGTGTAGGATTAGATATTAGATTAATATGTTTGATATTAGTTTAGATTCTTAGATTAGCATGCTTGATCTTGTTTTCAATCTAATGTTCTCCTCCAATCATATTCTAGTACGAAGTTGATTCTAAGCATCATTTTCAGCATCATCATGTTGATCATCTGAATCATAATCACTAACTCTGGATGATTTACAAATATCTTCATCAACCTTAGCATTTGCACTTTCAAGCATTTTCTTCAACATTTTTTTAAAGCGCCGGTAAGATTTTCCTTTAGTAGAGTATCCTAGGAAGATTCCTCTATCACTTCTAGCATCAAACTTACCTATATCATCATCTCTCTTGATGTAGCATTTTCTTCCAAATTTTTTGAAGTATTTGATAGTAGTCTTATAACCAAACCATAGTTCAAAAGGTGTCTTACCAGAATTACTATTGACATTCACCCTATTAAAAGTATACACACCAATACTTACAACTTCTCTCCAGTAAAAATGAGGAACATTTTTGCTTCCAGCATCATGGCTCTAGCAGTGTCTAGAAAGGTTTTGTTCTTTCTTTCAACTACTCCATTTTGTTGATGGGTTCAGGGAGCAGATAGTTGTGTTTGAATACCATGATCTTCACAAAAAGAATTGAATTCCCATGAAGTAAATTCACCACCTCTATCTGACCTTAGACATCTTATCTTTTGACCTGTCTCATTCTCTGCCATAGCTTTAAAATTTTTGAAATTTTCTAGAGCTTCATGTGTTTCTCTTAAGAAAGTGACCCATATCATTCTAGAAAAATCATCAATGAGTAACATAAAGTCCCTTTCACCTTATAGGCTTCTGATTCTAGAAGGACCACATAGATCAGTATGTATCAAATCCAGCACTCCATTAGAGTTGTACTATTTTCTCCAAAAGGAATTTCTGATTTGCTTTCCCATCTGAAATTCCTTGCAGATAGTGTTAGTAGGCTTCACTAACTTAGGTAAATATCCGACTGCTTGAGTAGAACCTATCTTGACAATGTTATCAAAGTTCACATGACATAACCTCCTATGCCATAACTAGCTTACATCAATTTGAGCAATCAAACAACTTTGACTAGAAGTACTTAAATGAAAGATATTACCTTTTGTCTTTGTTCTTGAAGCAATTATATTTTTTGAACTTCCTGTTATTTTGCACTTACCATTCTTGAACTGTATATTGTAGCCTTTGTCTACCATTTGTCTAACACTCAACAAGTTATGCTTTAGGCCTTCTACATAAATAATATCATTGGTATTGTGCTTACCACCAAAAGAAATAGTGCCTCTACCACAGATCACACCAGAAGTGTTGTCACCAAACCTCACTACACTGCCATCATAGTTTTCCAAGCTTACAAATTTTATTTTGTCACCAGTCATATGAAGTGAGAATCCACTATTAATTACCCACTCATCTTTCTCTTCAACTTTGGCTGCAAGAGATTTCTCAACATTTACATTACTAGTAGATTCATTAGACACCTGACCATTTTCTTTGATAGCAATAAATACCCATTCATCTTCATTTCTATTTTCTTTATCAGATTCTTCATCAGTTATACCTTCTTCAGCATAATAGCATTTTCTTTGAGATCTAGCATTCTTAGGCTTATATTTTGAAACTCTTTCAGGACATCTAGAAGAAAAATGACCTATCTTACTGCAAGAAAAACATTTAATAGGTAACTTTCCTTTGTACTTACCATGACCTTTTGATTCTCTTTTCACAATCAATGCTTCCAGTTCTTCCAATTCCCTTTCTTCATCTTCATATCTGAATATTCTTGGGGAACTCTCTCCTAAATCATATCTCTTTTTCCCAGATACATTTTCCTTGAAAGTAGATTCAGTCTTAGGAGCAGGCTCACCAAATTCACTTAATTCAAATGCAACAAATTTTCCAATCAACATGTCTTTTTTAATATTCGTCACTGTCAATAGCATGAGCTTTTGTCTTGTAGGAAGGGTGCATAGATCTAAGTATCTTAGCCACAATTTCATCATCATTTATAGTTCCACCGACACATATAATTTCCATCACCAATTCATTTATCTTATGCGAGAAATAGAAAATGTTCTCATCTTCACTCATCTTCAAGCTCTCCCATTTTCCTTTTAGACTTTATAGCTTAGCACTTTTCACTAGTACATCTCCTTCATACAATGTTTCCAACTTTTTCCAAATCTGATATGCAATCTTCAAACCCATCACATTTGTCATTTTTGAATCTGTCAAAGCACTCATCAATGTTTCTACTGACCTGGTATTAATTTCTTCTTGCGTGATCTCATCTTCAGAGGAGGGACCATTCCGAGGAATATTGTATGCAATTTGTGTCATCTACCATAAAGGTTCACCAATGCACCTCAAATGACATTCCACCCTGAATTTTCATAGAGAGTAGTTTGTACCATCAAATATAGGACTATCCTTTCTAAATATTCTATCTTAGATCACCTCAAGCTATTAGGATTCTTTCAAAGGAACTAGCTCTGATACCAATTGTTGGAAAAACAAGGATAGAAAACTGAGAGGGGGGGGGGGTGAATCAATTGTTACCAAAATCAAACTTATATAACATTAACCAATCCTTATATCACAAACATGATAGTTAATAATGTAAGCTTAAGAACAACACATCAGAGACACATGAACACAAATATTTTATACATGGAAACCCTGTGAGGGGAAAAACCATAGTGGATGTTAGTCCACAAGATTATACCTTGTTATAAGTATAATGAAGAATTAAAAGAGAATGCACTTGCATTCAGGCACACTGCTCAAAGGGAAGGCTCACTACCTTACATACAATAATCAGATTAAATCCATCTGATGAATTTAAATTGAGAAAATAGCTTCTGCAAAAGCCTAATTATAGTTCCAATTAGCCACACTAAAACCTCTTCAAACTCTTCCACACTTTGCTCTGAATGATCTGACCTTTATTCACACTTGTACATCACTTGTACACTTGAGCACACTCTAAATGAGGAAAACAATCTTATATATATATATATATATATATATATATCCACTACATGACTTTGCATCGATTATTTAGTCGGCCACAAATAAGGAATAAATTACAACTATCGGCCTTGATACATGAATTAATTTCAATGTGTACCAACACAAGTCAGCCATAACATAGTGAGGACCCAAAAAATCATCTCCAAACATGCCAAACAATAAAATATTAATCCTCATGGATCTGCAACACACTAACAGCACAATGTCGACCAAGAACATGAACACTCAGGCACATATCGAAAAAATCTTCGATCACGAACACTCCAATCACTGTGGACATACACCAAGGATAGAGCACAATCTAGAATCATCCATGAATGTCATAGGAACATGAGAAACACATGAGATTACCGTACTCTCATCCAATTTGAACAAGAACACCATCTACATTTTGTATACATGTCCACCAGAGCATTTCCTACTACAATATCAAACAAAAATCCCCCTTCCATTAGGCTTTGATGCATATTCATACTGTGTTCCAAAGTTCCCATTTTGGCACAAGCAAGGATGATGCTGACAAAGGTTGTAGAGTTTGGTTTGACACTTGCCATTTTCATTTCCTTGAATTTTTTTTAAAAAATTTTGACAAATCCATTGTATGCATATCCTGCATCCATTGCATTCCATGAGACAACATTTGTTTCAAAGTTGTCCTTGTTTAAAATGATGGAAATGGCTCACATCTATCAGAACAATTTCTCTTACAACAATCTTGGAGATGAATTTAAATGCATGCAGTGTGGCAATCAAAACATACTTGAAGGTTCTTAACAACTCTAATAGTTGTACCAGGGGCCATATTTAACAAACCAAATGCAATTGCTAACTTTTCACTATGGTGGCAGATACATGATTCTTTATACCTTGTTGCCTTCATTTTCCAAGCCAATTCCTCCTACTTTGCATAGCTCTACCATGTTACTAAAAAAGAAAGCAAGTTACTGCAAATCAAATTTTCAGGAAAACAAAATTACTGAAACGGTTTGTGAATCTCATACTAAGTCCATCACCATTTGCACCCCACAATGCTAGTGAAGGGATAACAAATGACAAAATGTCAACCTTAATATGGTGTATTGGATTGAATTTTTCAATTAATGAACAATCCATGCAATTTGCAAATTCTCACTAATTTGCATGATCCAAATATCCATGTCAGTGAACTGAAACAAAATAGTAGAATTCCAATGACTTGATTTACCATAGGATTCTAGATTTGGGCCTTACAACCTTGAATAGTTCACCTAATCAACACATCATATTTTGAATGACAACAATCATGGATAACTGAATTTCTTTCTGAACCAATTCTTGCAAGTAAAGATAAGATAATAATGTTGACTCCATGGTATGGCCACCCCACAATACCACATATCCATCAAATGTAGTAGAAAGAACTTAAATGATGAGAAATGATCCCATCTACAACAATTCCATCTCAATTATTGACTCCATCACCCCAAGAAAAATAACATCCATCTAGTTGTTGATCAAGTTGATTGATATACCCCATCGAAATGGGAGTCTCATGTCTCAAATCAACATCACCCAACATGGTGGAGCTAAAATGCAGATCTTTTTCCTCTAAACACCTAAAATGATGCAGTATCATCTAACACAACCTCAACAACACTTGAAAGATCTTGAAAAGTCATGTTTAAAGGAGAGCCTCCAAAATAGAACTAGATGTCTTACATTCATTTGCACCAAATAATTGGATAATAGTGGGAGTTTCAATTCATGTTGATGCATCCTAAAATGAATCCATCTCATCTAATATGACATCTCCCTGAATGATGATTTGTCTTTTACCAGGATCCCATGATTGTCAAGCCTTGGTTTCCTTTGCATAGATTTCCATTGTGCACTTGTGGTTCTTAGAATCAAGATTTTTCCTCATTTCATATGGAATATGGACCCAAGCCACAATAATTTTTTTTATAGTGAACAAAACTTGGCTTCCTACCACACCATTTCAGTTATACTACCACGTCACCAACAAATTCCATAGGAACCTTGTTATGATAGTAAATACAATAAAAGATAGTTTTGCACAATGAACTTGCTATCTCAAACCACACATATCCATCATGGTGAGATCCTATTATTCCACAACCAACAAGGATGGTGTAGGAGCACCAACCAATTGGCACCTGAATTTTCTTGAGTTTGGTTTGATATAGGTTGTCTAGGAGTGTAGGGTCATGAAGACTGTCAATAAGGTCTAATAGACCCTTTAAATGTGTCAAGAGGAAATGCATAAAAGATGCAAGATATGTAATTAAGGGATTTGAAGGGTTTTAGTGTGTGTCTTAGGTTATGGAAAATAAGATCATCTTGGATCATCAATGGTGCAGGAGCACCCAGTTTCTCTAGTTGCCTCTCATAGGATTTTTTTTCAAAATTGAGTGTTTATTTGTAAATTCATGTAAAAGGTCATATGAAGACCTATTTCAAAGTATTTAAGGTCCCAAGTAGGTCACTAAGGGGTTGGAAAAGTTAAAATTGCAAAAATGTTGCTAAAATAGCAAAAAGACAAAAAAACACAAAATATGCAAAAGCAAGGAATACCAAAGGCCAGAGGAAGTTTAGGTGGTTTTTCTCATTGGGAGACGGTGAAAAGCCTTTAAAAAGGCATGATATCTTGTTGCATAGAGGGGAGATTAAATAGCACATATTATATGGAAGAGTTGGAAAGTCATCAATGAAGTCTTCTTTTTTCTCAGAAATTAGTAAACACGGTTATTTTCAGACCTTCGTGTTGATTTGTATGGATAGGAAGGCTCATGAGGATGTTTGTAATTGATGGTGCTATGAATTACCCTCCTTTTCCTTTTTTGTTTCTTGTATCTTCATGCAATTTTGGTTTAGATTTGGTGATTTTTCCTAAAACTATGAGAATATAAATATTAGATTAGAAAAGATCAAAGTTTTGGACTGTTTCCTGAAGCACGGTCTACTAAATAGGGTAAAGAGCATGAAAAATACCTAGGGTTTGAATAAATATTGTATGTGGTGAAAATTTAATGAAATTTTAAACCTGAATAAGTTTAGTTTGACATGCTCCAAGTGTTTTTTAGTGAATTTTGATGATGGAGGTAACATATCCAATAAGCCCCTGATGATGATAGGCCTACTTAGGCTTAAATGCTGACTGAGATTTTAAGATTTGATCCATATGTTGCAAAAGACCATATGCAAATTTTGACATATGTTTAGTAGAGCCAAATGGGTATCTAAATGTTTGATTATTTTTTTGTTTCAATATGTAATTTGAAAATAAACTTCTGACAAACCTTTGTGAATTGCTACAAGCATTAGGGCAGCCTAGACAAGAAATTTGTCTTGAAATAGGTAATATTTGTTCTTGGGTTTGGTAATTAGGGGAGTCAAGTTTATTTGGACCTGAGAAAGGATAACCAAGTGTTGAATTAGACATATTTGTTTGAATGGTGAAATTGGGGTTTGAGGCTAGTGAATGTCAATATTGTTCTTTTGGGACAACCATTGTAAGATGATGCAATCAGTATGGGAAAAGCTTGCAAATGTTATGTTGAAATTATTTATATGATAACAATGAAGGTGTAAAAAGGTTTGGTTATTGCTTGGGATGAGGGTTTGGTTATTTGAGGCTCGGTACCTTGTGAATTTATGTTATTTCAGTGATGATTTGGTAAATGTTGGATGCTCTAATTGGAACATAGTTCTCTAAAGATACATGTTTAAGAGGGTTGGGTGGTTATTTTAGGTTGCTAGTGAGATTCAAAGATACTTTACTTGTATAATAGACCTAATTGGTCTTCTATGACAATGTTCTCTTAGGTTTTTGAGTGAATTGATCCAAAGAAGTTGAGGGTGGTTTTGGTTTATGTTTAAGTTGCCCTAAAAGGTGTTCAAAACCATCAAGAGACACTGGGTTGGTGAGGGGATTGTGAGTAAAGTAGACAAATATAGGTCTACAAACCTACTAGACAAAGGATAGGGTGATAATGAAAAGGGTGCATTGAAGAGGTTTGTTGAATCTAATTGTTGTGTGTTTGATCTAAATTGAGTTGTTATAGGTGAAAACCAACCACCCTTGCATCAAAGGAGCTCAATAAAATAAAATACAAAGTCTTACCTTCTTCTCTTATCATATTTAAATTAGAGAAAAATGTGGAGAGAAATGAATCATATGGTGGCTTCAAGTTCTCAAGAATGATCTTAATGATTGGTGTGTACAATGTTGCAAACACCTTTTTACTTTGTGTTTTATGTACCTAAGATATAATTTAATTTTTTTTGCACTAAAGATTGCTTTTGGTAGCATCCTTCTTTGTCATTCTTCCAATTTTTATATGGTTTATAAAATTTATGTTGTTACATTCACTTTGTTTCAGGTTTTAATACAACATCTGCATGATAAACTTAATCTTAGTGAGGTATGATAGATATTTTCCACGTATTATTTTTCTAATTAAAGAAAGGAAATAGATGCTTTTGAATTTTTTATGAGATATAAGATCCAATAGTGAGCCGGATTGGAATTTAAAGGAGTATGAATATGGAGATAATTTAATTATCTATTGTGTTGTGTTGGCCAACTAAAAAAGTAGCGTTGCTGAAAATACTCAACCTATATTCATATATGATCCACATCTACCACAAATTTAATTTTCTGCAAAACCTGCAATCATTTCATTCCATGAGATGACGTCTCTTTGAGGCATTCTGTCAAATAGTTCACGTGCCTTGCCTGTGCTTCCACATTTTGCATGCATATCTACCAGAGCATTTCCAACCATAATATCTGACAAAAATCCACCTTTTGTTATGATTTGATGAATGTACATGCCCTATCCAAAGCTCCCATTTTATTACAGGCATGGAGTATGCTAGAAAAGGTTGTGGAATCTGGCTTTACACCTGCCAATTGCATTTTCTTGAAAGTTTCTAAAGCCTTTTTAACAAATCCATTTTGTGCATATCTTGCAATATTGCAATCCATAGACCACATTTCTTATAGGGATATTGTCGTATATTGTCTATGCATTGATGGATATTCATATCTTGTTTCAAAGCTCCCATTTTGGAATAGGCAGGGAGGATGTTGTCAAAGGTTGTGGAATTTGGCTTTACACCTGCGAATTGTATTCGCTTGAAAGTTTTTAAAGCCTTTCCACCAAATTTATTTTGTGCATATCTATTGTAGATGTCCTTAAGCTATATGAAAAAGGTGTATATACAATTTGAGATCAATTGATAAGTCGACATGTAATGTTGATAGAGTATGTAGTTTCTGGATTTGACTGTGTAATAGTTTTTTGATCCAAAAACTATTACACAATCAAATCCAGAAACTACATACTCTAATGACATGGACTGTGGAAATCTAATGTCTTTGATGTAATGTTGATTTGATTTACATTTTACTTAAGATATAATTTCGTTGTGTTGCTGAATTTCATAGTTCAATAATTGGGATTATAAATGATCTTATATACCCAAAGTGTATGTGATAGAAAGAAATTAGGTAGTCATGTTGATTAGTTTGACAATTTGAATGATCTTGAGTTCATAAGTACATAGTGATAAGTTTTGACAAATAATATAATTTCTTGTTGCATTTATCACATAAAAAAAGGCCTCTTTTGATTGTAGCAGAGGATGTAGAGAGTGAAGCATTGGCTACTTTGATATTTGAAATTGATGTTTTTTTTACTAAATTGATAATGTTTGAAGTTTATTTTTGTTTCTTAGATGTTGAGTCTAATTAATAAGTTTAATGCTGGGTTGCAACTTGCAGGTGAGTATGTTGATATGATAAAGGCTAGCATTATCGATCCTCTAAAAGTTATCATAATTGCATTAGTTGATGCATAAAGGTAAAACTATTTATCTTTATTATAATTAGTGGAACTTGCAACTATAATATCTGATAAAAATATACTTCCAAATATGCTTTTGATGGATTTTATATCTAATTCAGATACATTCACTATATCTAGTGCCTAAGTTTAGGGTGCCATAGTTGTAAAAGGAAAATAAAATGTTTGAATTTTATCCTCTGTATTATTTGACTTTTTTGAGTTTTTGATGTGCAAATTCTGAAACCTTATTTTAGACTACAGCTCCAAATTGGAGAAGTGAAAGGTGTATACCAATGAGGAAGAGTTTGGAGGAGCCAAAACCAATAGTGGCTGGAAAGTTGTGGATTTGTAAGGGGATTAAATGGGTTCAGCCCCGATAGGAGGTCGCTACCCTTCCAAAAGGACTACGGTTAAGGAAGGAGAAAACAATACAAGTATATGACAATAAGAGTATTTTGTTTATATAGTGTCTTTAAGTTGTATAATTTCACTCAAACATTGAATGTAACCAATGAGATTTTGATTTTGTAATGAGGCTTAATGAAATAAATTTTTAGAGTGCTTTTTTCTCCACTCATATATATTGTGTTGTGGCTCCTCTTGATATGACTAAATATATGACTAAAATAATGACTAAATTAATGACTAAATTAATGACTAAATATATGACTACCATGAATAAATAAATGACCAGTTAACAACAATCAATGACTAAATTAATGAATAAATATATGACTAAATTAATGACTAAATATATGACTAAATAAATCACTACCATGACTAAATAAATGACTAAAATTGTTTATTCATAAATTTAGTGGTGTTATAAATGACTACAAATAAGCCACTAATAGTCACGTGAATAAATTTAGTTATTATATGTAATTTTTAGTAGTTTATTTAGTCATATATCGTTGTTTGTGTACTAGTGTCAAGAATTGAATGAAGGGTTGAGATTGAATCTCAATGCCCACAAAGAAGGGTCAAGATTGCATCTTAACACCCACAAAGGAGAGTGAATCAAGGAATATGGAGGGGTGAGATTAGTTGAAACTCAAAATATCTCCTCATTTGTAGGAAATTTATTGAGATATTTGAAGATGAAGGCTGAAGATTTAATCTCAAAATGGAGGGTTAGAAATTCTTGAGACAAGAAAAGTCAAAGATATTTTTGAAAAGGAATATTCTTTAGGAATATGTTTTCTGGAGGCAAAATTAGAGTAATTAAATAATTATAAATTATTTAACTATAGAGGATGAGAATATTCTCTCTTAAAGAAAATAATATTCCATTGAAAGTGGGATGAGGATTAAAGATAGGATAATTAAATAATTAAAACTATTTAATTATAAGACATTAGAAGAATAGTTAGATTAACCTAATTAAATAATTTAAAAATTATTCAACTAGGGGTATGAAGGTGATAATTATTAATGAAATGATGAATTAATTAAATAACTCAAGATTATTTAATCAATAAGAGAAATCAGGGTTAAATTATGAAAATGATGTTAAAAGGTGATTATTAATGCAAATGAAATGAAATGATGAAAATGCACTAATGATAATGGAAATGATGGGAATGATGGAAAAATTCAATGTCATGATTTGTGATATGCATTAGAAATTTTTACATGTCTACATCGTCATGCACCACATATCTTTTAGGTAGGTGATTAAATTTGGCTATATCTTTAAAAATAATACTTCAGTGGAATGCACTATAAGATCAATCCATTGTGCTATATTCCATACACCATTTTGCATATAGTTGGAAATAATTCCTATCCTTTATATTTCATAGTATTTGGGTTGACACCTGGTATTCAACATCAAATTGCTCAAACCATACCTTCCTCCCCTTTTGGAGCTTATATAGTCTTAGTATACCATAGACTTGGATGTTGTACATGCCCATAATGCCTCAAATGAGGATATAATTGATTTTTTGGTGGATCATACTTAAACCAATGAAATTGAATATTTATCTTATTCAAGTCCAAGTAGAATGTAGATCACACCAATAAATACAACTTGGAAAAACTTAGCTTATAGTTTTCTTAGCTTGGCATTGATGTTATGAGGACCATTACTTTGCAAAAAGGGGTGAATAGTCCAAATTTAGCCATGTATAATTTCTTGATTATTCCCTTTAGGGATGCCATCTACTATTGAATGCAAAATAAAACTAAGAGGGGGGTGAATTATATGTACATTAAAACATCAAAATCCTCTTTAACATTTAAATCTGCATTAGTCCTTAAACCCTTAATAACCCTTTAAATCCTTATCATGCATTAACAAAATGTTAACATGAGAAACAATAATAGAAATACATCTAAACACATGAGAACACTAGATTTATGTGGAAAACCTAAGAAGGGAAAAACCATAGTGAGGATCAGATCATAGTATAAATTAATTGCAATCTTGAATACAATAAGCTCATTGCCTAAAAGAAAAGAAGGGCTCACAACTAGATTACAGAAAAGAAGAAAGAAGAATGTTACAATGAGAAATCCATCTCAAAGAAATAGAAGGATCCACCACAACACCTCCAGCATATTGACAACCTCTTTGAGAATGTAGACACCTTCTTCTTACTACTTCCAATAGCCTAACACATTAAATTTTGTATTGCATTTCAAACTTTCACACTTCACCACTTTGCACTCTCAATTCTCCATCAACTCAACACTTATTTATACCATCCTCAACTTTGAAAACAATTAACAAGGTTAGCTATGCAACTCAACCCTAAAAATTCAAATTAGATCAACACTAAGCATTCTGAAGGTGGAAAGGAATGAAGATGTACCACAACACACCTTAACTCAAACCTAAATACACACCCTACCACTCTTCCACAAACATCGAAGCATATTTGAAATTAGTGTAAACACCCAAGGTTGACTGAACCTATGTAAACACCATTAAACACTGAAGTACACACTTAGATCAAAAGATGAATCATGGATAGCATGCATCACTTGAACACAATATAGAATATTCCATAAAAACCCTAAAATTCAACAAATTCCTTCGCAACAACTTTCACTTGAAGAACATACTCATCCTATACACCCAATAAACCTTCCACATATCGTAAGTCATGAATCCAACCTTGCAGAGAACCAAACTTCAAAAAAATTATATTGAAGATAAATACTATCAATATAAGCATACTTACAAATCTGTAAGACCAAAAACCTCAATATGGAGAAATATAGAGAAAAACTATCTCCCAGACACCACTGCAATGTACTATTCACACACTAGTGAACACAAATTTCTCTGCATAATGATCTAGAACTAGAAACTCTAGATATAACACTTCTAAACATGTCTAATCAACATATACAAACTACATAAGTAGATCTTCAACCATGAAGAAATTTAGGGAAAAACCATAATACTACTCTGCCACACAAAACACCTCTCCAACACACTATTTCCTCTTTTCTTCAAATTTTCTCAAAAGCATTTGGAAACCAGGCACCACAAACACCCTTTTTTTAATCATTTGGAACACCTTCAACTCAACCACACCCATTCTCATCAAAGCAACACTAGAGGTTGACACAAGTGATACTACTAATGACAACATATTACAACTGATCAAAGCATCACCAAGGTTGACATCAATGCAATGACATCTAGATCTTTTGACGTCAATGAAAACACAACCTACTCATACTTGCAACGATCTCCCCCTTTTTCATTGATGGAAATACATGATGTGAAAAAACACCAACAAAAAACACAACTCTGATCACAAACACACTGCTCCATACCAAAAAATTCTCGTATATGATTCTCCTTAACTCTCTCTCCCCCTTTTTTCTTACTCTCTCTTATTTCACTTTACTCTCTCCCGCTTTGACATCAATGGAAAAGGGAAGAAAACTTTTATATCTCCCCCTTTGACATACATATATTTGTTCTTCCACTGTTCTTACTTTTTACAGCTTTGCAACTTCCTTTTCTTTTAACTACACTCTTTTTCTTCACACAAGGCTCTGCACTAACCAATAATATCCTTTTAACACAACTGACAAAGGAAAGACACTTTCATACCATACAATAAAAAAAATTACTCCTCCTAACTACAACAACCTACAATGCCACTACCTACTCCCCTAGAGAGGTAGCCACCAACACTAATCCAAAATAAGGAATGAATCTTGGGATCCACTAGATTGATGCATATTCTTATACATCTAGTTCAAAGGAGGGGCAACAACCCCCAACTTCGCCCAAAGATATTCAAAATTATCCTTAGTAAGAGCCTTAGTGAAGATATGTACAACTTGATCCTTAGTAAGCACATACTTCAACTTCATCTCATTCTCTGTAACCTTTTCTCTTAAAAAGTGATACCAGATTGAGATATATTTTTTTCTTGAATGCATTACTAGATTCTTTGAAATATTGATAGCACTTGTGTTATCAAAAAAGATAGAAATTGGTTCATCATATACCACTTTGATATCTTTCAATGTTTTCTTCATCCACAACACCTGTGTGTAGCATGATGCTGCAATAATGTATTCTATCTCTATAGTAGATAATGACACTGAATCCTTCTTCTTTCTTAGCCAAGACATTCCAAGAAAGAATGCACCACCACTTTTACTTTTTCTATCATCCACATAACCTACCCAAACTTCATCAATTATAATCATTCAAATAGAAATCAATATCCTTTGGATACCACAATATATATTTCAAAGTGCCCTTCAAGTATCTGAATATTCTCTTCACTACTACCACATGTGACTCTTTGGGATCTTCATGAAATCTAGCTAGAAGACAAACTACATACATGATATTTGGTCTAGTAGTAGTTAGATACACCAATCCTCCAATCATTGATCTGTACTTTCTCTGATCAACCTTAGGAGACTCATCATTGTTTATGAACTTGAAAACAACAACCATAGGGGTACATACCGGTTTAGAGTCATCGATTCCAAACTTCTTCAACATTTCCTTGACATACTTAGATTATGAAATAAATATCCCTTTTCCTATCTGATTGATTTTTAGTCCAAGGAAAAAATTCATCTCCCCAAACATAGACATCTCAAATTTTGTATACATCTCTTTCTGCAAATCCCTTGCACATTGCTTCATTACCTCTACATATTATGCCATCAACATACACTACTACAATCAAGATTTGATCTTTCTCCACCCTAAAGTAAAGATTGCTATCTGTGGTACCTTTATTGAATCCTTGTTGTAATAAGTACCTATCCAATCTTACATACCAAGCTCTAGGAGCTTGCTTGATTCCATATAATTCCTTCTTTAATCTACATGCCATATTAGGATTATCTGATAACTAAAACCCTTCCAGTTGTTCAATGTAAACTTCTTCTAATTCATCATTCAAGAATACAGACTTCACATCCATCTGATACACTTTGAAATCTTTGTGTGCTACAAAATCCAAAAACATCCTAGTAGCTTCCATCCTTGCCACCAGAGCAAAATTTTGCTCAAAATTTATTCCTTTCACTTGTGAGTAACCTTTACACACAAGCCTTTCCTTATTCCTTAAAACTTCTCCAATCTCATTTAGTTTATTCTAGAGCACCCACTTAGTTCCAATCACATTCTTATTTGTTGGTCTTGGGAAAAGTTCCCAAGTCAGATTCTTTTCAATTTACATCAATTCTTCTTCCATAGTCTTGATCCAATACTCATCTTTGCATGCCTCTATCACAGTTTTAGGTTAAACTTTGGAAAGTAAACATAAGTTTTCTTGTTCTTCTATCATAACAACCTTCCTTCTTATCAATACACCTTTTCTTGTCACAAATGATCTGATCTTCATAATTATTCTTCTACACATACTTAGGAGTCTTAGGGATCCTTTTAGGAGATTCTTCCTCTTCAATTAGTACTTCATTTTCCTTACCATTATCCTTTTCTTCTTCTCTACAAGAAGAATCATCTAATTCATATCCATCTATCATCATTGAGATTTTATGTAGATCTTCACCCACTTTGACACTTTCAATTTCAACAACCCTTTTCAACCTCTTGTTGTAGCACGGTAAGATTTTCTTTTTGTAGAATATCCAAGGAAGATACCTTCATCAGATCTTGAATCAAACTTTCCTAAGATCTCATCATCTCTCTTGATATAACATTTTCTTTCAAACACTTTGAAATATTTCACAGTAGGAGTCCTTCCATACCATAACTCATAAGGAGTCTTTTAACTATTTTCTTTTGCTTGTACTCTATTAAATATGTAGACTGTATTATAAATTGCTTCTCTCTAGTATACATTTTATAGGTTTTCTTCTTTCATCATAGTTCTTGCTACTTCTTGTTCTTCCTTTCAACCACTCCATTCTATTGAGGAGTCCTAGGGGCCAACAAATTCCTCTTTATTCCTTGATCTTCACAAAAAATGTTAAACTCATTGGAGGTGAACTCTCCACCTTTGTCAGATCTCAAACATTTGATCTTCATATCCATTTCATTCTCAACCATACATTTGAATGCCTTAAACTTATCTAAAGCTTCCAATTTTTATTTGAGAAAAGTAACCCAAGTCATTCTAGAAAAATCATCAATTAAAATCATGAAATACTTATCACCTTGCAAACTTCTTGTTCTTGTAGGTCCAAAAAGATCTATATGCACCAACTCCAAAGGTCCAATAGAAGATTTTTCTTTGACTTTGAAACTCCTTCTAGCTTGCTTTCCAACTTTTTCGAGATCTCATTAGCATTTTTTAAGATTCATAACTTTCATAAGTTTATTATTAGAAAGACCACTCAAAATATCATACCTTGCTTTCCCATTGTTTTCATAAGCCTTGATCTCATCATCAACGCTCAGACCATTTGTAGGCACAATATATTTAGATTCAATAGACTTCCAAATTGTGAACCCTAGTGAAATAATGAAACCTTCCATCCTATTCTTCTAGAATGCATAATTATTTCAATCAAATAGAGGAGCCTCCTTCTTGTGCGACATCTCAGATCTACCTCAATTGGTTAATATTTCTTCCAAGGAACCTTTCTTTGATACCAATTGTTGAATGCACAAGACAACTGAGAGGGGTTGTGAATTAGTTCTACATTTAAACATTAAAACCCTCTTTAACATTCATATTTGCATTAGTCCTTAAACCCTTAACAACCAGCCACTTAAATCCTTATCATGCATTAGCAGAATGTAAACATTAGAAACAATAATGAAAACACATCTAAACACATGAGAACACCATATTTCTATGAAAAACCCAAGAAGGAAAAAACAATGGTGAGAATTAGCTCATAGTATAAAGTAATTGTAACACCGAATATAATAGGCTCACTATTGGAGGGCTCACAACCCAAAATAAAAGAAGGGCTACTGCTAGATTACATAAAAGAAGAAAGAAGAATGTTACGATGAGAAATCCATCTCAAAGCAATAGAAGGATCCACCACAACATCAACACATTCATAGCCTCTCTGAAGAATGTAGAAACCTTTTTCTCACTTCTTCCAATAGTCTAACACAATAAATTTTGTACTACATTTCACACTTCCACACTTCACCTCTCTACATTCTCAATTCTCAATCAACTCAACACTTATTTATACCATCCTCAAGCTTGAAAACAATTAACAAGGTTGGATATGCACCTCATCCATGCAAATTCAAATTAGGTCACCACTAAGCATTCCTGTGGTGGAAAGGAATGAAAGAATACCACAACACACCTCAAATCAGACCCAAATACACATATACACACCATACCACTATTCCAAAAAAAATGAAGCATGTCTGCAATCAGTGTAAGCACCCAAGGTCGATCGAACCTGTGTAAACACCATTAAACATTAAAGTACACATTTCCTTAGATCCAAAGATGACTCACAAAAAACATACATCACTTGAACACTGTTGGTGTAATTAAATGTGTTGTACCTTGTCCTAGGTCATCATTACACCTTAGTTAAGTTTACTTAGGGACCACATAGGAGGTAGTTGGATAATTTTCACCTTTGGTGGACTTTCATCTTATTACTTTATCACTTCCACCTTTCATGGACATATCATGTGATTACCTCTCCACCTTTTGTGTTTGATCCACTATTTGTGGTGGTTATCACATTATCATCTTTCCATTTTACGTGGAGTGATAGCTTTTCATTGTTGTCTCATGTCATAAGATTATGACAAGTGTCATAATCTTATGCACTCCTATGTTCTCACCTTGGCTATATAACCAAGGGGTCTCTCATTGTAAATCATCTCATATCATAATCATATTGATGAGAAAATAGTTTATTCTTGTCACATTATTCTCTCTTCTTTGTGCTTTGCATTTGGTCCAAAGATCTTGGCATCCATAGCCAGTTCTAACATGGTATCAGAGCGGGTTGGGTGCCATTGGAGAGTCTTTTTCTAAAGAGAGGTACCAGATTTGGAGAGGTTCCATTTTGGCTCTTTACTGTAGGTTTATATCAGAGCTTGTTGGTGCAAATCTAAGCTCACCATTGCGTCTAAAAGGTTTGAGAAAGTCAATTTTTCCTTTTGTTTCTTCCAAATCAGACATACAAGGCCAAATCTATGAGGGTTTGAAGCTGAATTGTGGTTGTGAGAACCAGAAGATAGCTGCTTTTTTCGAGTATTTTGGGTCAAATCCGACCCTACCATTGCATCCAGAAGGGCCAAAAACCCTAAGATCGACTGTCAATTCGTCCATTTTGGAGCAAGTTGTCCAGTGAGGCAAAAAAAAAATCCCAGAGAGCCGTGCAGCCCCCAAGTCGTCATCATTGCATTGACAGTACGATTTTAATCGATTTTTTTTTAGAAAAATAAAAAAATTCAAAAAAAATTATTGTAAAAATAAAAAAAAAGAAAAATGCAAAGATTTTCTGTGGATTTTTAGTACTTGCAGGGGGCAGGTTATGGCGTACCCACCACTTCATCCACCGTCTACCACATGGCAAGCCACTAGCCACATGACCTTACGACCGTGACCCCACCACCGGCATATACATATTCCGGCGCCATCAAAGAAATCCAATAGAAAAATCATGTCGGCTAGTCATTTCAAAAAATCGGCACTTGAAAAGTAAAATCCAGTGCTCAAAAAAATCAACCAGCAAAAGTGAAGATTCTGAAGAATAAAAGAATATTCCAGATGAATATTCTCAAAGAATATTCTAGGGTGTCCGCCGACCAACGACGTGCTTGTAGCTATCAATTTTAAGCTGTGGTAAAGTGAATATTCTCTAATAGAGGGAATATTCTTTTTTGATGTGCAAGAGGCCATCAAATTTAAGCTAGTAAATTGCTGATGTCAGCGCCCATTTGAAATTTTTTGCTCCCTCACAGTTTGTAGTTTTTAATTTGCACTCTGACTTTGAAAGCTCATAACTTGCTCATTTTGACTCCTTTTTTCGAGCAATGTTTTTTTATTTGGGCTCATTTTTTGTGCTCTTCGCAATAGTGCAATCAGGTTTTGGTTTTCACTTCTGGTTTTTCCAGAAATTGTAGATTCTCACTGGTGTTGCTGCTTCGTCCTCATTTTGGGAACTTTGGGAGCTCATATCTTGCTCCTACGGTAACATTTTTGGGTGCCATTTTTTTTGAAAGTGCATAATTTTTTGTGTACTTCTCAGTGGTATGATCAGATTGATCTCATTTTGTACCAACAATTATACTTGAATCTAACACCTATTTTGGCAATTTGCATGTACCAAGATCAAAGTCCACTTTGTAGTTTTTGGCAGTGGCAATTGTAAAAGCACTAAGTATAAAAATCCAAATCAAATATTGCTTGGGGGGTTCTTTGATTGAGTGAATTTGGGGGGGTAATCTTGTGATTGATTTGTGTTGATCATTTGAGGAGGTATCATGGGTTTTTCTGTTCATCCTTCTATGGTAATGTTGAATAAGGAAAATTATGATTCTTGGAAGAAAGATATCCTGACACATCTCAGGTGGCTTAAGATTTTTCCATACCTTTATGGGCTCATACCTGAACCAGACACACCTTCAAAGCAATCAATTTGGGGTAATAATAATGATCACATTGTAGGATTAATTGGTACATATATTGGTGTTGATATTCCAGTGGAGATCTCAGATATTGAGTGCCCACTCACACTTTGGACCAAGATTTGGGAGATTTTTGGAGACCATCATATCTCTCCATTCCCAGATGATCATGTTGTAGATTTTTTAATTCCCCTTGATGATGTTGATAATGTACCCTATGATGATGATGCTTTAGAGGATCTTGAGTGTAACAAATGTCTTGAATGCCTAGTTGACAAAGAGACTTCTCTTCTTACTTCTCCTCCTCCTATTGAGATCACATCCTCATCTATTGTTGCATTTGATTCCATAGTTTTGGCTCCTTGTGATTCAATGCCGCAAATACATTGTCTTCCAGATATGTCTACTTTGGATGGCTTCTTGACAGGTATTTCAGACATGTTTTTGGAGTCTCATCTTGCAGATTTGGGGGACATCATTGATGACATTTATCTTCTCCTTGATGAAGATGCTCCTTCTTCAATTTTTGTGAGGGAACACTCTGACCCTCTTGTTCATTCTCTACATGATCATTCTTTGTAGTTTGACATGAGTGTGGATACTTTTGGACAACATTTGGAGGAGGCTTTTTATCTTTAGAGGGGATATCCTTGTCTTTGGATTATGTTCTACATTCATCTCTACTAGATGTTGGATTTTCCTCTTCAACAGTGTGGCCTAGAATGCCTATTTGGAGTGTGTCAACCTTTGGCATCAACACAGAGACACTTGAGCATCATTCAGAGACATACATCCTGCATACATCCTTGGTTTTGTTTCTTCCTAAGGGGAGGAATGTTGTTTGATGAGATTGCATCATCTTCAGCATTCAATGTTGAGATTCTACCATCATTACATGAGACTCAACACTGAGGGGGGGGATGCCTTGACTCTCTTCTACTTCTCTCTTATGGGGGATCTTTTTCCTCACATGGGGTTTTTACCTTCTCATTCATCATTGAGAGCATTTCTATTTTTTATTTCATCTCTCTTTTGGGGAGGAGTTTCTCCCACTAGGTTTTCTCCTTTTCTCTATTTGTGAGAGATGGCATTGCATTTGTACATGGGTACCTAACATGGCCTAGTTGCCAAGACCCATCTTGCATTGTTTTATTTTGTGTACATTCTCCCTAAGTTGCACTTAAGAAGGGATGTTGGTGTAATTAAATGTGTTGTACCTTGTCCTAGGTCATCATTACACCCTAGTTAAGTTTACTTAGGGACCACATAGGAGGTAGTTGGAGAATTTCCACCTTTGGTGGACTTATCATCTTATTACTTTATCACTTCCACCTTTCGTGGACATATCATGTGATTACCTCTCCACGTTTTGTGGGTGATCCACTATTGGTGGTGGTTATCACATTATCACCACTCCACTTTAGGTGGAGTGATAGCTTTTCATTGTTGTCTCATGTCATAAGATTATGACACTTGTCATAATCTTATGCACTCCTATGTTCTCACCTTGGCTATATAACCAAGGGGTCTCTCATTGTAAATCATCTCATATCATATTCATATTGATGAGAATATAGTTTATTCTTGTCACATTATTCTCTCTTCTTTGTGCTTTCCATTTGGTCCAAAGAACTTGGCATCCATAGCCAATTATAACAAACACAATTTGGAATATTCCATAAATACCCTAAAATTCAACAAATTCCTTCACAATAACTTTCACTTGAAGAACATAATCATCGTGTACACCTAGTTAACCTTCTAAATATTGTAACACATGAATCCAACCTTGCAAAGAAAAAAAATTCAAACAAATTAGATTGAAGATAATACAATAGAGTGAAGATAATACACGTAAGAGCGTATACAAATGAAAGAACTATAAAATAAAAAGAAAAAATATTGTGTGATCAAGGTAGAGGTAATAATGTCTCAATGCCTTAGATCACCCCCATAATAGATATTTTTTTGATAGATAAGGGAGATACATGAATTGTGGTACAAATAGATGCATGGATAAAATGTAGAACATCACAAAGTGTATCTATAGAGGGATGTAGGAAAATTTACACAAGGAAAAGGGAGATTACCCAATTATAGAAGTGAAATAGTCATCAACTAGTTGGTCAATGTGCTTAAAATTTCATGATGGGAAGTAAAAAAATATGTCATGCAAGAATGAGAATTATATAAATGGAACTTAGAAGGTTGAGGAAACACTTTGGAGAAAATAAAAAAGAGAAAAAATATTTGAAATTGACTTATGTAGATGAGTGCTAAAGGAGAGAACAAGTATCATGACATCTAATACATTGATTACTTGCATATTGATATAGTTATTACTTATACATTGATATCTTGATGATACTTATTAACTTATTTTGTGATATTATTTAATTGATGGATAATAGTTTCTATTTTGACACAATCAAATCATACATGTAAAATATTATGGTGACAATGTGGATAAATGTGCTGATTTTCTATTGTTGATGATACATGTCTAGATAAAATTTGAGACTACCTATTAGGAGGTAAAATGGGTTTCTTGAGGGGGCATTCAAACAATGGTCAAGATGGATTTACCTTACTACTAGGATGCAGATATAATTTGACAATTTTATGTGATTCTATGTGTTAATTTCCTTGTTTGTGTTTCATTTTGAATGATAGTTTCTTGTGTTGAGTAGTTTGATGTTTGTGCGTATTAGGCCACGGAATCAACCTGTTACCGTCCGATTAAAAATTTAAGCGATGAATTGATGGCAATAAATAAAAGCCTTATTCAAAGCTAAAATGTCCTTCAAATTAAATGGTAATTTATTAATGTGACGATATTTCTCCAAAATTAATGGTAGGAATATACTACTACTGGTGAATATAATCGATATTTGTGATTATAGTATAAATTATTGGCGAATCATATCCAATGACGTATCGTTTAAAATATAATACATAGGCAAATTAATCGAGACACAATTTTTTTTTGGTAAAAACCTGGCGATTCAACATCGTTTTTAGCTTGTACTATTCACCATTTCTGAAGGTCCCGATTTCAATTATTCACCAATTGGCAAAGATTCACCACTAAAGTTTTCCCTAATATATATATATATCAATGCCACCATTTGAAAATATTTTTCATTCTTTAATTTCTTGGTCAAACAACTTTATCTTTATTCCTAGTTGCATGTTGAGTGATAAAATAAATAGAATTGAGTGAGGAATTAGTCTTGAATTCCCTTGTTGTTGGTTGGATTACATTTGAAATCCATGGGAGGTATCTAGCTACTAAATTCTAACTCCTCACTTTTCATAGGCTATTATTGGGTAAGTTAAGGATAATTTTAGGGAAATGGTTATTAGTAATTAATTTTGAATGGTACTTGAGGGATGAATTTGGAAATGTATGAACTAAATAGATACTTAATGTGTTGTTTTGTATCAAAAAATGTCTTGAATTACTTAGGAGAGGCCAAAAACTTTAAAAAATACCTTTTTGGCTCTATTATTGCAAAAAATTGTAGAGAAGTGAGCATATTATGTAGAGGCTATTTTATGATATACGATGTAGTAAGATCCAATGGTTTGCTCGAATTTTTATTCTAAATTCCTATTAGCATGCCACATGACACATATTAGGAAGCCTTATAAAAAAAAAGGAACAAAGGGTGGTCCCACTACTAATAAATAAAACTTAATGCAAAGGGAAAGCGAATAGTTTCCATGGATGAAAGTGGGGATCAATGCTAGAACCTTTCTTTGCTACATCTAAAATTATCTTGAATTATGGAATGATAGATTACTTGGTGCAATTAGATATACACTAATTGAACCTTTAAACCATGTAAATTTAATTTTGCACACCTTAAATATACAAAAATTCTAAGTAAGAGAATTTTTCATTTTCTACAAGATAAATTGAACAACAATTTAAACAAGGTAGAGAAAATTTACCACCTATAGTGAATAATCACTAAAATTTCAGTGACTCACATGAGTCATTTCACTAGGGAAGGAACAAAGGATGTAAGAAGATATCCACTAGGTACATAGTCCTTGAAAAACTTTAAAATTTAGAAAGTTTGAAGATTTTTCTTGTTACTCATAGAATTTATAGGGAGCCATAAAATTCAAGTCCAATTTTTTATTGTAAGGTAATTGGATCTTTTATATGGCTTGAAACCACACTCTAGTTCTATTGTGTCTTTGTGTTTAAATTCCATGCACCTAAGCCATGATTAATTGCATAAGGGGATCTAATTTTTTTAAAGGCTAGAATATTTCTTGAACTTTTTCAATGAAGGGCACTAAGACCACTTTATAAACACTAATTCATCTTAGATTTACTCATTTACTGGCTTCAAAAAGTTATCACATGGGAGAATTTTTTTGGTTCTCATTTGGTGGTGACAAAAATATTTATCATACTATTTGTTAATGTGGGTTTACATACCCATTATTATATATCCTAAGACATCTAGTTTCTATTGCAGTTACATTGGCTTCATTCTTATTCATTCAATTTTTGGTTGATTGGATTTTTTTTTCATGAATCCTATTACAAATAGCATATAGGGTAGACTATCATACAAATTATTGAGATGGGATAGGGAAATTAATAATCACATGGAGGAGAGGTTCACCTCTACTTTATAAAATTACTTCTTCACCATGAAACTCAAAGTTTGTTCCATCTTCATAAATGATAATGTTAAGAAAAATGATTATGATGAACTCATTATTTATTTACAATAATATTTCCTTAGGGATTTAACGAATTTGAGTAAATCCATAGATTTATTGAACTATTCCATTTGGGGCATCAATGTTCTAACCTCTTCTTTAGATGATTTTCAGCCTAGTTTCAGGGTATATCTCTTTTTCTATTAGTCATTTTAGGGTTTGGGCATATGTATCTACTTGATTTTTGAGCTTGGTTAGCCTATAGTCTTGGTTTGAGTCCTTTTGATCCTATTTATATGAAATGTACACCAACATTATCTTTTTTTGACTTAATTCTATCTTTAGGTCCTCCACATATCTTATAAAAACATTCTTGGTGGATCTCTTAGTTACCATCCAAATCTTGATAGTTTATAGATCTATTCATGCTTCTACTAACTTGAATTAAGCCTCCTAATTTTATTTTTATGTGGAATTATCTTAAAAATACTCAAATTAAATAACCAATTTAGGAATTGTTGTAATGTAGCCTTCTAATACCTTGATATTCAATTTAGATGCTTTAAATATCTATTTGAATTACTCAATCTTGAAATTTTTATTCTTCAATTTTATCTCTAGTGAGATGAGTGTGGTTTATTACTTTTACACCTTCTTGGATGAATTCCTATCTTATATTTTTCTTGTGCATACTTAATATTGATGTTGACTACCTCCATTTCATAATTTTTTTCCAACATTTGTCCCCTTAGATTATCTACAATAGGCATGATTTTGAAAAATGCATCATATAATGAACAAGCTCATATTTTATCTTCATCCTCCCAGTTTTTAGAGTTGTATAATGATTGATTTTTCTCTTAATTATTTTTTTAAAAACCTTTGTATGTAATTCTTACATTATTTTCTAGTATAGTGTAGATTATATTATTATTGTAGCACCTTGTAGATACTATGTGGCATGTAGGAATGAAATGAGAATTTTTGGTCCATTTTTTGTGCATCAGGGAGAGAAGTGACAACTTGGAGGATGATAAGCTGAACATTCTAGGAGGGGATAATGAAAGAAAGGTTCCCAAGGATCAGAGAGGTGGAGTGAAAGGCACTTGGAAAGATTCAAGGTGGCAGCCTCTAGTAAGGGAAAATTAAGATATGACCATTTGGTACTATCGAGCTAGAGGATGATATTTGGGAGGAAAGTATCAAGGTAGGAACTAGAACTATGAAGGGGGATACAAAACTATTCTTGCCTCTAGTAAGGGAAAATTAAGATATGACCATTTGGTGGTTATTTGGGAGGAAAGTATCAAGGTAGGAACTAGAACTATGAAGGGGGATAGAGGGGAACTTTGGTGGTTTCTTGAGAGCATGGAGAAAGAAAGGGGAGGGGATGTAGGATGTAAAGAGTGGGACCAAGGATCATGCTAGAGGGAAGAGAGGGAGGGAAGATACTTATAGTGGGATTCTATGAAGCCTACAACTACTCTATGATAAATTTTCACTACTCTTACATACTTTGTTATGCTTTTTCCTACTTCTTTGACCTTGTATTATTTGACAACTCATTCTCATTATCTATTTTTATTTTCTTCTTTTATATCCTAATCTCCACTTACATAGTTTGAAATAGGTTTTAAAAAATGACAAGTGCCTACTAAGATGTACTAGAGCTACTAACTTGCCCCTTAATATTCTTAGGTGATTTCCTTGTTACTAGCTTTTTTTTCCTAGTGTGATTGATTCTCTCATTCTCTATGTGAGAACCCTCTAAGTAGATACCTTTTTAGTGAGGTGTGTTTGTGGTTATTTTCTTATTTGGAATATGTAATCCTAATGTCATAGATGGATAAGTAGGTGTATAGGTTGTAACTTGTTCTAATAATAATTATTCTATTTGGAAACTTTGAGGGCTTGATGTTTCCTCTTATTTATCATGAAATGATATAGTTTATATTTCAACATGATCATGATATTTGTAAGAGTGCATAGTATTATTGCATATCCATTTTATTATCCTAGGTTTATATTGTATATGATCATTTTTCTTAGGTGTTGAATTTAACACATGTCAAATTATGAGGAAAAAACTTCTCTCACCCATATGTGTCACATTCATAGAAAGAATCTTATATTCTTAGCAATTATTGTTTTACTTTTCTCCCTCATAGTGACTCACCTAGTTGTCATATGATAGGGATCCTCTTGAGTATTTATTATAAGTAGTCCTCTTTTTCTTATATTTGAGTACATTAGAATTTTATTTTTTTAATCTTGATATAGAATATATTATTATTATTTCATAAATTTGTGTATTTGTGTCCTTAGTTTATGATGCAGGGACTTTCAACGATCATAACTTTTGACTCAGATGTTTGTTTGGGCTGAAATTTTACAAGTGGTTTCATTATGAGATTTTGATGGGATTTCCAATAAAGCATAACTCGGTTGGGGGCCATTTTGACATTTTTTTGAGCCCAAATTCTTTCATCTTGGCCCTCAAAATCAGCTTTTTGTGTTTTTTTCGAGTTTTAAGAAAATTGTTTTCTTTAATAACCTGGAAATCATGTTTCCAATTTCAAATGTAAGTTGGCAATTCATGTCACCTTAGTTTTATGAATTTTTTAGGAAAAATCTGGGTTCAAAGGGATATGTATGTGAAATTACCTAAAATGGTAAAAAAAACCAGCGATCGTCAAAAACTACCAAAAAAGGTAATTTTTGGGTTTTTCTATTTTTTTCCAGTTTTTTAAATATAAGGGCATTTATTTCATTGTAGTAGGGGAGTTGAATAATATAATAAGTTTTCTTTTGAATCCATCTTGGATTTCTTTGTTTTCTTTATTCAGTAATGATTAAATTTTATTGAATGTGTTCTTGGTTGCATCAGTTTATTGGAATAGATCATTCAATAGTGTAGCCCACTTCAAACATGGAATAGATTGTGGTTTGTAAAAATATTTGAGGTGAATCCAACATGGTATAAGAGCCATAGAGTGAGAATAACCTTATTTAGGTCTAGAGAAGAACAAAGGTTTCAAGAGGACTATGTACAAAAAATATCTCTAAGGAATCCTAATGTGATTTTGACATTTCCAATGCATTTACAATGTCCAAAAATGTCAAAGAGCACTTTTAGTTTATCTTTTTTTTTTAAATAATTAATTTATAATTATTTATAATGTTTTTGTTCAAGGTTTTATTTTTGTTACAAGAAAATAATTTTTTTGAGCACTTTGGGGCTGAGAAAATAATGACATTACATTTGGAGTGGCTAAAAACTACTATGTTGTATTGTGTAAAAAAATATTTTTCGTACTTTATTTTATTGTTAAAAAAAATTGGACACATGTATAACACAACCTAGATTTGATTTTTTTGAAATTAAAAAAACGTTTTGGGGTCATGGGGTATCCCATACCATTGTACCCCCTACCATGTGAAGGATGTGATAGGGGTGGGGCCCCACACACCCCTTCCCGTTGGTAGATGGCTAAGAATTTTTGCTTATAGGTGTTGTCATTGATGGGAACCCATTTCATGCAACCCAAGTCATGCAACCCAAGTGATACATAAGCAACACTATTTTTGGCCCCTATCGGTAGAACATAGCAAAGAACATGAGATCCGGTCAAAGGTATACAAATTGGGTTCATCATCTCACCAAACAGGTATTTTGGGTTACGAACCCTTGAAGATGGTTTGCAGAGGCTTGTAGTATCTTAGTTTTGATGCACACTCATTGATAAGCGATCTAGGAGGTACAATATGTTAATCTGTCAAATATCTATGTTAGAAGGCCAACCCGACAAAGACAAAATTCACGGATGTATAAGATGAAATTAATTATTTCTCATTGTTGGATTAAGTGTTGTATGGGTCCTCTCTTGGTCTTAACTGTTCTTGGAGGATGCAGAAAATGGTTTGGTGATGGATCTGACTAACAAGTTATAAATATCTTGATACTGTATGAAGCTGACTATTGGATAAAATAATCCTTGATTGTGGATATATATAAGGGATTGCTTTCATCAATTGAAGGAGTGTGTGAAGTGTATGTAGTATAGAGGTGGAATTTTGTGAGTTGCGAGTCTTTGTAGAGCAGTAATGTGAATCTAATATGAAAATTAGAAAAGGGTAGAGTAGGGCAGAGCGAAGTGGAAAAACAACAAGCAGATCTTGAATAAGATTCATGAGCTTCATCGAAACTATTACCTGGCATTGTTAGATGCTATCATCTCAGTTCATCTCTTCAGATGGTTTTAATTTGAATTTTGTAGGTAGTAAACCTTTATCTTTGAGCACTGATCTCTAGGCAATATGCATAAATGCAAGTGCATTCCTTTTATAAACACTATATTTTGAGTACTCAAATAGTGGATTAATCTCTACTGTGGTTTTTCCCCTAACAGGGTTTCCACGCAAAAAAATGTAGGTGTCATGTTATGAGTGTTTAATTTTAATGCATACATCTTTCCTTAATGCAATGTTGAAATTCTCTCATGTTTTGGAATGGATGAAACTATTACAAATGATTGAACACTGATTCACCCCCCTCTCAGTGTTCCCTTGAGTCCAACAATTGGTATTAGAGCTAGTTCCTCTGGAGAAGTTTTGCAGCTTGAGGTGGATCTTGGAATGTGATGGACTCTAGTAGTCTTCAACAACAACTTATGGTAGCTCTTGATGACCTTGATCAATTTAAAGAAAAATCTCAAGAATTAAAAGAAAATCTTAGAGATGCTGAGAAATTAATCCAGTCATTAAAGGATCAAATAGTCAAATCTAGGGTGAAGAGGAAAGATCTATGTGATCAGATCAAGCATAAAGGAAGTGAAGATATGGATGATGCTCACTTGAACCAATACTTGAAGGAAATAACTGAAGAATATGAAAAGCTCGCTAGAGACAATGCCAATCTCAAACACAAGATGGAATCTATGATGATGAAGATGAAAAAAGAGATAGAGGAAAGGAAGAAAAATGAAGAAAATCTTGCTTAGACCCTAAAAGAGAAATCTGATGAATGCAACTGAATAAGTGGAGAACTTACTAAGTTTGAAAGTGAACTACAAAGAACCAAAAGCAGTGAAGAATAACTTGGTAAGAAAATTACTACTCTTAAGAATGATATTAGCATTGCAAACGAATTCAAAGAAAAGTTCAAGATTAGTTCAATAAAGCTTGATGAACTGACCCAAGGACAACATAGTGGAAATGATAAGAGAGGTCTTGGATATGAAAATGGAGAAAATTATAGATCAACACAAAAGAATTTCAGACAAAACAAAAATGGAAGGTATCCGGTAAGACAACCTAATGCACAAATATTTAATGGGTATTGTTTTTCTTGTAATAATTTTGGTCATATGGTTGCTCAGTGTAGAAGTAATAGTTCAATAATTTCATCATTTGTTGGTCAATGATTCAATTGCAAAAAGCATGGTCATAAATCAATTGAATGCATAAATGTGTCAAGTCACTCTATTGATAAAGGAAATGTTGAATGTTATGCATGTGGGAAGTTTGGACATATTGCTAAACAATGTAGGATGAGAAAAAGCCAATGGAATGGACAAAGGAGCATTATGTGCTACAAATACAACAAATATGGTCATGTTGCTAAATTCTATAGAAAAAAAACATAGATAGAAGAGGTCTAGTAAGTAGAGACAAAAATACAGAGAAAAATGATAAAGGAAAGGGAAAAATGATTGTGGATGAAATGAGGGATCAAATGAAGAAGACATGGGTAAAGAAAAGTGAATTTGAAGATGGTAATAGTTCCATACTAGAACCTACTTCTGGTAATTCTTCTGGAAATTTATTTGAGGCCACTAGCCTAAGGGGAGCTTTATAAGAAAATCCTTCCTCCCCTGCTTACAGATGGTACAAGAAAAAAGAGATTAGTCGAGATAATGTAATTATGGTGTGCAAAAGTTTTGAAAATTTTAGCAAGTGAATTCAGCCAATTCATAGGTCCGCACAAGTTTTTTTTTTTGCTACTTTGGGAAAACAGAGTATCCAAAAAGTTTAGGGAAAATGCATTTATTGCGCATCTGAAAGCTATAAAAGTCAAGTCTGAGCCGTCATTTTTTTCCTTGCTTTATCAAAGGGAAGAAGAAGAGCACTTGTCGAGTGGACTTTGAAGTAGCAAAATTGGATTCGTCAGCAAATCGTGAAAATATATCAGGTACTTCGAATCATTTTAAAAATCTTCATATAATTTGGTGTTTAGTTGCGAACCCTAAATGTGAAAAAATAAAATGGAGAAAATTAAAGATTCGATCACATTGGATGAATATAATAGTACAAAGATCAAGTCTATGATAAATTTATTACTTCCTAATGAATTGAAGCAATTGAGTGAAGCCAAGCATGGAAATTTGGATTTGTGGAATGAGTTTTCGTACCTATAAAATGTGGAATTCATAAAATTATTATTGAGCAGATTGGATGGTTATGTTCTAACTTTGGACAAACCCTACTCAATTTCGAAGGAGGTAATTGAGAGATTAACTGGATTTTGCAAAATCAGCAATGTTCCTAAAAATAAATCTATCCAGAACAAGGAATTTGAAACCCTAACTGGTGTAATCGAAGATCAAAGAGCTTTGATGATAGCAACAATTAGGAATCCCATTACAAAGTACATTGCACATGACATAACCTATAAAATATTCTACCGAAATTGGGAAGGGGCTACATCGGCTGGTGCAGTATACATTGCTTATAAAATGATAATTGGAGGTTATGACTTCGACCTATGTGGATTGATAAAGGATCAATTGTTGGAGAATGTTCAATTGAAAAAGGAATCAAGGTATTCATTCAGGTTTGGTACCCTAATTACTTGTTTGGTCATGTATTTTCAGATTTTTTTGCCAGGAATCGACAATGTAGTATGGTCATGTATTTTCTGATTTTCTTGTTTGGCTATACTGTACTTGTGAAGTATGGATCAGTCATTTCCTCTCTGGTAAGGATAATGGAAGTTGGTTCCTCTTCCGGTAGCATTGATAAAGGACATAAAAGAAGACAAGAGATTATTGAATATATCCCTCTGGGACGAAAATTTCCCAAGTTTGAAGGAAAAGGGAAAGAAAAGGAAATTGTGGACATTTCGGATGAAGAACCCGAGAAACCACTAGAAAATGACTCCAGTATTAAAAAAGGTAGTGAAGAAGAAGAAGATATATCAAAAGAGAAACTTCAACAACTTATCCAAAGCACAAGTGGTATGCAAAAGATTACAAGGTTATGGTCAGTCAAACCATCCTATGATCAAGACCTAATTCTAGAAGTTTTGAATGCTCATATTGAGCATTGCAAGAAAAGATTGGAAAGTCTAAAAGATGTTCTACCTAAAGAAATGATTGAATTCAATAGAGAATCAAGAGGCTCTGAAGATAAAGGCAATGAAGAAGGTAAAATTTTCTCTCACCTTAAAGAGTAATTCAAACTATCTCTTGCTAATCTTAAAAAGAAGATGAATGAGCTAAGAAAGTGCATTAAATCAGCCACAGGAATCTATAACTATTGTGTCTGTTGGCCACATGTAGTTAGTAATTACAAAGAGAAGTTGGATTAGATTAAGACTAAACTGAACAACATTGGAAAAAGCTTCGACATGTCTCAAGATCCAGATGGCATTATCAAAAGGAGAATTCAGGAGTTATAGTCAGCTCAAAAAAAAATTCAACTGTCCAAGAATGTTCTTGTGGACACCTTTTGGAAGGTAGAAGATTTAGTTGAGTGCAGGCTAGAGCAGTTGGTGGAAATTTTGCAAGATGGTGAAAAATTGGAAGAAACAATCATAATCCCTGAATGTCTTATTGAGATTATCAACAAGACTTCCAAAAATAATAGCTTGATTATCAACATTGGAACTGTAATTGATGGTTGGAAGAAGTTTCTTCCAGATGTGAAGAAAAATCATAAGATAATCTTTTAAAGGAAACAACAAATAGTGTTCAAGTCTTTTGAAATTTTGACTGAAGGAGAATAATTGTCGACATATATGTATTAGAGTTTTGAGGCCATGAAGTTTTTTTGGAATATGGCATCCATACTTTGTCATTGATGTCAAAGGGGTAGAGAATGCAATGAAAAACATCTCATAAATCTAAAAGGGAGAATATCTAAGGGGGAGAAAGTGCAGTGATGAAGGTTTTTCACTAAGTGTTGCCATTGCCAAAGGGGGAGATTATTGGCATATGGCTAAGAATTTTTTATTATAGGTGTTTTCATTGATGGAAACCCAAGTCATGCAACCCAAGTCATACATAAGAAACACTATTTTTGGCTCCTACTTGCAGAACAAAGCAAAGAACAAGAGATTCAATCAAAGGTATAAAAATTGGGTTAATCATCTCATCGGACATGTATTTTGGGTTATGAACCCTTGAAGATGGTTTGCAGAGGCTTGCAATATCTTAATTTTTATGCACACTCACTGATAAGTGATCTAGGAGGTACGATGTGTTAATCTATCAAATATCTGTGTTAGAAGGTCGACCCGACAAAGACAAAATTCACGGATGTATAAGATGAAATTAATTATGTCTCATTATTGGATTAAGTGTTGTATGGGTCCTCTCTTGGTCTTAACCATTCTTGGAGGATGCACAAAATGGTTTGGTGATGGATCTGGTCGACAAGTTATAAATATCTTGATACCGTCTAAAGCCGACTGTTGGATAAACTAATCCTTGATTGCGGATATATATAAGGGATTGCTTTCATCATTTGAAGGAGTGTGTAAAGTGTATGTAGTATAGAGATTGTATTCTATGAGTTGTGATTCATTGCAGAGAAGTAATGTGAATCTAATGTGAAAAGAAGAAAAGGGTAGAGAAGGGCAAAGCGAAGTGGAAAAATAGCAAGCAGATCCTAAATAAGATTCATGATCTTCACCAGAATTGTTACTTGGCATTGTTACATGCTATCATTTTAGTTCATCTCTTAAGATGGTTTTAATCTGAATTTTTTAGGCAGTTAGCCTTTTCCTTTGAGAAGTGAGCTCTAGGCAGTGTGCCTGAATGTAATTGCATTCCTTTTTCAAACACTATATTTTGAGTACTCAAATAGTGGATTAATCTCCACCATGGTTTTTCCCCTAACAGGGTTTTCACACAAAAAAAATTGTGTGTCATGTTATGAGTGTTTACTTTTAATGCATACATCTTTCCTTAATGCAATGTTGAAATGCTCTCATGTTTTGGAATGGATGAAACTGTTACAAATGATTGAACACTAATTCACCCCCCTCTTAGTGTTCCCTTGAGTCCAACACTTCCATCTCTTTTAAGAGGGGCATATGGTTGGGGGTGGCGGAGAAAGTACCACCCTTACAATCCCCCTTTGCAAGCTAAGGGGGGTTCACCCCCACTATTTTTTTTAAGAAAATATTTTGTAAAAAAATAAAAAAATGTTTTTAATAAAAATAAAAATAGTGCCCACCTTTGCCCCTAGTTTCACTTGGTTGCCACCTCTTCTAGTGGATTATCCTACATTCCACTTATTAGTGACCAGGAACCACTAGGGGTAGAGACCCTCTCCAATTATATTTTCAATTTTGAAGGACAACTTTAGAGGGCCTTTAAATTATTTTTGATTAAGGAAAAAATAGGTTTTGAAGGGGTCTTGAAACCCTTTAAAAAAGAAGAAGCACCAAGTATAACAAGAAACAGTTCAAAACAAAGAACAACAAGATGCCTATAAAGAAGATAAAAAAGAACTAGCCCAAAGGTAGAATGACAAAAAACCAGCAAAAACCCAACAAAATTCCAACCACTAGGCCAAATTCCTCAAGATGTCCACCACCTCCTACTCCAGATTGTTCATATTTAACATTGCTTTCTTAATCTTCTGAATATTAACAGGGATCTTGTTAGCCTTCCTCTTCAAGTTCGCTCTAGTTCTTTTGCTTGGCCCAACACCCTCCGCCTAGCTTTTTTCTTTCTCAACAGCCAGATCCACAACAATCCTTACTTGATAAGCATTCCTTCTCAACCATCATATTCATTGTGTTCGCGGTATATTTTAAGATCTTGTGGCTCATTTCCATCACCATATGGATAGACTCTTTTATGTTCTTTAGCTTTTCCTCCATAGCATAAAGCTTACCATCATGGTTAATCTTAAATTGTTGCAGGTCTTCAACTATTTTCGTGAGGCAGTCCACCATGTATTTCTTTTCTTCCTCAATTCATAAATCAGTGGCCTTTTCTCTATCTCTTATTGTATTATCTATCAAATCAGGCCTTTCCAGCTTGCTGCTACTAGCCCTATGATTTAGCTTAACTTCCTTAATCTCAAAAAACACCCATCTCATCAACCTAAAAAAATCCACAAACCTATTACGATCAATAGCAAGGATATCAACAGGAAACTCGCGTTCGACTTTGAAGTAATGGTCATCGGCCTTGAGATCACTAGGATAACTAGGCCTATCCTCTCTTTCAGTAGCAGGGTAGCTAGAATACTCCAATGAAGGGGTCAACTAAGGATCATCTTGATTAGTCTCATAGGAAGGATCCTCCAAAACCTTTCTCTTACCCTTCTCCTAAAGGGAGACAATGGATTTTCCTTTCGCCTCTTCAAAACTTGGTAAAATAACTTTATCTCTACCTTTAGAGGTCATAGAACTAGGTTTAGGAAGGGCATGCGTCATATAATTGCCTTTTGTAATACCCTTCCCCACCTCTTTTGAGGGACGACCTTCCTCACCCTCCAAATTAGTTTCCCATTCACCCTTATCCATGTAACTAGTACCCAATTCATCCTTAGTAGAAAAAGATTGGGGAGAAGGGGTTGAATGGGACAAAGCCGACATAGCTTTGGAATGCTCAAAGATTAAAACAAGAAAATCCTCATGAAGGATGGGGTATCTAACCAGGTTTGATCTATGGTCATGAAGGCTGACATTGAAAGAGGTGGAGAGATAGAAAGGGAAAGAAACCCTAACCTAATGCCAGAAGTGGTTGAGGAACACAAAATGGTAACCAAAAACCCTAGTGTATCTTCCATCCAACATAATTTATTCCATGATCACCTTCAACACCTCCCACCAAAGAAATTTAACCTTAATGGAGTCATAACTTCTTTTGGAAGCCCTGCGTAGGTCGTCTTTTTCCTTCTTTGTCTTATTCTTTTGAACATTTTTTCGAAATAGGGTAGAAACACTCATTCTCTATGATGGTGTAGATGAATTTTAGTGTAAAATTCTAGTTCTTTCTAAAAATTATCTTTATAAGAGATTTACTATGTAGTAATCACTTTGGGAACTTGAAAGGGCCATATCTTACACATATAGAATCCTTTTGGGTCATTTTTTTTTAAAGTGCATATTTTTTCACATATTTTATTCTAATACTTTAGTTTTCTTTAATCTTATAGTTGAATTATACCTTTAAAATTTGGTCTTTTTAAAGGCTTTTTTTTGAATCCATTATATTGATTTTTATATTTGTAAATACACTAAAATAAAGTGCCACATTTGTACTTATATTTTGGGGGATTTTTCACCATATTGTTCTATTCTTATACTTGAACTATCTTGTAAAGTTCCATGAGGGATTTTTGTGAATTTTCTTTGTTATTTGTCATCAAAACCTTGTAAATACCCTCATGTGAGTGCACATTTTTCTTGTACCATGAGTGCATGCATTGATATTTCATACTCTTTTCAATTGTATGTACATCATATTGGACATGATGTTACTAATCCATCTATTTGTACTATGTTGTGACATAATTTTAGTTAATTTGTCATACTCTCCCTTGTTAGCATTATGGGGGTATCATATGGTTATGCTAATGCTTCCTTGGTTTTAGTCGAGTGATGGAATCACTTTATACCTTCATAAATTTGATGAAGTGTTCTTGAGATTATTAGAACCTATAATTTTGTTTGCTAAATACTTTCCTTAATACAAGATATTGATGTGTATCACCATCTATGCATTGTTTAAATAGTATCATTGGGGTCATTCTTAATTGTTTTTCTTCCTTGATATTCTTCTTCATTATGATTTTAGTGGAGATTCTTTAGTTATGGCGGTATAATAATTGTTGTTTGATAGTTTCTAGCTCCTTAAAGCTTTATAGAGTTTTTCATATTCATATTCTTGTTCCTAATATTTTAGGATAACTTTTGAGGAGATTAATTTATCCTCATTTTATCTCTTTTGGGAGGTTTTATTTCCTACAAGTTTTCTCCTTTTCTTTTCTTTTCTTTTGAGAGACTTGTTTGTACATGGGTACTTCATCAAGCCTAGTTATCAAGACCCATCATCATCATCATCTTCTTCATCACTATGTACCAAAAATGCACTTATGAGGGTGTTAAAGTGAATAATATTATTTTATATATATTTTATTATTTTAGGTTTATTATATATAGAATAAGATTGCTTAGGTGTTTAATTGAACACATACATTACGAGGAGCATATCTTCTCTCATATATTTTTCACTGATAGAAATAATATTCTATTATCAGAAAGTAGTTTTTTACTCAACCTCCTTCATGGTGACTCACTTAGTTGTCATATAATAAGTTTCCTCTTGATTATTTCCTATAAATACTCATATCTTACTCACTTTGAATACTTGAGAATTTTATGTTTTTGTAATCTTACACTTGTGAAAATTACTGTTCTTATTTCATATATTAATGTGTTTATTTTCTTTATTTATCAAAATAGTGCATTAAATATTATAGATTTCTTCAATCACCTAGATCATATCTTGTGTGAGTCTTTCACGTGAATCCAACAATATTTGCATGGTTTCAAGGAAGAGGTAGGGCTAACATAAACCTTCTTATATGGATAATCACACTTATCATCCTAAGAAAATTTTCTTGGTTTCTTATTCATGTCAAAACTTCTTACTTGAGTTACCATCAAACACTCTTTTGATTTTCAATCCCTTCTAGCTTCTCCATATAAGTCTTCCAATCATTTCTCAATTCTAGGTGGAAGGTAGTAAAATTATCATAAAATGTTTTATGTGGTTGGAGTACAGTGGGGATAGGAGTTGCAATTTACCAATATATTTTTTCAATTTATTTTTCCTTAGGTCTTCTTTTATCTTCTATTTGTGACCAAGGATCATGGGAAAATTTATTCACTTCACCACTTTTGATCTTCTTCAGCCATGTCATAAACAAACTTGTAGGATTATCAATCCACTGATATTCAATTATATTTGATTGTAATTCCTTAAATTTTATCTCTAGGAGCTTGGAAAAATTTATTTTGGCCATCACTATGTTAGTACATGGACCATGAAGGTGGTAAAAGGATATTGAATCTAGAATTAGAAAAGTATATGTCAAGGGTGTTAAATTACATCATCTACTCAATGGAAAAGATCCTATTCGATACATTATTTGGTAGCTAATATAATTTTTCTTAGTACCTAAAGAGACTTATATTAGGACTTGTAGATGCTTAATTATTGTTACCAGATTTTCACCCATAGGCTCAATCGGGTGAAGTTCTTTGGTTTTAGACTGAGAAAATGAGGTATTCATTTTAGTATCTTTCTTACATTACATTCAGGTGTGTAAATGAAAAATCTAGGAAGATTACAATGATAGATAATTGCATTCATACACATGCATATAACAGAAGAAGGATTCAAATAATTTCAAAAAAGTAATCTTTGTTGAATGTATAAGTGACATTGGCTCATACAAGCCATGAGACTAACCTTAACTTTTTCAATACAAATACATAAAATACTATACATGAATAAGAAAAAGGAAAAGTGCATGTAGGAAAGGAAACCAGTCATTGTCTGGGAATGACTGGTTCTTTGTTGTTGCTATCCTATTCTAATAAGTCCTTCCTAGTTTCCCAACCACTCCTAGTTTCTTGCATTTGACATAAAAAAGGGTGTTAGAGAAATGCTCTAAGAAATGAATAATTCCTAGTCTTACATGAACAAGTACCTATGCATATATAACTGATCAAATATCTGCATTGAACAATCATGCATACTTTTGGATATTCAAGAAAACATTAGTCATCAAAACATATCCAAAATAGGCATCTATTTTTTTCTAACATGTTTGTTCCATGTGCAGCAACATGTGTTATCATTTTATACCAATTTTAGTATGTGGGGGTAAATGTGGCTCCCACAAGGGTTGAGCCCAGCATGCTATTTTGTTATGCTTTACAAAAGCATTGAAGGATATTTCATCAGATCAGACATTCTTTATATTCTATTTAAACAAGTGTATCATTTATGATAAGTGAGTTTACTCACTGTCCTAGATGACATATGCTCTCAAAGTAGATGTAACTTTTTGTTTCATATAAGTACAACCCTAACATGCTCATCTATTAGTCATCATGCTCATTGGGTAATTAGAGCAATTTCAAGAGTCATAGGGGGGTGTTTTCAATACCAATATCAGAACAACTTTAATAAATAAAATAATGTGTTATTTATTGTAAACATAGTGTGAACATAGCCTGCATATGGTTTATGCTCTAAAGGAAACAAAAAATTTCTCCCATCGATAAAAAAAGTTTAAAGTGAAAAGGGCTATCAAGTACTGTCAGGGTTATGTATGGAAATAAGGATAATTTTTGCAGGATAAGGGAAGGTGGTAGTGATCATGAGGTAGGAAGTGATGATCATGTAAATAGAGGCATAGTCATATCTCAATTTTATTCATGAAATATAATAACATACTATGCATGCTCTGAGTTTTCATACAAATAAATGCATACATAAGAACCAAAGTTAAAGGTCTAAAGGAAAACATTGTAGGAAAGATACGGTTCACATAAATGAGGTCACAATATTTTTTACTATAACAATATGGTTGCGCTAAAGAATTTTTTCAAAAGAGAAGATTATCACATGATAATGACTAAGGCTGAATCTTCAAAGAAGCCACATAACATTTAACAAGAGTAATAGGGCCATGAATGCTATAAATGTACAAGAAACGAGAAAATGTAAAAGTGAAACTTGTTTTTTCTTCCTACAAATGACTTGGTGTTAAGAGATTTAGAGGTGTAATCACGGTGCAATTGTTAAATATCACATTAACCTCCTATGCACGGATGTAATGCAATCATGAAGACAAAGCTTTTATTTGGAAATGCTCCAAAGCAAACTAGAGTGTTTTGTTTTTTTTAAGTTCAGAATGAAGAAGATAGAAAACCCAGATACAGTGAAACATCTAGAAGGAATTTATATCAAGGATATAGATGATTTGTTTTCATCATGGTTTAAAAGCTATGAGGAAGCATCAAATTCACTGAGAAAAGTGAGGAAAAAATGTAACCCCTTGATTTATGGTAGTAGGGTGAATCTGTTTTCTCTTGTGTGGGATGGGTCAAATAAATATCAAGTTTCAGTCACGAGATGACTTTGGCTTCATGGGGGATACATTAATCCAAATGAGCAGCAGTGAATAAAGCATAATAAATATTTTAAGGTATTCCATGGAGCATACAGTCATCTCACTAATTCGGCTGAGCAACCAATAGGCTTATCCTAAACAAAATTTGAAGACTATCTGAAGCAAACAATGCTCAAGGTTTGAAGTGATAAAACAAAGTGACAATGAGAAATAATTGTGATCTTTTCAAGGGTTAGTATCAATCTAAGCTTGTAAAACATGATTACTATGATCATTATTGATCATGATAAATATAAGGAAGGGACAGTAACATGGATATAGAATAGAAAGTATTTTTGACTTATGCTAGGTTTTTTATAGTTGCTAAGCCTAACAATTCTTGTCAAGTGTAATGAGGATAATAATGAGAGAGAAGTGAGGATAAGTGAATATCTAAAATCCCAGTGCTTGTAGCATATATGGCTATGACCATGGAAAAGAAGCTACAGGAAGTGCAATGGGTGAAAAACTCCATAGTTAGGACCATGGAAAATGAGATACAGAGGGAGAGCACAAAAAAAATGCATAAATAAATCTACAGATGCCGAGTTTTTTTTATATACATGAACTTACCCATTCGGCCTCAAGCCAATCACAAATGGTGTTAATCAACAAGGTCGACCCCTCAAAAAGTCTCATTTGTATCTTAATCTTACAATAATCTTATCACAATAGGGTGATGTTGGCCGAAATATAAATACAGAGAGGAGAAATTGCAAGGAAGCCACGAGGAAGATAACATAGAAATTTTTAAGATTTTCGCATCTTTTTCCTACAATGTGGAAGAAAATGATGAGGAATACTTTTAAATGATTACCTAAAGTTTTTATAGCTTTTATCAGGAAAAAATTTCCTCTGAGACACAGGTTTTTTGCTGTTGTGGAAGCTCCTCAAACCCTTGTTGTCGGTGGATGCTTCTCCTAAAAGCTTCAAAAGTGAAAATGGGGATACAAGCATTCGATGTTTTTGGTTTAAGGTTGAAAACCCTATTTTTGTCATTGATATGAGTGAAGTGTTTTATCACTTTATTTATCAATAACATGTCAAGTAATATATGTTGTGGGTTCCAATGGAATATTTTTTCCTTAGGAAAATTCTCATGCCTTTTGCTTTTCTTTACAATTTTTATAAATGAAATGCCACATTAGCTAATTTTCTTTCATGCTTCAACATACGTATCATCATTATTCATTGACTAAGTCATGTTTGAATTTGGCTCAATTGTAAGGAAAATGACCTTTAAGGTGAAGTTATAAACCTTAATTAGGCATTTTGTTATTATTTAATGCAAGTAGGGTTGATTTAGTCAATCAAGGAAGGAAGTTGCTAGTTGGTCTTATTCTTTTGCAAGCATGTAGGAGTTCTTAATTAGTTGTTGAAAACATTGAGAGAGCATCTAGGAGGTGAGTCACTCTTGTTGGAGAGAATATAGGCCTTTTTTTACTAGTTTTTGAGTGTTTTTGGGGTTGTTCCTGTAGATAGGGCAAACTCTAAAATCTGAGATCTTATTAGATTAAGATTCAGAATTTCACCATCCTCAATGTAGTTACCTATAAAACACACATATGCAAGATAAATAATCTAATCTAAAAAAACATGCATGTCACCAGGGATTCACTTCACTGTTCTTCTCAATCACACATAAGAATGCAAGCTTTGAAGGATTGGAATATTAAAGGAATGTTGATTGCTCAATATTGCAGCATAACGATAGGATAGGGATGACAAAAGAAGGATAGATGATGATGAAAGATTATGGAATGAATTTGGCAAAGTAATGGTACTGGAAGAAGTCCATCCAAAATGGCTTGTGAGAGGCCGTATTTATAGAGTTTCGACATGGATGAAGAAGAATATTTGATTTGATTTGATTTTTGAAAAAAGAGGAAATACAACCTCAGATGAGATAAGATTCTAATAAAATAGAAAGATATTGATTTTTCGTTTTAAAGGAAATAAATCCTGAAAAAGACAAGAAGGATAAGTGATGAATTATCTAATTAAATAAATTAATTAGATGCACATGAGTTCCGATTTGGAAAGAAAGGGAGAATATCCTTTTAAGATTTTATTAATTAAATAAATATTTGATTTATTTAATTAACGTTGGATTTATGATTTCATTAATTAAATAATATATTAGAAGAATGGAGGGATTATGAAAGGAAATGATTTAATTAATTAAATAATATAAATTATTTAATTAATATGAGAAGAATGGATGGATTATAAATAAAAATGATTTAATTAAATAATTAAATAATATAAACTATTTAATTGACATTGGAAGAATGAAGGGATTATGAATGAAATTAGTCAAATAAATAATATTTATTTAACTAATTAGATGATAACATGGGTACCTAAGGTAAAACATGATACAAGATGTCTAAATGACCTAATGTCGTGACAAAGTATCATAAGAGGACACTTTTGGGTGTCTACATTTGCCCCTCTTTGAGATGATGTTCGAGATGATGAGATTTGTGTCGAGTAACATCATTTCAGAGAAGCTAAAGTACGAATAGAGGAAAATGGATTATGATAGAAAGATAAGCTAATGTTGATGATAAGATGGGGAAAAGGATAAGATGATGATGGGATGTAAGAATAGGATGATGATGCCCCCTCGAGAGGATAGGTGGGTTGGAAGGACATGGGTATGCTCTCGAAATGGATGAAATGATAAAAGATGGATAATATGTTATGCTGCAAGAAAGTGAGCAATCATGGTGTTTGATATAACACTAGACGCTATGCACCAAGGTATAAGGACCAAAGTGACGTTGTGTCTCGTGCACCAACATAATATAACCTTGTCTAAGTGTTTGAAGGAGTAAACTTAGAGCATTAAAGTCCTAATGCACAAAAGGTACGATAATTCCTTAGATGAAAAGGATAGTGCAAAAAGCTATTCCAACATACACAAGATATGAATATTAGTTGGAATGATACAGATTTGATACAAATGCAAGATAAAATGATAACACACACAAGCAAGAAAGCATGCACAAATGATACAAAAACAAACAAGGTATTGCCCCTGTCAAGCTGTAAACCATTGATTAATTGATTGACTGATGATGATAGTGTTGTCATTGCAGGGAATGATATATCCCTAGATCAACACAAGGATGATTGATTGACTAATTGACTGATTGGTTGATTTGGTTTATGACAAGATTAGGATCAAGACCATTGATGCAATTGGATAATTTGACAAGATTGATCAACTTGATTGGTTGAATTGATCAAATTGACTTTGATTTTGGATTTTGACATTGATTTGGATGTTTTTGTATTTTCCCAGGATGCTTTCTGATTTTTAGGTCTTTTTTTAGGACTTTTTCAAAAATTTATGATTTTTTCAGAACTTTTTCAGATTTGTAGGATTTTTTTCAGGACTTTTTCAGATTTTTAGGATTTTTTCAAGACTTTTTGAGAATGGAGGATCATGTGCGGTACCCATTGCAATTACATGATAAAGTTCTTGCCCCCAGATAGGTCTGGGAATACCCAAGTTGAATGATATGGAGATAAGTAGACGCAAGGTAAAGGTAAGGATATGCAAGGAATGATGTCAACCAAATGTTAACCATGGTCGGAATTGACAGGACTTAGGACAGATGTCGTGAATGTGTCAGGCCTTTGTGATTATGACAAATGGGTAAAGGTTGATTTGAGTAACAGTAGATGGCGAAGCAATGATCGACTACACATGGCGCCTGTTTGCCAGGTTTTCACCATGGTACTTATCCAAATTGCCTATTTGCTAGGTTTTCACTATTGGATGAATTCATTTCTTTTTACTATTTTTTCCATTTTTTGATTTTTTTGTGTCACCAAGACGCCTGTTTGCTAGGTTTTCATCAAGGGATGATTTTTTTTGTTTTTCAATTTTTTTTTAATTTTGTAGGTTTTTAGCCAAGCTCTCTAATGCTATGTGTAGAACTTTCTCAGGTGTAAGCTATTGATGGGTTCTATCAGCTGTTCTCCATCAGGTGTGGCCAACTGATAAGCTCTAGAACCAAATGTGACAGTAATGATATAAGGACCAAGCCAATTAGCCTCAAACTTACCAGGCTTTTCATGATCCCCCTGATTTTTGGGATTTTGTATGAGAACCAAGTCACCAATTTCAAACTTTCTCACCATGAATCTTTTGTTATAACTTCGACAAAGATGATTTTGATATGCCTATAAGTGATTTAAGGCATTTTGTTATCTTTCTTGTAGCATTTGTAGCTCATGGAGACAAGTATGTCTGTACTCTTCATCGTCAATCATTCCTTTCAGAGAGACTTGGAGAGAATTAATTTCAACCTCGATGGGTAATATGGCCTCAGATCCGTAGACCAAGGAAAATGGAGTGGCTCTAGTAGGGGTACGGATGCTGGTACGATAGGCCCATAAAGTAGGATTGAGTTGTAGGTGCCAATCTCGGCCAGTGTCATTGACGGTCTTCTTCAGAATGCGAAGGATTGTTTTATTAGATGCCTCAGCTTGGTCATTACCTTGTGGATGGTATGGGGTGGAAAAGTGGTGCTGGATGTGGAATCGCTCACAGAGTTCACGACCGTCCTAATTTTTTAATGGACTATTGTTATCTATGATGATGGATTGTGGGACACCATACCAGAAAATGATGTAATTTAGGATAAACTTGGATATTTGCTTACCGGTGATGTAAGTGAGAGGGATGACTTCAATCCACTTAGTAAAATACTCAGTGGCAGTGATTATGAATTTATGGCCATTAGATGAGGATGGATGGATCTTACCCACGAGGTCGAGTCCCCATTTTGCAAAAGGCCATGGAGAAGTGATCGGTCTTAATTCCTGTGCAGGTGCATGAATCAGGTCGCTATGCACTTGGAATTTCCAACATGTTCTGACAAACTGAAGAGCATCTTTTTCCAATGTCGGCCAGTAGTATCCTAGTCTGGTGACTTCCCTAGCTAAGGTTGGACCACTCGAATGATATCCGCATATACCCTCATGTACTTCTCGTAAAGTCATTTGGGCTTCATCAGTGTCGAGACAATGAAGAAGGGTGTTGTCAAAGCCATGGTAGTATAAGGTGTCACTGACGATGGTATGTCTAGATGCTTTTTGGATAAAGGATTTTCTTTGGTTGTTAGACAGGTTGGGTGGGAGGGTTTGGGATTTAAGATAGTTGTATATGTCTTGATAACAAGGTGAACTAGGACCAACAATCTCGTACACCATTTAAGACTCTGGAATATTGTATGCAGGCGTCAAGAGTTGTTCCACTAAGAATTCAAATTGTGACACATTCTTAGGGATGTCTAAGAGAGATCCAATGGTAGCCATTGCATCGGCTGCTTTATTCTGTGTCCTTGGGATTTGTTCAAATGCAATCATTTTGAAATACATCAAGAAACTATCCACCATTCATTTGTAGGGAAGCAGCTTCTCATCCTTTGTGTCATAGTCATCATTCACTTGATTGATCACTAATTGTGAATCCCTGAATACGAGCAATGTATGAATTTTCCATTTTATTGCTATCTTGAGACCTATGACCAATGCCTTGTATTCTGCAATATTATTTGTACAAGGGAAGGCAATCCAAAATGATTTAGGAATTGAATCCCCTTGTGGTGTGATAAATAATATGCTAGCTCCTGAGCCGTGACCAGTGTGGGACCCATCAAAGTATAGTTTCCATGGTAGAGCTGGTTCTGCGTGAAAAATAGACTCATTCAGAAAATCAGTTATCAGTGGATGAGTGGCTTGGATTGGTGCATCAGCCAATTGATCTACTATGACTTGACCTTTTATAGCCTTGCGCTCCACATACTGTGTGTCATATTCGCTTAATATCATGACCCATTTTTCCAAACGGCCTGTCAATGCTGCTCGACTAAGAAGATATTTTAATGGGTCAATCTTTGCCACTAAATGTGTTTGATGGCTCAGCATGTAATGCCTTAATTTTTGTTTTGCAAAGACAACTGCAAGGCATGCCCTTTCAATAGTTGTGTAGTTGAGCTCATATCCAATTAGTGTACGACTGATATAATATATGGCTCTTTCTTTTTCTTCATGGTCATTTTGCGCCAATAATGCCCCCAATGCATTTGTCATTGCATAGACATATAGGATTAATGGTTTTCCCTCAATAGGCGGCATTAACACAGGTGGTGTCAACAAATATTCTTTTATTTGGTCAAAGGCTATGTTGCACTTATTTTTCCATACAAAAGGAATGCTTTTGGGTAGTAGATATTGGAATGGTTGACATTTGTCTGCAAACTATGCAATGAAATGACGAATAGATTGCAATCTGCCCTGAAGTGTGCGCAGATCATTGATTCCCTTTGGTGGAGGCATGTCTAGAATTGCTTTTACTTTTGATAGTTCAACCTCAATGCCTCGTCTCAAAACTATGTATCCAAACAACTTACTTGATGTCACTCCAAAGACACATTTCTTTGGGTTCAATCTAACCTTGTAATCCTCAAGCCGTCTGAAAATTTTGTCTAAGACTTTGAGATGTTGCTTCCTAGTGAAAGATTTTGCTAATAGGTCATCCACATAATCTTCCATTAGAATATGCATCATGTCATGAAATATTGTTGTCATAGCCCTTTGATAAGTAGCACCTACATTCTTTAGGCCAAAAGGCATGACATTCCAACAGTATGTTCCCCAAGGACAAGTGAATGCTGTTTTATGTTGATCCTCTGTTGCGATTCTAATTTGGTTGTAGCCAGAGAAACCATCCATGAGAGATAGCATCTCATATCCTACCGTGACATCAATAATCATGTCTATGTTTGGTAGGGGGAAGTCATCCTTTGGGCAAGCCTTATTCAAATCTCTAAAATCCATGCAGATACGGATATGTCCTTTCAGCTTTGTAATAGGAACAATATTGGATATCCAATTAGCATAGTCTATTGACCTTATGAACTCAACATCCAGTAACTTTTTTAGTTCATCCTTGACAAGTAATGCAATCTGTGGGTGCATTTTTTGCAACTTTTGTTTGATTGGCTTGATTCCTGGGATTAAAGCAAGATGATGTAGAACCAATTCGGGATCCAAGCCTAGCATGTCAGCATATGACCATGCAAAGTTAACTTTCTTGTCTTTGAAGAATTGTGTAAACTCAGGTTTTTCTTCATCTGACAATGATGCGGCCAAGAGAATCATTTTTGGACTCTCTAGTGTGGCTATGTTAACTTTTGTTGTGTCCTCAATGAGCATAGCTAATTTTTCCTATGTTATGGGGAGAAAGTCCAATCCTCCATCCTTAGGTGCCTCAGAGAGGTTTTCACCTTCGGATACGTCCTTTGTTTTTACTATTTTACTGCCAGAAGGTGCCTTGCGGTTTTCACCTAAAGGCATTTCTTTTTCTTTTTTATTTTTTGTATTTTTGCGACTGGAGGATTGCACAGTCTCCCCAAAGTAAGCTGTACAATCTAGATCAATGGAGAACCCTATTTTGTGATCCCCCTATGGAAGACCTTCTCTTAGTCCCATGAATTATGCAACTGCCTCGTCATTCTGAAATATATCCATCACTGGTGGATCTTGTTGGTCCCAGTCGATCAGTTGTGGGTAAACAAGGGAGATTCCATTGTCAGTGTTGGTAAAGGATGGGGAAGATGTGGAAAGTGTGCAAATTGATGCCTCAAGTGTAAAGGCAACGTTATCAATTTCCACTTTCGTGTCTAATGCAATGGATGGTCCATACTCCGAGTCAGATGAATCAAATTCAAAATCATAATATGGGATGAAAATATCAACATCGTGAATAGTGGTAGGCATTTCAGAAGTATGGATAATGGGCTCAGGTAGGTTAGGCTCCTGGGTGGGCTCAAAGATGGGGTGGGATGATTCAGGTATTGCCAATGACACTTTATGTTCTTCTGGATTCCAAGGAATGCTCATCCATTTCTTGTCTTTAGAATGTCGGTCAATAGGGTCAATGTTATATTGCTGGAAGAATCGTTCTTCAAAGGAAGGTTGGCTAGGTTCCAAGAGTAGTTCATCAATGTCATAGTCACTGACAGTTTTGTTAGATCTCCATTCCTAGTCATTTGAGTCTATTTCGGTTAGGGATTCTTCACTTGTCTCGACACTTTTCGTTGTCGTTATGTCCTTACTTGAAAATTCATAGATATATTGATCGTCAGTTCCGAGTTGGTTGAACCCTGGCCCTATGTATCTTGGTCTTGCCATTATACTACTAGGTTCCCTTCTTCCATTGCTATTCTTTCCAAGGCCGCTTGTGCCATCGAAACCTTGGGCTTTGCATATATCATATCCTTTGCCATAGAGATGTAGCGATAGTGGAGATAACTCTATTGGGTCTTTGTAGATCCAGTTATCCATGTCAATAATGAATTCATTACCCATATCACCCCACTGTGTAAAAACACTTTTTGGTGGAATGTTGAAAGTTACTTTGGGCTCAATTGCAAAACAAGGTCTACCATAGACTTTTGGTGGCTTTGATATTGTGGTTATATGGTAAGCCGTGTTCAATTTGAACTCTCCACAACCAAGGTCCTGGATCTGAAGGTCTTTACTTGGGATGGAGGCTGATGAAGATGGTGTGGTAGAAGGTGATGGAATGGATGATTTCATGAGTGTTGATGGGTTAATGTATTTGGATGAGGTGGAAGATGAGGCTTCTCGATTGATGGGTACCTAGTGCTCAGCAGTGGCTCGTAGGTTGGTACAGTATTGAAATGGGTCGGGATCTCCTGGGATAGTGATCTCCATTCCATCAAAAGGGAATTTGAGGCACTGGTGGTATGTGGATGGAATTGCCTTTAAAGCATGAATCCAAGAGTGACCAAGTAATATATTATAGTGTATATCATGATCCAGGACCTGGCATGTTGTATCTATGATGACTAGTCCTACTCGGAGTGGAATTATAATAACACCTTTAGAAGCGCGTTCTTCATCATCATATGCTTTGATGACGATGATTTTGCTAGCATCTACACATGCCTCAGAAAAACCAAGAGCTTTGACCAATTTTAGAGAGCAAATGTTCAATCCTGCTCCGCCATCTACTAGGACTCATCTAACTTTATGCTTGTGGACAAAGACTTCAATGTGAAGGGCATCATTATGCGATGGTTTGGGTGACGAATAGTCGCTGTCTGAAAAGGTGATGTGGTGAGGTGAATTCAGGTATCCGACCATAGTCTCGAAGTGGTTGACATCGATATTGGTTGGGACGGATGACTCTTGCAGTACTTTATCAAGGATGGCCTTATGTGGGGGTGAAATACGGAGTAGTTCAAGAATGGATATTTGAGCAGGTGTTTTATTTAACTACTCGATGATATTGAACTCCGGTTTTGGATTGGACTGTTTGGCGGACCGACCAGGTATGGTGATTTTCGGTTGACGTGCTGAAGGACCTAGGATGGTGACCTTGACTTTATGCGTAGTCACATTGCATTCCGAGGCCCTTTTAATGTTGATGGTATTAATAGATTCATCTTCATTACATTAGCAGTGCAAAGATTGTTAATAATAGTACCATCAGGATAACTGTATGTAGGATGAGTATTATTGTAAGCTAGATGAATGTGGTTGGCTTGGTTGTTTGTGTACTTTGTGCTAGACGAGGAAGCTTTACCATGATCCTACAGTGGGTTCTTGTGTATGGTATGATCTGCATTGGGTGTAAAAGATTGACCACCCAACTCAATGGTGTGGTTCTCTATGAGGTCTTGCACCAAATTTCGCAATTGGTGACAAGAGGAAGTTTTGTGCCCTTTGGCATGGTGGTAATAACAAAATGAACTGTCATCCCACCATGACGGCTTGAATTGACCATGGTCATATGGTTTCGGCTCTTCCAACGTTATGACATCATTTTGAAGAAGTTTCTTCAAGACAATTTTGATAGGTTCACCCAAAGGGGTGTATGTGCGCTTTTGGAACTGTCATGGTTGACGCAAGTGCCTTTGGTTAGATTGTGCATTATTGTTTTGGATAGCATTGGCAATTGGTGCTGGTGTAGTTACAGGTGCATTTTGATTTCGTACTCCTTTGATTGTGAGTACATGACCTGTTGCATTGATGGTTTTTGCATCAAATACACCATCATTTGTGATATGCTTGTTTTTAACCTAGTATTTGTTTTTGTCATTTGAGCTACTTGGGTTATTATTGGTGGTGTTGATGGTTTTGCCACCATATTTTAATTCACTTTTAGCAATCAAGGCTTTCTCAAGTTGAACACCCTTTTCAACAAGGTCAACAAAAGTGGTGCAATGGACTTGTAGGCCATACCTTAGCGGTCCTAGGAGAGTTTGTACAAACATGGTTACTTTCTCCTTTTTAGGTATTTCTACTGGACATTTGCTTGCTAAGGTTCTCCATCTTTGAAAGAATGGAATGAAAGTCTCTCCTGCATCCTCTTGGGTAAGTTTACATAGGGAGGCGATGTCAATGTCTGTGTCAATGTTGTAAGCATAGTTTTCGACAAACTTGTTTGCCAATTCGTCCCATGTTTTTATTCCCTTAGGAAAAAGTGAGAATCATTCTAATGCATGACCTCCAAGACTTCTAGAAGAGAGTCTCATGAGATAAGTTTGCTCATAAGCAATGTCGAGACAACTAGTGGTGAATTCCCTTATGTGTTCAATGGGGTTCGTTTTTCCTTTATACTTGGGAAAATGGGGGACTACATATCCATGAGGAAATGGTGGCATATACAAGGTTGTGTCAAACGGATATGGACACAAGTCATGTGACATGTATGACTTTTTATTGGATTGTTGCAAGGTCTCCACTTGTGTTTGAAGAGCAGCGAGTTGGAGTGTGAGTGCTTCCACCATGGGATGGTTAGTAGCATCACCTATGTTGTTGATAGGGGCACCTTGAGTCCCCTGCTATTGTGATGAGATGTTATGATTTGGAATGGGTTGTCGGTGAGAAAAATGAGTGTTTTGATTTGGCGGTTGTTGCAAATGAGTGTTTCGATTAGGGATGTGCTACTATGTATGGATTTGAGAAGCATAAGTGGGAATGTGATATCCTGCCATATTGGACAGAATTTGAAGGCCTTGTTGGTTTTGATTTTGTTGATATCCAAATGGAGTGTAGGATTGAGCGCCTTGCTGATTTTGAGCTTGTTGATGCCCAAATGGAGTATAGGATTGAGTGCCTTGATTGCCTTGCCCAAATGAAAGATTGTGACCTTGAGGAATGTTGGTATTGACTTGTGATGAAGTGGGTTGGGTGCCTTGTATGGTAACTCTTCGTTTATTTCTCCCAAATGGGTTAGATGAGTTGGTTGCCATGGCATTTGAAGAACCTAATAATAGGTTTGTTGAGGTACCCATGGAAGTAGATGTATTTCCAAAGAGGTTTGATGTTGTTGCCCCCATTGTTTGTGAGGGGATGGTAGATGTTTGATGTGGGATGGATTGTGATGTGGTATTGGTTTGGGAAGATGATCCCCCAATAGATGTTGTATTGGTTGTGGTGGTAGTATGACCAAGCGAGGTAGCATTGATTGTGTTGATGATATTTTGTGAAGAGGCTCCCATGAAGGAATTATGTGATGTTGGAGTAGGAGAAGTTGGTCTAAGAGTGTTAAGATCGAATCCCTTTGGTAACTTAGCCCCTTGGTCAAGGAGCATAGCTAGGAATCTAGAAGAGTCATTTAAGACCATTTCTTCCACAAAAGAGGCCACTTCTGGGTTTTGAGCAGCACCTTGTATGTCTTCTTCAAAGACATCCCCATTTTCATCCCGTCGGATAAATGGTTTGAAAAGATGTGATGGAGATGAAGGGATGTTCATCTCACTAAAAGGATTGATTGTGGAATTTCCCATGTCAAAACAAGGGTTGTTCATGGTATTGGGAAATGAGTTCATGCCAGTTGTGAACCCAAGAAAGTTGGTGTCTTGTCCAAAGGAATCCATGAGTCTTTTCTTTTTCTATAGTCTAGTTTCAACCATACAAAGTTTTGCTCAACTTGGAATGATGGAGAAAATGATCTAAATATGAGACTATGTTTTTGGTTTCTTTTTGGATTTTTGAAGGATGCTATGAATGTAAGTAAGACTAAAGGCTTGTGAATGCAAGTGGTGTGACACTAAGGAGATGGAAAATGATATGCAAGAAATGATCCTAAGATGTACTTACTAGTGGAAGATCTAAAGAGGAAAAACTTGGGCAAACAAAGTTTTTGCAATGATTCAATTTTGGAAAATCAATGGACCGTGGAAGGACTATAAATAGGACAAAGTGAAGTTTCCACACTAGACTATTGAGTGGGAAATAATTCACAAAAGGATTGAAAAGATGACAAAAGTAATTGGGTCCAATGCTAACCTATTATTGAATGCAAAGTTTGGACAATGAGTGATAAGAGTCAACTCCTAAAATCTGCAAAAGTACGTGTCTAAGGAGATGGTGAAATTATCAATGCAATCTAATGAAAATGAAACCTATTGTGAGCCTAAAATGGTACCTAAAATGTGATGTTTGAAGGAAAGTTGAGCAATTCAGAGTTCGGTTTGGACTGTAATAGTGAAGAAAGATTTGGGATTGACTTGAAGACAAGATGTGGACTTTATGATTTGGACAGTAAAGAATTGTTTGTAGTTTTAGCAAATGCGTTGCAGCAAATGTGGCACAACAGAGCAAATGTGGCTCAGAAAATTGAATGCAATTCAGGAAGTGTTGAATGCGACACAATATTGTGAATGCGGGTTTATGTCTGTCAAATGCAGCTCAAATTACCGAATGTGGCTCACTGATTGTAAATGCGGTTCTGTATTGTTCAAATACAATTTATCAGAGCAAATGCGGCTTGATAGATTTTGATTGTGGTGCAGCAGAGCACTTGCATTACAATATACAATTTTATGGGAAAAACCCGAACACAGTTTGTAGTTTTTGACAAGTTTTTCTGGTTCTGATGTGTGATTTTCTTTTTTAATTTGTTTGAAGATTGTTAGAAACCGTTGGCAAACACAAAAATCAAAATATGAAGTGCATATTCAAACAGACTCACTCTTAATAGTCAAATGGGTCATCCTCGCAATCATAGCCCACATCTTAAAATCACATCGACTCACACAGCCTTGTCACCCCTTAGAGGGTGCCTATGTTTTTATCTTTTCCAGGTGCGTACTCAAGGTGACGGAAGTGGATACTGAATCCCCTGAGCAAATAGTCCGTGGTGATTATATGGTGAGTGTCTTGGGGGGAGATTCTTCCCTCCCCTTGCACTGTATTGAAATGATGTTTGGTTACTGACTCGACTGGCTACTACACTATGGTTCTTAATAAGTATTTCCGTTCATTGTGATAATGGATATACTCCCTCGAGAGACCTCCCAACCTTTAGAACAAAGGATTTGGAGATGGTTATCCTATCTACTACTGTCAAGTTGGATTTTCATCAAAAACTTGCTTTTGATTATAGTGGGTTGGAAACCTTGGCTTTAGGTGTTCCCACTTAGGTCATTCCCGTAGGGTGAGTACTTTTTCCCACTATGGCAGGCCTTCTAAGGGTTGTAAGAAAACATAAATGCATAAGTATAAAAATGGATAGGTCTGACTTTTTGATCACCCAGTAAAGGGGAAAGCATATGCCTATTATCCAATCAAACATAAAGAGCAAGCTATTCAATTTTAAACCCAAAAGAAAAATTTTCTATTCTAGGGGAAGATGTTGCTTCACAAAAACATGGTGTTCATTGTTAATCCAAAAGAAAAATTTGGTGACTACCCTAGGGTTGATAAATTCCAATTAAATTAGATGTCTACCCTAGGATTGATAAATTCAGATTAATGTGTCTATCCTAGGATTGGTTCTTTTTAAACACCAAAAAAGAAAGAAAAAATCAAACTCTGGCCGTGGATGCGTCGGATCCAGATTACAACCACAACTTGAAAAAAAAATGATCTTGTTACCAGTTACCTACGGCTCAGTTTTTGTCAAATGCGTCGCATTGCGTCAAATGCATCGTTTGAAGGGTCGTATGCATTACAACAGAGTGATTGTGTCGCTCGCGATCGCAAATGCGATGCGACAAAGCGATTGTGTCATTTTGGCCTTCAAATGCGTCATTCCGTACTTTGAACCTGCAAAAAAAAATCTGAAGCCATACAAACTACATTGTCTCTACGCATTTGCTACGTAGGCAAGATTTATCTTTGAATCACCGAAACATTAGGTCAGTCCTTCTAGGTTTGTCGCAAAATAAAATCATGATTCAAATTTTTGTCCATTGGACAATGTCATTGGTTGTGTCATACTACGAGGTCTCTGAGTGCACGACGTAGGCAAGGCCATCAATCGATGGACCCTTGATGCCGCACTAGGTCAGTCCATTAGGGTTCATGGCACTACATTTTCACACACATCAAGCTATCTTCAAACCAAGCGAATCTTCGAATCAAGCAAGTCTTATGTCAATATTGAATTATCAATCTATCGACAATCTATTCCATCAACACTTTCAGTCAATTTAGCATGTCAGCAATGACATGTAGTCAAAATCATATCAAGGAAATTTATCATGGAAAAACTTTGGATTCTTTTTCAGATGTGTCCTTCTGAAAAGAAAATCTCGTCACTTCTTTATGCTTTTGGATGTGTCCTTCCTAAGCATCATCATCATCATCTAGAATTTTGATGGATACTCCTAACTCCGAGAATCAATCTCCTAGATATCAACTTTATTTAGGATGTGTCCTTCCTGAATTTGGTATCGCTCGACATTTAAAACAACACCTAACATCAAAACACTTGGCAAACTTTTTTTTTCTGTCTTTTGATAATTATCATGATATTATTTCCTTATGTCCTAGGAACCACGACATATCATGATGATTATCCTTGTCTACTTATCACTCTACTATTAGTTTCTCCATGATGTTCTGACTTCAGGATTTAGAGAAGCAATGACATAGTATGATGATTTTACTGTCTATTTTTTACTATCATGTGGCTAGTTTCTCAAGGATATCCTATCATCAGGATTTAGAGAAACAGTGACGTCTCATGATTGGTTTGTTTTTTTCTAGTGGTTGGTCATGATAAAGTGACTAGGGGCAACTATGTTCCTTGCATGAGTCATGATCATCCTTGTCTGTGACTGTTGATCTACGTGATGGTTCAACCTTGTACACTATTGATCTATGTCATATCATAGTGTTTGTCGACCATCATGACATTTTTGCCCAATGATGATTAAAGAGCAACGACTAGAATAGCACTATAGCAAAGCTTTTGAAGGATTTTTTTAATTTATACACTAACATGCATATCTTTCTTCACACTAACATCCATCTTCATCTTCTCTTCTATGGTCCTCTGATGATATCTTGTGACATACACAAAAACAAAGTTGCATACATAATGGCATGATCATTTCATATTCACATTTGCATATATCAAATACCATAATTCACATTGCATAAACATTATCATTTGCATCTATTCATAAAACCATCATTTGCATCAACATATAAGCATCATAAATAAAACATTTACATCAACATATAAGAATCACATCATCACAACATTACACAATGCATGCATACATTACCACATCCATAATTGCATTTATAAACACAAGCATACTATCTCATAGCATCATAAAAGCATCACATAAGCATCACATAAGCATCTAATAAAAGCATAGAATACCATAACACATTACATCATATAGGCCACATCAAAACTGCATCACATATATAATCTCAAAAAAAATGTTATGTCACAGGATAGAGTCATATGATATCCCAAAAATAGAGCTCACAGGCTCTAATATCAAAATATATAAATGTCTACAAAAAAAATCCTAGGATGACCCTCCTCCATCTCGTGGAGGTGAACTGGGAGGTAGCTGTGGCTGAGTCATTAGGTGAACAGTGAACTGAATGGGTGTCCTCTCTAGTGTCTCACTTTGAGATCCTGTGGGATCAATAACAAGAGGCTGACTCTGCTCTGTCTGCTGCCCTGAAGACACTGATCTATGATCGTGCTCTGACCTGTGACTGTGCCCTAATGAATTCTGGTGGGAGCTATGAGATCTGTGGCCTGATGACTGCCCTGATGTGGTAGATCCTCCAGCACTGGTGTGACTACTGCTATGTGACCTGTTGCTGTGTGTCCGACTACCACTACCTGTCCTACTATAGGATCAGGACAACCCTGGGTCTCGTGCCAAGTGGAACTTCCTTCTCATATAGTGCCCTGTACCAGCCCCTGCTCTCTACTACCCTGGCCAACTCTCAGGCCATATCCCTTGTCAGCCCAGAGCATAACTCTGCAAACTCTGAAACCCACCGCTTTGACTCCTGTTGCTGAATGACAACTTGATCCCTCTCAACCCGGGTGACCTCTAACTCTGTTGCCAATACCTTGTTCTGAGACAAGGCTGCATCTAGTCTACTATAAAGATCAATGATCCTCTGGTCAATCATGGCATCTGTAGGAAAAATGGGTGATCTATCACCCTCATCATCTTCAGAGATCATGCGCTCCCAGAGTTGCTGATATGCCTCATCCTCCTCCTCATCCTCCTCCTCATCTCTCTCCCCCTTGGCCCAAACCTCCTCCACATCTATATCAAGAGGGTGTCCCCCAACAAGAGGATCCTCCTCTACTCACTCCTCTGCCACCACCTCTACCTCCACTCTCTCCTCCTCCTCCACCTCCACCTCCTCCTCGGCCCTCACCTTTGGCTCTCTCTCCTCCCCCTCCTCCCGAATGGGTGACAATGGTACACCACCCAATCTCTACCTAACTCTCCTGGGCTGCCTCCGCCCTCGATCACCTCTACCATCTCCCACACCTCCTCCATCTCCTCCACCTCTGTCGTCACCTCCAACTCCTCCAGCTCCATCTCCCCCATCTCGACCTCCAGCCCTGCCTCCATCTCTACCCCTAAGAATCCTACAAATACAGTAAGAACATAGCTTAAATGAAAGAATCCTGCAAATACAGTAAGAACCCTCTGAAATACAAGGAATTACATTTTTCTTTACTAATTGATAGAATGAGTCCATGTTTTTCTTTCAGAACTGCGGAAAAGAAAGGAAAAAATCAGAAGAATATTATACATGGTGCGGCCTGCATCATACAATTTTAAGGTTTATTTTATTCTGATAGGAAATATCAAAGAAAAATTGGAGATCACAATCCAGATTTGAGATATCAAATAGGAAATAAATACCCAGATTCTTGCATTTTCTCAGCAGCAATGGTGCAGCCTAAACATGAAAAATACAATGAGGGAGAACTCACCGTTATTTCACCTATTGGAAACCTAGTAGTCGCAACCAAGCCTCATAGGAGCTTCCAAATGATGGGCTCAAGCTAACTCATTTTTGTGGCCAACAAAGTATTCAAAGAAATAAAGAATTGAAAGGAAGATATTACGTTCCAGATAAAGGTCGACATAACAACACAAAGAATGCATCAAAATGGTGATAGTTGCATCCTAGAGGCCATTTTTCCTCATTGCTGAGTTAACAAAATCATAAAAATGTAATGGAATTACTTATTGAGGATTGCAAAGGTAAATCAATGAAATGATGGTGAAAATCCTTGTTCCGAGTTCCTTCCAGTACTCTTCATGGGTAGCCAACTTCTTCATGAAGCTTCTCCAACAAGTGACAAAAGAGAAATGATGGTAATCTTTTAGGGTTCGATGGATTTTATCAAATGCCTAATTCGAAGTGAAGGATTTTTGATTGATTTTTTAATCATTTCATATGGCCTGTGGTAATGACTTATAAAGTTAAAGAACCTAATGATAATGTGGTTGACAATAATCAAGTGCCTAATAATGCTAAGTGGTCGGCCAATATGTTAGAGATAAATATATGCTAAGTGTGGTGACGTGATTTTCTAATTATGGAGACCAAGACTATAGTCAAAGTTTGAGTTCTAATTTAATATTAGTAACTCAGTGTTTCTATTTTGTATTTTACATTGCAAAGTCTAATTGATTAAATGATATTTTATAAATAATTTAATTAATTAAACTCTTTCAAATGCAAATATAAACACTAAAGTCGATCCTTAATCCTGCATGTCTTCAAGTCAATGTTACAAGTGCTAATTATAGACTATGCATGGAGAGAAATATCAAAAAATACTAAAAAAAAATTCGTTCATGCAGAAGTGGAGTTTAGATTCAGCTGTTCAAATCATGCAGATGAGGCTCTTCTTTCAGTTTCATTTCAGTTCACAGATATTTTGGTCATGTGCATGGAGAGGTGGAGTTTTCTGGGCAGAAAGTGCAGTTTGCTTCATTTTTTAGCTTTTTTTATTAGGGTTTCCTCTTCTACTCAGATTTCAGCTTTGGAGTTATAGTTTTTTACTTTAGTTCTCTGTCCAGTTCTATTATTGGCTGCTTTGTGCATGCCTTTTGTATATACTGAGGAAACTTAGTCATTTTTCCTCTAGTTCTTGTTTTTCATCCTTTGCATTTTGCAAAGCGAATTATCATGTAACTCAACTTTTTTTTTCAAATTAATATAGTAGAAAGGTTTACAGGTTACCTTGGTTATTACATGGATTTTTTCCTTTTATTTGCTTACAAGATTCAGGTTTTACCTTCTCATAACTGAGATTTTGCATTAATGATTGATTTGATGAAATTTATTGTGTTTTAATAAATCAAAAACCTTTAAACATTGTCTCTTTCACTGATGCGAGTTTTCAGATGCAATCAAGTTTCAGGTCTTAAGTTGTGCATGCATTCATCTCTTCAAAGTTGTGAAACATAGTTTCCTGCTAGGAGAGATCAGTCAACCTTCCTTCGAAATACTTTTGTGATAAGATTTCCATTAATGAGATATGTGAAGTATTCCTTAAAAGTCATAATTGTGAATCAATCTTCCTTTTTAGATCATCATTTTTTGATACAAACATCACCATAGTTCAATTTTATTTTTCCAGTTTTTATGTGCATTTATTACAATCCTTCTATCCCTTTTCCAAACAAGTTACTTAGTTATTAATTTGAGAATCATATAGGAACCAGCCTAGAATCTGGAGGTCTATCTTCACCATAGGAATACCCACAACCTGAAGATAGTTCCCATGTTTCAACGGATTGTTGAATTTCACCATTCAAGCATTCGGGTGCAATCTGATTGACAACAAGTATTTCATTAAAGGATATGAATGCAAAAAAACAACACAATGGAAGGGGAACTTAGCAATGAGTAGGTAAAAGCATATGTTATACTCAATTAATGACCTGCATGAACATACTATATGTAGAAAAGGTAAATTTATGAGACAAAACCATAAGGGAGTTAGAATACTTCAACTTAAAGCTTCATCAAATCACTTTACATACACTAAACTGCATAGAATGAAAAGGTAAGTATTCATTACTAGCAAAATTCAAGGTATATCTCTATTCCATATCCCCAAATGAGTTACAAAGCATGCATAAGTTGAGAAAGGATTTTTCAAAAATCTCTAACTCCCCAAATCTGCATAAGAAGAACTGAGTTACAAAATAAGTAAAAAAAAATGACTAAGTAAGCTTCAAACAGTTGCACCAAAATAGGAACTAGAAGCTTCTTTTGGTCGGATGGCTTCAAAAAGCTGAAAATATAGGAACTGGATCTCCATGAAATGTGTTCTAAATGGGTGAAAAGGTCAACTTTGACCATTTCTAAAATATTCCTGCAAGATCAAATCAATGATTAGTTGTACCTACAAGTTAAATAAACATCATACAATAGAATGCAAAGGAATAATTATAAGAAATGGAAGAACTTGGAAAGATCTCACCCATTTAATACTCCATGTCTAACTTCTATTGCACCTCCTCAAGCTTTGGAATGATGGAAGCCCTCAGATTTGTGTGTGAGCAACTCTATATGCCTAGCCTCTACAACGCTTTTGAAGGATTTTAAAAGTAAACTAATGTGCAAACTAGAAACTCAATCCTAATATGCAAATAGTGATGAATAGCCTATGATAATTAGAATGCCTATAATAAAAGTAAATTAAGCAATGATTCGATAATAATAAGAGATGGCCAAAAATGAGATCAAGATTGTCATTTTATAGAAAATGCAATCTTGAACGGACAGTCAAGATGAGAGCTTTAAGGAATGCCCTAGAATCAAAGGTCAAGATTCAATAAGGCAACTCTCAATTAAGGTTAGGGCAGAATACCCATATGTGTAAATAAGATTTAATTAAATGAATTAAATCAAGACTGAATGCGATAGTTGAGATGAAATTAGTAAAAATCAAAATACAAGAGGATGAGATTTTATAAAATCAATAATTTTAGAAATTACTTGATTTGTAGAAGAATAATTCCATTTTGAATTAAATTGATTCAAAATAGGGATTTTGTGAGATAAAAAGTAATTGATTTTTGAAATTAATTACTAAATAAAGAATCAGTTAACCAAGTGAGATATTTTTAAATGATTTGTTTTATTTAAAAATATAGAAGTGTCACATGCCATAATTAAATAATTAAAATAATTATTTAATTTAGAAGAAGTAGTTAATTAATTAAATAAATTAATGAATTTATTTAATTATGAGAGGATTTAGGAATTAGTGACATATTAAATAGATATATTAAAATATATTAATTTAATAATCAGGAGGACATTAATGATAAGGATTAATTAAATAAATAAGATTTTATTTAATTAAGAGAAGACTTTGACAATTAGCGACACTATTAAATAAATAAATAAGATTTATTTACTTAATAATTATGAAGAATGAGAGATTATGAATTAATTAAATAATTATAAATTATTTAATTAATAGTTGAATGTGGGTTAGAAACATAATTAAAATGTTATAATCATGTCGTGACGAAAGGTGATAAAATAGTGCTTGCAGGTCTTGGTCATTTTTATGTGTCTACATTTGCCCCTCTTTGTCATAATGCAGCTTGTTGCATTGTGGCAAAGAAAACAAGTCCAAAATATGCCCCAGTGAAAGTACAAAGTGCCTATGCCCCCTCGGGAAAATTTTTGAATTTTGACCCGGGGTTAGAAAAATTTGGAAAATATCCCAACCAATTCAATTAATGACTATAAAAGTGATGGTGTGATCCGATTCAAAAATGAAGGACGTTAAGCTAGCCAAAATGTCGGTCAAAGGTGGTCAAAAGAGCCTCCAATAGGACCTACCAGGTCAAAACCCTAGTTTTCAGCCTATAAATAGGTTGAAAAGGTCAAACCAAATGTCATTTTCTCATTTGTTATATATAGAATTAAGAAATCAGAGCTCTCAGACGTGATGGTGATTCCGACGACTACACATCATGGATACCACGTGCGCACATTCCGATGACCCGAGGGCATAGGGGCACCGATAAGTGCCCTATCCAACTTGTCAAATTTCAATTTTTATGCATTTATGAGGGTTAAATGGGGGGAAAACAATTGCGATGTGACACAAATGGTATCACAAAAGCCGCAAATGCCTTCGCGTTTTACGCATTTGATTGTGTCACAACGCAAGTGCGATGGGTAGGATAGGTTATTTGTGTGATTGCGCATTCACAAGTTGAAATGACGCAATCGGAAAAGTGCGACGCAATGGCCAGATTTTGCAATGCATTTGACATGTCGCACGATGCATATGTTGTTGAATCGTGCATTTGATAGATTAAATGATGCATTCGTTATTTTCTTGCACATTTTCTGGTCAAAACAACGCATTTGATATATTACAATGCATTTGTCTTGCGCCGAGCTGCAATTGAAACATTGTGACACATTTGCAATCAATGCGACACAATTGAAGTTGACCAAAGTTGACTTTTGTTGACTTGTGCTGAGATTAACTTTTATGTACCCTTAACCTGTTAGTAGTACAAAACTTTTCATAATATTGCTCAGTGTGTGCTAATCCTTGCCCTTTCCTTGTGTAGATTCGGCTAGTGCCCATTTATACACGAGAGTTCCAACCAGCTACCTATGCTTTCCAAGATCGCCTTAGCAATAGATAGAGGTAGCGGCTGATGGCCTTAGGTCTATATCATGTGATGTATATGCCCATTATTCGAGAAAACAAAGGTTTGCTTATGGCTCTTTACGAGAGGTGGCATTCTAGGACCTGCTCGTTTCACCTACCTATTGGAGAGGCGACAGTGACTTTGGAGGACGTGTACCACATTCTCTGAATTTTGATTAGCAGAGAGAGGGTGGTCTATGATCCACACCGAAGGCAACAGGTCCTAATAGAGAGGTATGAGGGTGTCGATGGTGCCCAGTTTGTCCTGGACGGTTATGAGATCGGCTGGGACATTGTAGCCGACTGATTTCCCAAGTTCGATGTCATGCTCATGACCTTGATCGCCGGATTGCTGATCCTAGATCGTCATGGTCACGGATTTCCCATTGGATGGGGGGATGTTCTTGTTCGCATGAGATCATAGAGGACTATTTTTCCTTAGGGGCCATGCTTGTTGGACATGTTATACCATCAGTTGCATGAGGTAGTTTACCATCAGGGTCATAGTATTAGCTGCAGGACTACCTTACTCATGATTTGGGTATAAGATCGCATTCCCGTGTTTCGACCGCCAGTATAGATGCAGCAGTTGGGTGATGGGATGCCATACGTTTATCTGTATGTAGGATCAGTGAGTCAGACAAGTGTTGGAGATACCGGGTACTGGCGTCATCGGATTGATATGATGATCAACTTTGTTTGGAGGCCGTACAGAGAGTTCGATCAGTGGTCAGATGAGGATAGCCATTTGTCCTTTTGCCAATAGTTTCGATACCTTATTGGCCATACGGTATAGATGCAGTGGATCATTGAGATGTACTTGCCCCAGCGGGTACTGTGACAGTTTGGGGAGCAACAAATTGTGCCAATAGGCACTGCAGAGTATGCTCAGTCATCCAGGGAGACCATGTGGGGGACGCCCATATCAGTCATAGTGGCAGAGCAGCAGGTAGATAGCTTGGTGGCAGTTCAGTGGGCTTGGAGAGGGGGTCTAGCAGATCCAGGGATGTCTATGGAGTTTGATACATGGTGGAAAGTTCACAGGCCCATCCCTTTGATAGATCTGGATGGTCGACTGCCGATAGATCACAAATCAGTCATTCCATGGATTCCAAGCAGAGGGCAGGGTGGCAGAGGTGCTATACTATTTTGATGCATTCTTTGTGTTGGGAAAGAGGACTCTTCTTAATTTTCTCGAGCTAGGAAAGAGGACCCACTGTATATAAGAGCCACCGCTTCCTATGAGAGAGCTTAGTTTTCTTTTCTCCATTTTTTGTAACGGCTTACACCATCCATTCTCTCTTCATGATTGAACTTTCAGCTTACTCCGTTTGAATCTCTTTGGTTGGTTTTATGTCTTAGCCATTTGGGTTTCCTTGAAGATTTACATCTTTACATTCTAGCATGATATATCGTTTTTATATTCTGTTGGTGAGCCTCTTTCTATGAATATACTAAAAATACGTGCATGAATAGGCTCTTCAACATCCACTTGTTATTCTGTAGCAGCATTATACTTGTAAATTCTAATTGTTTTGAAATGAATATCACCTCCTGATTGAAAAAGGGCACCTTCTTTTCATTTTTTTGTTCCTGCTCACATAATCAGACTGTAGAAAGAACACACAACACCCTCAAAATCTTTGAATTAATGCACTCTAGAAAACTGGTGGAAAAAATTTAGTGGTTATTTGATCTTGTTATTACCATTTATAACTCTACCCTTCATGTTAACTAATTTCCCCTATGTGAATCTCACAACTCGCTCAAACTCTAACACTTCCCCTTTGCTTATGTATCTGCATGATCTTCTAGAAAATTTGTATGAGAAGGAGTAACAATAGGTTGATCTTCCACAACCTCTACAATATTTAATTCTTGAGAGCTCCATTGCATGTCATCTTCTCATGGAAAGACCAACACTAGTATTGCATATGATGCTTCACATGAAGCACAACACCTATTGCTTAAATGTGCTCTATAATTTACAAGCTACTGTAACTTTGTATTTGGATGATTTCCTTTTGAAGTATAGACTATCCTAATGCAACTCAACATGCCTCTTTGAATGTGGAAACACTTGCTTTTACTGTATTAATCTTAAAAAATCTGTTATCCCTTGTTTCAAAAATGATGTTGATCCACTTGAAAAATCATTATTTCCTTTCAAGTCAAATTCACAATTTATAGTGACCTTCATGAACATGTAATTTTGATGTTTTGACTCGAAAGGAAATAATGATGACTATTTCCTCCAATGTATATGACAACATTGTTAGTGAAAAAGGATATGAACACAAATCCATCCTTCTTTAGCATAATGACTTTAAAACTGTGGCACCTTTGATTATGTACTATCTTATTCCATATTTATTGCCTTTGTAGCAACAGTCTTACTGTATGACTATTTTTTAAAATGCCGAACCTATGAATGTTGAATGAGAGAGGCCTTTCTTGATATGTTGGGCTCAACCCTTGTGGGAGCACATTTTACTCCACATATCTGATAAAAATGATCACGAACATAATGAACCTGTTCCTGCATAGTGAGCAAACGTGTTAGCAAAATAATTTAAGTTGAAAGCTTCCTCTTTTCCTTCTGCTCTTTTAACTTGATCATCTGATGGATGCCTTTGAACAATGAAATGATCTAATGGATGCTTGATAAATTTTACATTATATTTTTGTTGATAATGTAGGCATATGATAGGATTTGATTCGCATTTCTCTAACCACACTTCTATCATACTTGCAGATGCATCAGAGCTTGGAAGTGGATTGATCCAGGGTTACAACTAAAAGCTTCAACTTGACTATGATTCGACATTCCAGGCAATGACGAATCACTTTCTACCTTATACCTTCTTTGTTTTCAGTTGTATAGTTTACATTATTTCATGCACCTCTTATTTGATTATGAAAATCAAATGAAGTTACTCCCATGGCTTGTGTGGGACTTTGGTTTGTACATTATGAATAAAGCAGCAAAAATTATGCAATCTTATGATATCATTTTGAAATGTTTTTGCATAATATCACTGAAATTCACACTATAATGAAACATTGCACAATAATGAGTACTTAGCAGAAATTTTTGAACATCTTGTGTACCTTTTGGATTGAATTTGCAATCCAGCTCTACCTGTTTGAGCTGGTAGTGAAAAATAGGTAACAATACTTATGCAGGGACATACATAAATGAATTGTGCATCTCAATTTTCTTACTAGCTGAAGCCAAGTGTTAGGTTCTAAGTTTTACTATCTCATTTCAGTTGGTGTATCACTTCACATTTTAATTTCCAAGCTTTAGTTTTCATGTTTTCTTTCTCCCTTTTCCCTGCAAGTATTTAGTTTAGGTGATAATCAACTAGGAAGTCGGACTTCTCTGAAGGTTGACCTTTACCTATAAGTAATCCACAACTTAAAAGGTCTTCCCATGTTTTCTTTGAAAAGATAAGATTTGCATCTTAATTTGTTAAATCTTGAACCTTAACAAGGGTGCATTTTCAGAAGCTAACAATTTTGGCACACCCGGTGGGATTGTGAACTGATTCTTAGTTCATTTAGTCCTTAATGTTACTGTTGTTTGGTGTGTACAACAGTAGTTTTCAGCATTTTGGAGGTAGGTTCAACACACTTGGCAGCTCCGAAAATAAGATTTCTATTGGTTTCAGTAGTTCAGGTGTTGATATGTTTCAAGTTTTTCAATAGGAACGTGTGCTTTATCACTTTTTTCCTATTTCAAATGAGTTGACATGTCTATGTTTCATGGGGATATGTTTTATCACCCTTCATCTCGAAGTAACCAACAATTTCAACATACTTCCTACCCACCCACCCCTTCTTAGTCATCTTGGAAACCTTATCTTAATCAGTTCAAAAGTAATGAGAAAACCAAGTTTGAAAACATCAAGAGCATTTTGCTTGATTGGACCAAGAAACTAGCTGAGAAAGAGGAGTAGTATGAATATGCTCTACAGTAGGAGGACTTGGCTTGCAATGTCCATTTTCATGAACAACAGTTGTTGGCACAAAAACAATAATATGAGGAAGAGATTACAAGGGAGGTGCTTACAAAAGAAGCCTAGTCAACTTTTTCCATGTCAGATCAGTTTTAGGAGGTGTTTCCAAGGTATGAAGTTCCAAATGTCACACAAGGTGATTCCTCTACATCTTCAAAATAATTTTTAAATTTTAGAGGTTTACCTATTTTGCAAAATCCTAAGATTGTATTTCCATGAGGGTAGTCATATACAATATTAGAAGAGCATCATAGCCCATACTTGCAAGATTATGAGCTTGTTATCATCCATATTCACAAAGGAGGACCTATTGCTTATGACAGTAGATGGTTTGCTAAGGAAAATGAGGTATTGGGGAAGTATAAAGAGGAACAAATTGTAGTTGATAAGCCTTCATTTGTTGAACAGGAGGAGAAATCAGATTTGTTACAGGAGATAGTTGAGCATGGTCAGCCTGAGCAATAGGTCGTGGAGAAAAAATAATATGATGAACATCAAGTTTCCTCTTTGATGTTTAATGAGTTTCCCTATTTTGTTGAGCAGGATAGAGGGAGTTTGCCATGTCTTCATTAGCAGTAGATTTGGAACATCTTGAAGTTGTTCAAAAATGTGATGGGTTCCTGGTTCATGAGGTTATTAATGAGTATGAACAAGAACCGTTGACTCATGAAGATCACCATAAGGTAAAAATCAGTCTTATTATTCAAAAAACCAAAGAGGATGTCAAGGAAGGCTTGTTTTGGGATGACCTTGAAGTGTTCTGTTCCATTTTAAATGCCAATTCAACACCTTATGATTTAAAAAATCTTGAGCAATAGGACCAAAGCATGGAAGCAACCATTCATTCAATTGAACCACATGAAATAAGTGTTCCTAATTAGCATAATGAGGAAGAATATGCGGTCTACTTGTTCGATCAGATGTCTTGTTTTTTTGACAAGGAGGAGATTCATGAGAAACAACAGGAAAGTGAGTTGTTCATGATTCATGATAAGTCACAAGATCCAAATCTTTTGAATCAACATGAAGATGTAGCAACTTTCAATGAATGAGAAACCAACAAAGATGCCTTTGAGTTTGTAATTTCAAGAGGATGCCCAATTAGGCATCTAGTCAGAATGGAGTCCAATGAGAATATTGATATCTTGCTTACACCCAAGAATGATAGTGAAGAAAAATAAGAACATACCCATTCTATCTTTTCATTTCAAAATGACAATATGCACAATCAGTATGAAGATGTAAGTGAATATGGTTTCTTTTTTCAAGAAATATTGCAACAATCAAGAGAACATTTGTTTTTTCCCATCTTGTTTGGGTTGCTTACAAACATGAGAAATATTGCAAGATCATGAGAAAGGGAATTTATTTCACTTTACCAATTAATGGGTTTGTTTAACCAACGTCATTTCTAGTTGGTGTAGGTTAGGATAGGTTTATTTCGAGTAATGTTTTATTTTTCAATTTCCTAAGTGTTTTTTGGCACAGCTAGATAGTTTTCTTTCTATTGTTTTGTTTGAATAAAGCCATGGTGTCATGCATGACAATCAATTTCAGTTATAAAATTTCTGAGTTTGTTTCCTAAGTCATAAGCCTAGTTTCTGAGTGTCTCTGTGCCCAATAGACAAGCCTAAGCAACTAGTCAATAGTGTTTAGCAGGCAAACACTCTGCACAGGTCGCTAAAAATGTTACCAGATTTTCACCCATAGGCTCAATTAGGTGAATTACTTTGGTTTTAGACTGAGAAAATGAGGTATTCATTTTATTATCTTTCTTACATTACATTCAGATGTGTAAATGAAAAATCTATAAATATTAAAACTACATATCGTTGCATTCATACACATGCATATAACAGAAGAAGGATTCAAATCATTTCAAAAATGTAATCTTTATTGAATGTATAAGTGTACATTGGCTCATACAAGCCATGAGACTAACCTTGACTTGTTCAATACAAATATAAAAAAGATTATACATGAATAAATAAAAGGAAAAGTGAATGTAGGAAAGGAAACCAGTCATTGCCTAGGAATGACTGGTTCTTTGGTGCTGCTATCATGTTCTAATAAGTCCTTCCTAGTTTCCCAGCCACTCCCAGTTTCCTGCATTTGACATAAAAAAGGGTGTTAGAGAAATGTTGTAAGCAATGAAGAATTCATAGTCTTACATGAACAAGTTCCTATGCATATATAACTGATCAAATATTTGCATTGAACAAGCATGAATACTTTTGGATATTCAAGAAAACATTAGAGTCGTCAAAAAACATCCAAAATAGGCACCTATTTTTTCTAACATGTTTGTTCCATGTGCAACAAAAAGTGTTATTATTTTATACCAATTTTAGCATGTTGGGGTAAATGTGGCTCCCACAAGGGTTGAGCCCAATGTGTTGTTTTGTTATGCTTTACAGAAGCATTGAAGGATATTTCATCAGATCAGACATTCTTTATGTTCTATTTAAACAAGTGTATATCATTTATGATAAGTGAGTTTTACTCACTGTCCTAGATGACATATACTCTCAAAGCATATGTAACTTTCTATTTCATATAAGTACAACACTAACATGTTCACCTTTTAGTCATCATGCTCATTGGGTAATTAGAGCAGTTTCAAGAGTAATAGGGGGGTGTTTTCAATACCAATATCATAACAACTTTAAGAAATAAAATAATGTGTAATTTCTTGTAAACATAGTGTGAACATAGCCTATAGATTATTTATGCTATGAAGGAAACATAAAATTTCTCCCATTGATAAACAAAGTTTAAAGTGAAAGGGGCTATAAGGAAAAAATTTGCAGGATAAGGGAATGTGGTAGTGATCATGAGGTAGGAAGTGATGACCATGGAAATAGAGGCATAGTCATATCTTAGTTTTATTCATGAAATATAATAGCATACTATGAATGCTTTGAGTTTTCATATAGATAAATGCATACAAAAGAATCAAAGTTAAAGGTCTAAAGAAAATATTATAGGAAAGATAGGGTTCACCGAAATGAGATCACATTACTTTTCTACAACAGTATGGTTGTGCTAAAGAAGTTGTTCAAAAGAGAATATTATCACATGATTATGACTGAGGTTGAATCTTCAAAGAATCTACATAACAGTTAACAAGAGTAATAGGGCCCTAAATGCTATAAATGTACAAGAAATGAGAAAATGTTAAAGTGGAACTTGTTTTTTCTTCCTGCAAATGACTTGGTGTTAAGATATTTAGAGGTGTAATCACAGTTCATTGGTTAAATATCACATTAACCTCCTATGCACATATGTAATACAATCATGAATACAATTTTTTTATTTGGAAATGCTTTGAAGGAAACTAGAGTGTTTTGTTTTTTTAAGTTCAGAACGAGGAAGCTAGAAAACCCAGATACAATGAAACATCTAGAAGGCATTTATATCAAGGATATAGATGCTCTATTTTCATCATGGTTTAAAAGATATGGGGAAACATCAAATTCATTGAGAAAAGTGAGGAAAAAATACAAACCCTCGATTTATGGTAGTAGGTTGAATCTATTTTCTCTTGTGTTGGAAGGGTCAAATAAATATCAAGTTTCAGTCAAAGGATGACTTTGGCTTCATGGGGGATACATTAATCCAAAAGATTAGTAGTGAATAAAGTATAATCAAGATTTTAAGGTATTCCATGGAGCATACAGTCATCTCACTGATTCGTCTGAGCTGCCAATAGGCTTATCCTAAACAAAATTTGAAGACTATCTGAAGCAAACAATGCTCAAGGTTTGAAGTGATAAAACAAAGTGACAATAAGAAATAGTTGTGATCTTTTTAAGGGTTAGTATCAATGTAAGTTTGCAAAACATGATTACTATGATCATTATTGATCATGATCAATATGAGGAAGGGACAATAACATGGATAGAAAATAGGAAGTCTTTTTGACTTATGCTAGGTTTTTAATAGTTTCTAAGCCTAACAATTCTTGTCAAGAGTAATGAGGATAGTAATGAGAGAGAAGTGAGGATAAGTGAATATCTAAAACCCTAGTACCTATAGCATATATAGCCATAACCATGGAAAAGAAGCTGCAGGAAGTGAAACGGGACCAAAACCCCATAGTCACAGGTATAAAGTGTGTCTATCTGTTTACCCATATGACTCAACAATTATGTTTTAAGATCCTCAAGTAAATTTCCTATTTCATGCTTTGTTATACATGTTGCATTGCCTACGGTATAAGGCTTACTTGGATAGCTCCTTCTCAAATGCTGAGACCCCAAATAGTTCCTACAAATATCACAGATATCGTAAAATCATGTTTTGGAGATATTCTCTTTTCCTATTAAATTTAATGCTTCCATAACATCATCTCTTATGCCCCTAAGAAACAAAATTTTAATAGCATAATCATTTAGTCCATGTTGGCAAGAGCATTGAAGACTAAACATAAAGCATTCAATATAGTCCTCTATGGACTCGTCTTCCTTTTGAGTCATGCAGAAAATTTCATCCCAACCTCCTTTTTTTTGCAATATTCTTGGTACTTGGTCAGGAATAGTTCCTTCATGATTTCCCATGTTCTGATGTTCCTAAGGTTCATAAACCATCGTAGGGTGACATCCTTTAATGTAGCTAGAAATATTTTGAGTTTTTGTGCATCACTTTGATATTCATAGTTGTGGCACAACACATCAAATTCAAACAAAAACATGTCAAGATCCTCAATTGAAAGACCACAAAAATAGGAAAAGAAGAATGAGGAATTTTCTTCATGGGAGCATCTTGTTTAGGATGTGTGATTGGAAACTCAAAGGTAATTATTATTGTTGGCCAATGCCCTATTATGATTGTTGTTGCTGTTGTTGTTGTTGTCATTGTTGTTTTTGGGATCCATGACTTCTAATGCCCAAGGGATAAAATAAGTTTTAAATGGCTCTTAGGTTTCTGAAAATGGACCAGCTTTGTCCCCGTAGGACTCTTGGTAAAAAAAATCAACCTTTTTTCATAATATCTTAGAAGAGATTGGATGAGTACCTGGGGGCATTTGAACATATTGGTCTCAATAGCACACTTATCAAGATCAAGTTCGGGTAATTCAAATGATTGCAAATTAGTTTTAAATTTTTCCTGAGTTGAGCTACTTCCTTCAATGGGTGATTTTGAATTTTCTTACAATTCTTTGGGTTGTGGACCTTCAATGGATGGTTTTGATTTATTTTTGGGTTTTTCAGGTTGCGAACTACTTCCCTTTTCTTTTCTAATGAATCTTCCTCTACTATCCCTACTACGATTCATGCACCTAAATGAATTATGACAAAGCAAACTAAGGGTAGTTATCCAAATGAGGTCAACTATCTTGTGGGATTTCTCCTTAGCACAATGCTCCTAACTCAGTTTATTGGAATGCAAGCCTTTAACACCATTCCCCGGCAATGGCGCCAAAATGATTGGATTAAACTATGGTCTCAAATTATTCTTTAAATGGGTTTGAATTAATCTTTAGAAATGGCTTCCTCAGTTCATCCTAAAGCATCAATCCGAGAATGTAGGCTTTTGAACCATGTTGTGGCAGTATGCCGAAGAGCTGCAATCAATAAACTAAGGGTTGATGGATGAAAAATAATGTAATTTGCATTTGAACAAAATTCTAATTGATAGACTTCCTGTCACATATGTTATAGAAACCCGTGAAGAAATAGTTCTGAAATAGAAAACAAATTACTGGCAAACAACATAACTGAACTAAAAATCTCTATATAAGAGAATGAAAATCTTCCTTGAAATAATTTGAACAAAATGAAAGTTAAAATAGTGAATGTAAATATGCTTTCGACATCAATTAACCATTCAAATTCTTAACTCACAGTGACTTTATTAATCAACATCTAACTATTCTTAATACTGATAATAGTTGATAGCTAAATTATACACACTGACAAGTATTGAAAAAACCAATACAGATTAACATAATAACAAAGATGAATTATACGGATAAGAATCTGGTACTTAACACAATAATCAATATGAAATCAATCGAATAACTACGAAATCACACCATACATTACCACATACATATATCTAATGGAAAGATCACCAACAACCAAGGAAGTGGGCCCTTCCTTAGTCGACTATTGAGTGATGAAAATCACAAACACAAAATTACTCCAAGCTAACTATCATTCATTTGGATTGCAACAAAAAATAATGAACACAGATTTAATCACCAATATCTGATTTCTATTATGTCTATCTATTCCCATTTTTGGCATACACACACACGCATACATATATATATATATATATTGTAGCTACCTATACCTATAATAGTCTTATAGATGAAAGTGAATAAGCATTTTGGTTGTTTGTGGCTTACAACCAACAACCATCGAAAGATAATAAAAAATAGCTTAAAGTCTTTTAACAGTATCTTGAAACAACATAACAAATCAAAACAGATTTTCTAATCTCAACAAGTATAGCAGAAGTGACCAAATGACTTCAACCGGCCTAGTCTTCCTTCCACTGACACCCTTCATGCCTTGCTCTCAATCATTTAAACATTTCCTATCACTGAAATCATAAAGATAGTTAGCAATAGTTAAATTAATCGGTATTTTTCACTAGGTTTAACCTCTCCTTCTATTTCATAGAATATCTTCAGTTCATTAATGAAAAGTGACACTTGAGCAATGGGAAATACTAGGAAAGATGACAAAGGTTAAAGAAAATAATAGGTAAAATAATGGCATGTTTTTCCCCCATCAAATATTATATGCAAATTTTCCCCAAGGACAAGTAAAAGTAGTTTTATCTAGGTCTTTAAATGCCATCCTAATTTAATTGTATCTACTAAAACCATTTGAGAAAGAAAATATTTTTTTCCTTGCAAGAGTATCAAGAACTATCAATAAAAGGCAATGGAAAATGCTCCTTTTAGGTTGCTTTATTAAGATCTATGTAATCAACACAAATGTTCCACTTATCACTTTTCTTAGTCACTACTAAAAAAGGTGAAACCCATTGGCTATTTGAAATTAGATAAACAAATCCTACAATTAAAAAAATATTTAACAATTTTACACATATTAGGATTTATTCTTCGTTGTGGTTGTCTTATTGGATGAATTCTTCCATATAAATATGGTGAGTAAGAGTTTTTGGATTTATATCATGTATAGATATATGAAAATGTATCTTTATGATTTTATAGCATAGAAATCAAATCATCAATTTGTATAGTTCTTAATTATGGATTAATATTAAGTGTGTCCTTGTAATATTTTCATTGGTTGTGAGTGAGAAGGTCTAGGTAAAATCTATAGCTACTAATTGGAAGTGGATAGTAATAATGAAATTATTATTGGATTTTTTAGTAAATAAAAATGGGCTATATAAACAATTATGTGGTAGTAATTGGTGTAATGTAATAAAATATTGGAAAGATTATGAATCACCTATTAAAGGAAATTTCCCAAATGGATTGTTGTCATTTGTACAAGAGTAAAAAATTAATATTTCCAATATATCATTGGATGAATACCTATTTTGAAAGAAATTAAGAATAATAATATCTTCAGGTGGTTCGTGAAAATTAAGACTCTATTCAATTGTTAAATAGAAAGTGATTCATCCAAGCCACTATCAACCTATAGTGGATCATTCATCTCTAATAAATGTTATGCTAGTGGGTATAGTGTCAACTATTTATTTTTTTATCCATTAGAAATGATCATATTACCTTATCAATAATTGATGAAAGTATCCAAACATAGTATACTATATTTGAATAGAATTTCCAATGAATATTCATCCAAATTTTGACAAACTATTGTCGAATTTTCAACACAACACTATTTTCAATTTCGTCAGTGGTATTTTGTTGATTTGTCGACCAACATTTGTTCGTCGAAACAATGACCCATCATCTTCAGTCAACAGTACAAAAAATTTGTGTGGTTTTCGTTGCGATTCCGACGAACCTTTGACAATCTATCAATGCCAAATCAACAAACTTTCATTGGTATTTCCATTAGAAACCATCAAAAAAACAAAAAGAAATTCATCAGAAAATCGACGAATATCAGTTAACTATGCGACGAAGATTCCATCAGAGGTATATCAACCTCGTCGGAAGTTTGTCTTTTTTCGTCGGACCATTTCATCGAAAGTTTGACGAATCTTTGAAGTTTTAAAAAAATAAAATTATTTATCTGCCACCGTAGTGAAAAGTTAGCAATTTCATTTGATGTGCATTGGACAATATACTTGCAAAATGATATAGTCTAGTTGCATGATCCCCCTTGTTCTATTGTATAAACACATTGAGAGAATTTTCTACGCAATGAAGCTCCCCCTGTGTGTCATGCAAAAATAGTATCTATTTTACAACAAATGTACTTTACTTTGACATCAAATGTCACTACTCTTAGCACTATAAATTGATAAGATCTAATACTATAATTGACCATTGATCGACCACTCCTACTGTCTTGTCTGAGATACACAAACCATTGATGTTTGAATGAATGAGAACCACCTTATGTTTGAATGAGAAAAAATGAACAATATTGCAAATGATAAAATGAGATCATACTCCCCCTTGGACATATCTTATATGTCATATACTTGACTAGTTTATAACATCAGTACAAATTCTCCAATTATGAGATTAATTGATATATTGATCTTGCATATTGAACCAATGAATGTTGATATCACAACCATAACTATCTGCTACCTTGATTTGAAGCACACTACTCCAACTAATGTAGACTAAGATCATCATAATAAGAAAAAAATAAACACTTTCAATCCCCTATCTATTATAGCCATTGCACACTGATGGTCATGATCTCTCTATTACAAACCTTTCCTATCTTATGACTACAAATCTGTCATTGATACCTATTATTGATGCAAACAACCAATGTTCATAACATCATCACCTTTCTCACACTATTATGAATAGATACCTAATGTCTACTAATGTTTGAAGGAATACTGCAACATTGTCACTATCTTGTCTGAATGAGCATATAAAGCAAGAAAACCATGGATGAAATAACACCATTCAAAACTATCACTTCTTGCACTGTAAAAATAATTGAATTTTTTAAATGTAGAAGGTAATGTTGAAAGACATTTGGTGTACTCTACCATGGTTCATTAACACATCAGATGATATTGCCCATGAAATGTCACCTTTGACACACTGCTCAAGAGTGGGAAGATGAAGGACTAGAGTGATTGGTTGTGTAGAGTTTATCACACACACCTTAAATCAATAATGAAGTAAACATAACTAAATTAGGATTTCTTGAACTTATTACTCTACCCTTCTGAGTAATGTTTAACATTCTAATGTTAGTGCTATTCCAAGACTAAAGATATTAGTGTCCATATCTAGAGCTGGCCAAGGTTGGGCAAACGTATTCTAGAGTGTGGTTTAAGATTGGCACTTGTTCTCGGAGCAATTTATCTTCTCTTACCCTCATGATTCTTCCTAGGTTTTATCCTCTTATGGGTGTCAAATCAAGTTTTAGAATTCTTGTAAGGCAAATGTATTAGGGGGTGTCGGAGTATTGTTAATATAATACCAATCCCATATTTTCTCTTCTCTTACCTATCATAACGTTCCCTGTTGCAAATTTATTGCACCTACTTTATGGGGTGCCATAATGTCAAACTGTCTGTTTCACCAATATTTACTCTTGTCACCTTGGCCTTGGCATGGCAGTTGTTGGTGACCAGATCGGCACAATGCCAACATTTATTCCCGTGGGAAGTTTTTCTCTGAGATTAGACATTGACAACATATTAGTTGCAAGTGCATTCCAACTATTTATTTCGCATTCATTCATTTTCAGCTCATTAGTGGCAAATGAAGTATAGAGGTGTAGAATTAAAAGAAATCCAAACCTTCCTGTGCTTGGAGAAATGGTAACTTTAGGCTGCATAAATAACCAGATCTTCTGTATCTTTTATGGTGGAGTTGCCAGATGAAGTCTCAAATCGCTGCCATTGTGTCCTTTTTGTTATTATTATGCATAAGAAAATGGTTTACCTGTCGTGTTGGTGGAGATAAGTAACAAATATATTGTTGGTATGAATTTCCAACTAACCTTTGTTGAGGCGTCTTCTTGGATGGACTGTCACTATCCAGCTTTAGAGAGAAAACTTAGTCTTCATATGATGTAATTTAAATATTATTTCTTTTAATGTATGAGAAGCCTAGCTGAATGGTAGGTTTAATAAAATTATATACTCAGTGGTTGTGTGAAAGGGTGAGAATTATTTTGGTGATTCAATGATTAAATTTTCTATGTTTTGGAATTATGTTCGACACCAACATTTCATTTCAAAATGCATCTTCCTCAAGACAATATGTTTATCAGTTATTAACATTATTCTTATTTTCCTTTGAAAATATAAGAAAATGTGCTATTAGTATTATCTAACCCATAAATATTACTATATACGAATTTTAGTGTCCATGCTTTTATGTTTGAACAAAGTTCATAATAATATCAAGAGCTACAAAGTAGCGAATTTCCTGCCAAAATGTTCTAGAATAGTTTTGTTTTATTTTTTTTGTGTTTGGAAAGTTTTAGCAACAATAGTCAATATGATGGAGCAAATTACAAAGAGTAAAGTAGAAATATATAGGCCTCTTGGATTCTTGACTCAAGAAAGTGACATACTCAAGAGGTCATCAATTGACTCTTCCCAATGAAGAGATGAGTTTATTTAGTGTAATTGAAACATAGGTGGAATTGACTAAATAGAATTGACACCTACCTATGTCAATTAGGGATTGATGAGGTAGTGGTGGCACTTGTGTACCTCAAGTGAGGTGTACCTATGCCATTGTTTCTTATATCCAAAGTAAACTTTATTAACTAAGTCCAATATTACACTTTGATAAAAACTATCTTAGACAAAGTATAATATTTACACTATCAATTTTTCCCATAATCCAAAATAACAATAGTATGCACACATGCAGAGTAAGAATAATATTTATAATGGAATAGATTTGAAACATAAGTAATGACTCATGGATAGGAATGGTAAATGACATAAGTGTGCTAAATGACAGTCTATAAAAGATAATAACATACAAAAAAATTTCTAATAGATAATTGGGAGGGGAGGCCACTATTGGGGAGCCAGGTTGTGGCTCAAACCTGGGCCAACATTGGTAAATTTTGAGGGTTATAACACTCGACCCAACTCGCATGTCCCAATTAAGGACTTAATAACATTAAGATTGGAAAAAATAGAAACTTGTGCTCAATTTAGATTAGGGATTTAACTTTCCAATTGTTAGTGGTTCAAATGCTTTGATCTACTGCAACAAAGAATGTATTTGGGGCTCAGGATTCTGAAATGAACTATTCTTTAACATAAATACCAAAGCCAAACTATCATTTACTGAAAGACAAAGAAAAGCATGTTGTTTTGGGCTTGACTAGGGCTTTCCTAAACACACTCTACCATGAAATAAAATTTTAATGTCTAAAGGATATAAATTGAAAGAAAACAAAACAAATATTAATGGACATGAATACCTCTCCTAGTGCACAAACAAAGATATTGCAGTTGTTCGTTTGTTTGCTTTCAATTTTAATCTGTGAGCTTTCAATTGTTGGTTTGTTTCCTCTTAATTGAACAGGTGGAATGCTTGAACTACCATGTGTTCTAAGGATGTGACAAATTATGTAGGTGCGAGTGATAATGAAGCCTCAAATACTACTACTTTATCACCATGTTGCTCTTTGTTGGTAATATTTAGATTTTTTTACAACTCCATAAAGAAATAGTTTTTCCCACCACATTCACTCCAACTAATGATGCCCATTCATGGCTTTCCACTATTATCACCAGTATGATAATGGTATCAGAAAATTCATTTGTTTAAAATATTTTGTTATATAATTTGCATCTACACTTTAACAATATACAAGTATTTGTTAAATTAAAAAAAAAATCTTAACTCTCATTGGTTAGAATTTTTTTTTCCTTAGGTTTTTAAGTGTTTTTTTCTATAACAAATATAGTGAATATTTATTTTTCTTTCTTAATAAAATTTTCACACTATTAATTGATTTATTTTCAAATTACATTTATTTATTTGTTTTCTTAAAAATGAATTTTATTAGTAGTATTTTATTTCAAGGATTATGGTTAGAATTGGGGTTACCATAAAATTAGAGTTATGATATAGGGTTTGATTTGATTTAAGATTAAAAATAGGGTTACAATTAAGATTAGAATTAATGCTACTATTAAGGTTATCTAGTTAGAGTTAAGATTGGAATTAGAAATAGAATTACATTCAAATTTTGAATTAAATTGTATACATTAAAAATAATATTATTATATATACATTATTTATTGCTATATATTTAATAGGATCAATGTTATTTCTAAATATTAAAATACTCATAGATTCTCATTATATATCTACTTAACACTATCCATTAATTATAGCTTTATTTTTTAAAAGATAATTTATATATATATATATATATATTAATATTTCTCCTTTTCCTTTACTTTAAAAATAATTTTTTAAAATTTGATAGCCCACAATATTTTTATAAAAAAAATAGTTTTAAAGTTCTAAAATAATTAAAATAATTATAAAATAACTTTTAGCTAAATAAAATCTCGAAATAGATTTTTAATTAAACAATGTAAATAAAATTAAATCATTCTTAAATAATTTTAAAGTAAAATAAAATAACTTTTAGGTAAACTAAGTAATTATAAAATAATTCTTAATAACTCTTCACATTAAAAAACTAATGTAAATAAAATAAAATTGTTAAATAATTATTAATTAAAATAAATTAATTTTGAAGTAAATAATATAATTTCTACATAAATAAAATCACTCTTAAATAAATAAAATAACTTTAAGTAGAAAATAGATAATAATTTATTACTATTGATATTTAAATAGTCTGATATTTTTTATGTTTATTCTGGTTTTGTGGTGGAAAAATGTTGTGATAAAAATATTTATAGTTAGCATTCATGAAAATCCGTTCCCTCAAAAAGGTTTAGCCAATCAAATTGGAGAAAAATAATTTTTAGAATTTTTAAAGTTAAAAATCATACATTTAACTTTAATAAAATTCAAATATAATGTATTAAAATTAAAATATAATGTATAAAAAATAAAATACTGAAATTTAATTGAAAAAACTAATGTAAATAAAATAAAATTGTTAAATAATTATAAATTAAAATAAATTAATTTTGAAGTAAATAATATAATTTCTACATAAATAAAATCACACTTCAATAAATAAAATAACTTTAAGTAGAAAATAGATAATAATATATTAGTATTGATATTTAAATAGTTTGATATTTATTATGTTTATTATTATTTTGTGGCCAAAAAATGTTGTGATAAAAAATATTTGTAGGTAGCATTTCTGAAAATCTGCCCTTATCACTCAAAATTTTTTAGCCAATCAAATTGAAGAAAAATAATTTTTGAAATTTGAAAAGTTAAAAATCATGCATTTAACTTAAAAAAAATTCAAATATAATATATTAAAATAAAAATATAATGTATAAAAAATAAAATAATGAAATTTGATTGGCTACAAGCAAAACATTTAATCACTAATTAAAATAGAGGTGATGCCTATAGCTAAAAGAATAGCATGCTAATAATGTGATCAATCCTAAAACAATAATTTGATAATGGGAGCTCATACGCAATTTCAATGATATTGAATCCCCATGGTTCCCAAGGTTTAAACCTTATATATATTAAAGACAAAACCACATTAACTTTAAAGAATCTTAAACTCTTTTCTCACAATTAAATAGTCCTTCATTAAAGGGCACACAAGAATATATTCCCACTCTCTTAAAGATAAAGTCTTAGTAATTTAAAATAAAAGTATATATATTCCCACTCTCTTAAAGGTAAAAAAAAATTAACTAATCTATGATTCCTTTAGAAACAAAAAAAAAAGAATATTCTATTGTATACTTTAAGCCCCTTTAAAGTAAAATAATATATTTATTTATTAATAAGAGATGTATTATTAAAGTATAGTCATAAGAGATAATCTTTTTAGTTGTAAAGGATCATCATAATTATTGTAATTCGGAATTATTTTATATATATATAATTATAATTATAATTATAGTTTTATTGCTTAAAGTTTATATATATAAGAGAAAAATGAATTCAAATAAATGAAAATTAAATAAATAGATAAAACAATAATAGCTTATCTTATCTTTCGGGTTTAGTTTTCTTGATTTGTAGGTACTATGTAGTGAGGTTGAATCCACCTAGCTTTCTTTAATATAAAAAAAAACCATAGAAGGCAATGACTTTACCAATCCAATCCTAATATGAATTGTAATGGCCATCCCTTGGTAATTGAAACCTAAAGAAAGGTCTATGAGTTAGCTTATGCTTGGTGAGCCAATCAAGCATTCAACCTTGCATTTGATTGATATTCATTGTATATGTATATTTCTAAGTATTTGGAATTTGCAAAGTAGCAAACTGAATTTATTTCTTTTTAGTTATTATAGAACAAAACATGAAAATGTCATTAGTATTATGGTAGGATATGGTGAATTAATAGACACTAAATAATATAAGCATCTAGTAAATCCAAACCATATGTTCCATGTATAACTATATAATAGTATGAGTACAAATAATTTTGCTAATATCAACAATCCCCAAAAGAAATAAGGAGTAGATGAATACTAATGCTAGAATTAAGATTGGAAACCAATATCATGTTTGTAAATAAAGCTTGAATTAGAGGATGATTATATTGCATCAATTCCCAACATCATGATAAACCTTTTATAATAAATATTTATATAGGCCATGTGAGATATGTTGAACAATGCTAAGTAGGATTCTTACCTACGAAAATATCTCAACATCTAACACACCATTTTGGTATTCCACCTCTACACCATTTCCCTAGGTAGTAGGTGGGGATGACAAGACCGTTCTAAACATAGTATACAAATTGATCTTGATATTTGGTATGAACCTAAGTGGTCCGGGGTTATCTAGTAGCAACAAGTAGAAATAGACATCATCTCATAAACCTATCTCTATCTTTATATGGATTTTCAAGGCATACTTGTAAACTTGAAACTTAGCATTTGAAAATAACTATGTTGTGAAGGAAAGGCTAGGTTCTCCAAATTGACTCAATTAAAGATGAAAATGAAAATTTCAATTTTGTACAAAAAATAGTCTCATCCTTACCCAAATTTCCAAGTTGCCTGGACACGTGAAAACAAAGATTTCATTCGCTACATCTTGAAGAGAAAAAATATGATAGCTCCTATCTTTGTGAAGTTAAAAAAAATAAAATTTATTTATCTGCCACCATAGTGAAAAGTTAGCAATTGCATATGATGTGCATTGGACAATATATATACATGGGGAAAATGGGTGTAGAAGAGATTTGTAGAGTTTGTTCCTTATATTTACATAAGCATTGTTAGGACTCTTTCATTCTCTCTAAGTTATGCCTTCATATGTCATTTGAGAAGGTAACTCCATAAAGTTTTTATCATTGTGGAAAAGCAATACATTGGAATATGTCCATCATGATAAGATAAAGATTCAAAGATAGTCAATGTTTAATGAAGGTTTTATAGAAGAAAATTTATAATGAAGTTTTCAAGAATGTCATCGAGTGACTATGAAGCATTTTCTAAGGGAAATTATTATGAAATATTAACCTTGGATAGAGTTTTGATAGGAAATCAAGAGGACATTCATGACTGTCCAAGATAGCCCTTTAGAAAGCAATAGGAAATTCAAGAAGAGTTATACATGAAAATCCTTATAATCATATGTGTGATCAAAACCTTAGATATGGGTTGAGTTCATAAGACATAAGAGGACAATCATCTTGAAAAATTGAAAATACAAAGGGCTCCATAAAAGATTGACAGAGGGACCTAATGGCAAACCAAGGAATGGTGTCCAATCCACATGAAAAATTCTAAGGATCCTTATGAGTGGAAAAAGAAAGGATAGACAATTAGAAAGAGAACAATCCTTACCAAATAAAGGATGGTCACAATGATCAAAAGGAACTAATAGTTCATAATTATAAGAGGACATCTAATTGTTCATCCACATGGGAAACACACTACAAAACTGCCAAGGATTTGGTGGTTCCAAATAAGTGACAATCCTCACAATGAAGTTGAAAATGGACAAGGTTATTCTTGACAACCCCACTAAGTTGTAGTGCTTCATGCTTGTTATCAAGTGATAGTCCATTTAGGATATCCTAGAGACTAATAACTAGTAGGTAACAAAACAATGAAAAAATATAGAGATGTCTTAATTTTAAAGGAGATGGCCATAAGAAATGAATGATCACAAGGGTAGATTTATCTTGCAAATGAGTGAGTGATTATCACATAGCACACTGCACCATGGCACATACAGAATTGGATTGATTTTTTTTTTTGTTATGTTGTAGTGTATTTCTCCATTTCATAAAGTTTTGTCATGTTTTTAGGTGATTTTAGGAAAGTTTTCAACTTTGTAGGTGATTAGGAAAGTCCCAACTCCAATGCCCAACTGATATCACATTGGTCTATATTTTTAACTAGAATTTCTCGATTCTCCTACGCCGTAAGTATCCAACATGGTCACCAAACGAAGCCTAATGTTGTACCTAAACCATTTTTTTTGCTTCATTAAGGCATTTTGATTAAAATAATCCAAATCTTGTAAAATTGTAGTCAAAAGTTAGTTTTAGGTCAAACAAAGGAAATAATTTTGTGGGTTTTCTATCTAGAAGATACTGGAAAAATTTGAAATTTCTAAAAATTAGGGTTTTCAAGCCACTATTTTTAGGAAAAACCCTTAAAAATAGGATCTTGTTAGAATTGATTGAAAATAATTTTGATTGGTTTATTTCACATCACGATCACATTGGCGAAGTCAAAATCAAGAAAAGGTCAGTTTAGCTCTGGTGGGTCTATTTCAAATTTTCAAGAGAAAATTTAGGACCTTTGAGGTCGTCAATGGCAGTTGGCTAGTACCAAGTTTTGAAATCTAAGATTCAAACTCATCACAAAAGATTCTATGGTGAAAGATGCTGAAAAATATGCTTCACGATAGAGGGGATTTTCTAAAGGTTAAAAATATGAAAAATATTCTGTCTAGAAATACTACACCTTGCTACGAGGGAGGTGCTTGTGCAATCAACACCTATGTCAACTTTGCAGTGTTTGAACACGTAAAAATTGTGAAACACAGTCACATACTCATGCTAGGAATGCCAATCCTTCAACATGGTCAAGTTAACAAGCGACACAGTGTTCACAAAGCATGAAAGAGGTGAAAATCATCCGAAAATCACCAACTCTGGAGCTAATTGCACCCTCGCAGGCCAGGGGTGCCCTTTAAATTGAAGGTCTAAATGTAATTGTTAATGCTTGTTAATACAATCATCTTCTCTCGAATTCTACTAGCTTTCTAGTGAATCATCAAGCGAATCAAGCAGATTTGCGAACCACCAGAAAACGACCATAGAGGAGGAAGACATAGGAAGCAACAAATGTCAAAGATGGTAGTCAATTGCAAAAATTATGCCATTATAGCCTAGGGGCACCCAAGAATAAATCCTACTAGATGTCAAAATTTGTAGCGACCATCTTTGAGTGATCTCTCTAGTTTCAGCCCAGCTACATGATGAATCCGTTCGCTAGTCCATAACATGTACTGAGTGACCATTGTTGTTGATCTGACGAGCATGCAAAACAAAGGATATATTGGTAGTAAAAATGTACCTCTTCAGGCCTAAGGCACCGAGGATTTTGGTCAACTAGATATGGTTTTCGGGAGTTGTCCTCTACAAGAGATCTACACAAGATCCTTCTAGCTATGCAATGAATCCAACCATCAGCTCTTGAGACTTGTCAAATTCTCGTGAATGAAGAATCAACGTAAAAACATCGGAGATGAAAGAAAGTAGAAATTTGACTAAGTGTTGAAAAGATGCAACCTTTTGGGAAAAGGCTCCCAACTTTTTGAGTCCTTAGATGTAGTCTTCTACCTTCGTCACTCCCAAAAACATCTCTTCCAAGTTGTTCAATCTCCACGATGAGATCATTAGCGTGAACATTAGAGTAATTGATCTTCCAAAATTCAGGACCAAAGTGGAGTATTTCATTGAAAGTTACAAAGTGCAAAATCAGTGTTAGAAGGTCAATTGCGCCCCTGCAGGCCAATAGTGCCCTTGAATTTGAATACTTTAAATAAACTGTTAGAACTTGCACATACAATCATCCTTTACAAAATTCTTTTAGCTTCACGATGGATTCAATATCTAGTCGATGAGAATATTCAATCACTAATAGTTGCAGGTTGAAGCACGAAGGGTCAAAATCCAAAAATGGCTAAGTCTGGTGAAACATGCACCCTTTTGGAAAGAGGCATCCTAGAATTCAAGGTACCAGATAAAGTTTCTATCTTTCACAGCTTCCAACAACATCTTTTCAAACTTGATCCAGCTACACGATGAATCAGTCAACTCAGCTTCAGGATCAACTAGGCATCCATAATTTAGGGTCAAACAAAGGCTTCTATGATGTGTGTAAAGGCTAAAATTTGGAAATTTCAAGAAAGTTTCTAAGTCTGAGAATAATGGCACCTAAAGTCAAACTTTGAATTTTGAAACTAAAGTGCTTTGGTTGCCCTATAATGGGGGGATTTTTGAACTGGATTAAAATAATAATAAAACTTTAGTTTCAACTCCAAATCAAATTATAAAATACTCCATTATTTTTGCATGTGGCATGTTTCTTCTTTGCATGTTGTGTGGCACCTTTTGAAGGATCAATCTAAATTTTTATGAACTGAATGAGGTCCAATGAGAATGCCATGTCCTAAATTTAGGGTTTTTACTTGCATATGATCCCTTAACTCATGAAAATTCTTTAAATATGTGCTTAGGCATCCATTTTCTTCATCACAGGTTGAAGGAAAAGACATATTTTCTCATGCAAGCAAGATTTGGAGGTGTTGTACGAAGAATTTTTCAATTTTATTCATAGTTACAGATCCAAATTTCTCAACAAGATAGTTTTGCATGCTTCATTTTTCCAATAGATTCTTGGTAGATTTCATTAGATTAAGACAAGGAGGCGATTTTCTTGAAGATTGATAGAGGAAAAATATAACTTTTATCTTCTCTCTTACATTTCTTCTATCCTTGTCTTAAGTTTTCTCTTGCATGCACAAGTAAATGACATATTTTTTAGAATTTGGTCATCTGGGTTCACTCAACACAGTGTTGGAAAGAAAACCCATGTTCCAATTTTTTTTTGAGAAAATTGCCTCGTTGCCCCCTAAAATTAGGGTTTTCAAAAAAAGTCAAAATTTCAAAAAATAGAGAAACTAGGTTTGATCAACTTGTATGCGCCAACAAAACCCATATGTTAGATTTTTTTGGGAAAGAATGACCTTGGTGCCCTCTACAACTTCTACATTGAAAAGCCATTGCATGCCTAAGTAAAAGTCAATTTTTTAAATTTCTAATGATCTGGGTCAGCTTAGAAATACATTCTCTAAAAAAGCCATATCTTAGAATTTTTTGAAAAAAAATGTTGCAAGTATGGATGTGTTTGATAGCGTTGTCATTAATGTTGTCATTGATTTCAACATAGTTCATTTGGTGTACATATGGTATTTGTATAGTTGAGATACTGTAGAAGTGCTTAGATTACATGGAGCTATATTTATGAAGTTGTAGTTGTGTTTTTGCCAAGTATTTTTGAGAAAATTTGAGAAATAATGAAAGTAGTGTTGAAGTGTGTTCTGAATGTGCTCTGCATTTTATTTTTAATGATCCAATGCCTATGCAGATTTGTAAGTATGCTGATAAGCTTCAATGGATTGTATACACTGAGTTTTAGCTTCTAAGTTGATGGTGAGTAGAAGGTGCGTTCACCGATGTGTGAACTGGTTTGGCAGAACCTTTTCTTTGTGGACTGCGAGAAATGTTTTGGCTCCACAGTATTATGATATCTAGCATTAGACCTTGTGGATCTGAGAGATGACTCTTTCTGATGGTCTCTATGTTCTAACAAACTTGCTTGTGATTTGGCACTCCAAAAGATCTACTCTAGAGCTTTTATGTTTTGTTGATTGTTCTGATTGGATTGATGAAGTGCTCTCTTTGAATAATGTTTGTTGCAATTGATGTGGATGTACCTGAGGTGTTCTGAGAGATGGAAAAATGTTTGGTGAAGCATTTTGAGTGATTCACGTGTGATTATCTTCCTAGAGATGTGTGTACTTCAAAGACCATTGTTGTTTTCATTAGGTTTGGTTGACCTGGTATCTACACATTGTACTATGATTTCACATCATCTTAAGAAAGCATGTGCTTGATCCAAGATGTTGTTTGGGTCCTAGATTAAATATGTAATTGATCCTCTCTCATTCTTATCCACCACAAGAATGTTGAGTAGCCAACCTTGGAGAATGTTCCTGAGGTTGAAGATGGTATAAAAGAAAATTAAGTTGTAGCGAATTTGCTATCCATCCATCCACGAATTGAGCAAGTGATTGAAGTGTGTGAAAAAGTGTGAAAAGTAGAGAGTGGAAGAGTGAATTAAGGCAATAGGAATTTAAGGTGTTAGATTCCTGAAAGTAGTGAGTTGATGGCATCTGCAATCTTCTGATCAGGTTGCGAATGTGTGGAACCCTAAAGGTGGATCTTCATTTATATCTTTTTATTTTTTGTAGGAAGTGAGCCTCCTTTTTGGATAGTGAGTCCTTTCAAGGTAGTGATCCCTTGCATTTGGATAGTGAGCCTTTATATCTAGGCAGTGAGCCTTTGTATCTGATATTGCATTACTACTATATTGTGAGTTAATCCTCATCGTAGTTTTTCCCTCATTGGGTTTTCCACGTAAATCTGTGTCTCTGGTGTTTGCTTTTTGTTGTCTTCATTTGATGTTTACAATTAATAATAGATTGAAGTTAAAGAGAAAATATTAAGTTTAAAGTAAAGTTATTTGATTCAATTGATTCACCCCCCCCCTCTCAGTTGTCTTGTGCATTTCAACAAAATTGCCCTTTGATAGGCTAATTTTAGCCTCACCATAACTATTTTTATCTTTTTTGGAAAAGTTGTCAAAACATATCCATGTTTAGAGTCAATAGTTTAGTTTTTCAATATGTAATTCACTTGAACTGAATTCATGACCAGAGCGGTTTTGATTCGCGATTTCATAAAAAATCTGACATCAATTTGCATCAAGTGCATCTAGAGGGTTGATTTAAGACAATTTGACAAGCGTAGGCACACAAAGTCCACATGGTTTCATACCTTGTATAGCTAATTTCCTTCCAAGGGTAGTTTAGAGGGTTGATACTATTAGAATGTGAAGATCTTTGGATGAAGAAGTTGCAATCAACAATCCCATGGATGGGTTAATTGCTTGAATCACATATAGTGAACTATAGACCAGGACGTCCCACATTTTCAGTAGAGACATTAGACACAATAGTTAACTTGATGTTTCTTTCCAATTTAAATCGCTACCCCACATATCATTGCATGTCTATTTTGGAATCACCTATGTACATATGAAGTTATCATTTAGTTATATTTTATTTGATTTATGTTGGTTATCAGTTGAATGTCATATCAATAAGGACTTGCGTGTTGTATAGTCCAATTAGTTTAGTTTAGAATTAGTTAATTGAGGTAGTTTTTCCAACTAACTATTAAGTTATGCACATTTAGAATTAATAATAAATATTGCATGCGTGCAATATTGATGTTAACTCAAGCATATTTTAGGGTTCTCTACTCCTTCAAGCTTCTATAGATAAGAGCACCCTTGATCATTTGTATTTTAACTTTTGTTTTGATAAAAAAATGTTGTGCCCACCTTGCTGTGCAAGATTGTTATTCTCTATTAGTTCACTTTGTTTAATATAAAGTTGGTTTGATCATTCATTATGTGTGTATCTTATTGCATAATTTTCTATCCCAGATTTATTTGTTTTAAATAATCTTTCTTTCATATCTACACCTTGAATAGGTGTTCCACCTCCTTGGTATATTATAAATAGAGATTATCATTTGATGTTTTTAATAATCCTTCTTTCATATCTACACCTTAGATAGGTGTTCCACCTCCTTGGAAATTTAGAAATAAATATTGTTGTTTAGTGTTTGTTTCCAATAATCTACTTTCAGCCTACACCTTAGATAAGTGTTCCGCCTTGTTGGGAATCCTAAGAACTAGCTTGTTGTTTGATGTTGTTTCCAATACCATTCATTTCAGCCTACACCTTGGCTAGGTGTTCTACCTCCATGATAATCTTGAGATAGAGTTTATCATCAACCATTCCCACTTGCTGCTAATTCCTCTTGCTCTATTTTTCTAGAGGAGATAGGATAGTTTTAGTGTTAGCCTACTTGTAGTTAAGATCTATGGAAACCAAAGAAAACCTTAGCTGTAATGTTCTTGGTTTTATAACCTTGTGCCTCTACCAGTTGAGTCAAAATGATAGGAATTTATAATACTTTATTTTTATGCATAACAACAAAAGAGGGATCTTCCCCTCCAAATTTGAAGAGCAGTTAATACTGTGTATAACTGTTTATTGCCAATACACACTGTAGAGGTGAGAATTTTAACACCAACTTTTTTCTAGTGTGCACCATGGGGCATAAGGCATAAAAATTCAAGAAAAGATAAATGATTTTATGACACGGGAATGACACTCTGGAATCCTATTGCATGATCAATATATAAGCAATGGATGATAACAATGATAATGCTAGTAATGTTGATAGAAATCAGTGTCGTCCACCCTTATTACCTTGGGGTAATAACAATGGACCTTTGGATTTTCAAGTAAATCATGAGTTACCTAAAGGGTCAAGGAAGCACTTTCCTCGATTTCATGATGATGGAACTCAACTCTCGGAGGAACATTTTTTTGCATTCACAATAGCTTGCATCCTCTAGTATATGGCACATGAAGACATCACGATGCATCTCTTTGTCGAGACTCTTGTGGGAAATGTTGCCAACTAGTTCAATCACCTGACACTGGGTAGTACCATAAGCTGTGCAACAAAGAGAGATAAATTTTTGGTAAGATTCAAGCCCATTGAAGGCAGTCACCTATTGTTTTCCTAACTTAAAAATTCAAAGATGGAGCATAATGAACACATGAGGGATTTTGTAGAAAGATTTAATTATCTTGTTACAAAACTTTCTTCTACACTTGATCCATCACCAAAGATTCTGATGAGTTATTTCATAAGTTCTCTTCCATTAGAGATAACAAGTGACATGGTGTTCACGAAGCATGAAAGAGGTGAAAAGCATCTGAAAAATCACCAATGTTGGAGCTAATTGTACCCCTGCAGGCTAGGGGCACCCTTGAAATTGAAGGCCTAAATACAATTGTTAATGCTTGCAAATACAATCATCTTCTCTGAAATTATGCTTGATTTGCAGTGAATCATCAAGTGAATCCATTAGATTTTTGAAACACCGATAAATGATGACATAGGAAGAAGATGCGAGAAGAAATAAACGTCAAAGATGGCAATCAGTTTCAGAAATTGCATCCCTGTAGCCCAAGGGCACCTAAGAATACAACCTGCTAGATGTTAGAATTTGCAATGACCATCTCTAGGTGGTCTCTTCAATTTCAACCTAGGTGCATGATGAATCTGTTCACAAGTCCATATAACATACTAAGTGACAATAGTTTTTGATCCAACGAGCACATAAAATGACGGATATTATGAAACTATGATATTGCTATTAGGATTCAACCGTGTAGTTTTCAAGTCAAAATCATTGATCAATGATTCATGAGTAGTGGTTCACAAGAACCCATCTCTCATGATAATGAATGGTCCACTTAGCACTCATTGCATCTAGGTGATGCTCACAGAGGTGAAGCATTGGTCCATCCCGGGAGGTCACCCATCCTAGTACTGCTTTAGCTCAAGCGTGCTTAACCATGGAGTTTCCCCCAAGGTTAAGCCCACTTAGCTTGCTACCCCATTTTCAAAACCTTCAGCAAGTGTTGTGCCTTATGAACCATTCATTATAGAGCCCCTTTAGCTCATCAATTGATAAGTAGGAGGTTTCTTCCACAGCATGTCAAATTATGATATTGCTATCAGGATTCAACCATGTAGTTTTCGAGTCAAACTCATTGACCCATGATTCATGAGTAGTGGTTCACAAGAACCCATCTCTCATGATAATGAATGGTCCACTTAGCACTTATGAAAGTCAAAATGTACCTCTATAGGCCTAGGGTTCCTAGCCTTTTGGTCAACTAGATGAGGTTTTTGACAACTGTCTTCTTCAAGAGATATGTACAGAATCCTTCTAGCTACACAATGAATCCAACCATCAGATTTTGAGACCTATCAAACACCTGTGGATGAAGAATCAACATAAAAACACCAGAGACGAAAGAAAATATAAATTTAACTATGTTGAAAAAATGCAACCTTTTTGGAAAAGGTGCCCAACTTTCTAGGTCCTTAGATGCAGTCTTTTGGCTTCATTACTCCCAAGAACATCTCTTCCAAGTTGTTCAATCTCCATGATGAGATCATCATCACGAACATCAAAGCAGTCCAACTTCTAGAATTTAGGGTCAAAGTGGGGCATTTCATTGAAAGTTACAAAGTGCAAAATCAGTCTCAAAAGGTTAATTAAACCCCTGTAGGCCACGAGTGCCCTTGAATTCGAGAAATTTAAATCAAATTTCAAAACTTGCACATACAGTCATCCTTTGTAGAATTTTTTTAGCTTCATGATGGATTCAGTATCTTGTTGATGGGAATCGTCAATCACTGAGAGTTGTAGATTGAAGCATGGAGGGTCAAAATCCAAAAATGGCTAAGTCTTGTGAAACATGCACCCTTTTGGAAAAAGGCACCCTAAAATTTAAGGTACCAAATAAAGTTTTTAGCTTTCACAGCTTCCAGGAACATATTTTTAGACTTGATCTGGCTACACGATGAATTGGTTAGCTCAGCTGCAGGGTTAATCGAGCATTCAGAATTCAGGGTAAAACAAAAGCTTCGATGATGTTTGCAAAGGCTAAAATTTGGAAATTTCAAGAAAGTTTCTAAGTCTGAGAATAATGGTGCCTAAAGTCAAACTTTGACTTTTGAAACTAAAGTGCTTTGGTGGCCCTATAATGGAGGGATTTTTAAACTGAATTAAAATAATAATAAAACTTCAGTTCACCTCCGAATCAAACTACAAAATACTCCATTTTTTTTGCATGTGGTGTGTTTCTTCTTTGCATGTTGAGTGGCACCTATTTGAAGGATCAACCTTCATTTCTATGAATTGAATGAGGTCCAATGAGAATGTTGCATCCTAAATTTAGGGTTTTACTTGCATATGAAACCTTAACTCATGAAAATTCTTTAAATATGCACTTAGGAATCCATTTTATTCATCACATGTTGAAGGAAAACACATATTTTCTTGTTAAAGAAAGATTTGGAGGTCCTACAGGAGGAATTTTTTAGTGTTCTTCACAGTTACAGGTCCAGATTTCTCAACAAGATAGTTTTGCATGCTTCATTTTTCCAACAGATTCTTGGCAGATTTCATCAGATTAAGACAAGGAGGCGATTTTCTTGAAGATTGATAGAGGCATAATATATCTTCTATCTTCTCTCTTACATTTATTCCATCTTTGTCTTAGGTTTTCTCTTGCATGCACAAGTAAATGACATCTTTTTTTTTCAGAACCTAGTCATCTAGCTTCACTTAGCATAGTGTTGGCAACAAAACCCACGTGCCAATCTTTTTTAGGAAAATTTCCCATGCCCCCTACAATTAGGGTTTCCAGAAAAAGTCAAAAATTCAAAAAATAAAGAAACTAGGTTTGATCAGCTCGCATGCACCAACAAAACCCATATGTCAGTTTTTTTTGGGAAAAATAGTCTCGGTGCCCTATGTGGCTTCTACATTGAAAAGCCATTGCATGCCTAAGTAAAAGTCATTTTTTCAAATTTTTGATGATCTGGGACTTAGAAATACATTTTCTATAAAAGCCATATCTCATAATTTTTTCAAAAAAATTGCCCCTCGACAAGTTATTTTTAGCCTCACCAAAAGCTATTTTTAGCCTCACCAAAAGCTATTTTTAGCTTTTTGGAAAAGTTGTTAGAAGATATCCATGTTTACAATCAACAATCTAGTTTTTCAATATGCAATTCACTTAAACTAAATTCAAGACCAAATCGGTCTTGATTCATGATTTCACAAGAAAAGTTGACACCGATTTGCATCAAGTGCATCCAGAGGATTGATTTAAGACACTTTGACAAGCGTTGACACTCAAAGTCCATGTGGTTTCATACCTCGTATATCTGATTTCCTTCTTAGGCCAGTTTAGAGGGTTGATACCATTGGAATTCTGTGTGCATAATGGGTTCATGTACATTTCTCACAACTAGAGTGCTTGTATTCAAACTTTGTGGTTTCATTCTGCAACACTCTTCCTTTGAGAATAATCAAGAAGAGCATTAGAAGCATCAAGCTATAGAAGAAACAAATATCATCACTCCATTTATAGAGCTGCCAAAGTTACCAATCAGTGAACTACTAGTTGAAGTGTGCATATATTTCCTAGATTGCTCAAATAGCTAACAAGTAGTAAACTGAGAGTTGAGGTATGTGAGGATCTCTAGATGAAGAAGTTGCAATCAACAACATCATGGAGGGGTTAATTGCTTGAGATCATGGCCAATGAATTATAGATTAGGATGTCCCACCTTTTCATGATAGACATTAGAAACAGTAGTTAACTTGATTCTTCTTTCAAAGTTAACTCACTATCCCACAGATCATTGCATGTCTATTTTGGAATCACCTATGTACATATGGAGTTCTCATTTAGTTATATTTCAATTGATTGATGTTGGTTATCAATTGAATCTCATATCAATAAGGACTTGCATGTTGCATAGTCCAATTAGTTTAGTTTAGAATCAGTTAACTAAGGTAGTTTTTCTAGTTAGCTATTAAGTTGCATACATTTAGACTTAATAATAAATCTTGCATGCTTGCAAGACTGATGTTAACTCAAGGAGATTTTAGGGTTCCTTACTCCTTTGAGCTTTTATAAATAGGAGAACCCTTGCTAATTTGTATTTTAACTTTTTCTATGATAACAAATTGTTGTGCCCACCTTGTTGTGTAAGATTGCTATTCTCTATTAGTTCACTTTATTTAATATAAAGTTGGTTTGATCGTTCATTATGTGTGTGTCTCATTACACAATTTTCTGTCCCAAATTTATTTGTTTTAAATAATCTTTCTTTCATATCTACACCTCAGATAGGTGTTCCACCTAATTGGGAATTTAGAAATAGAGATTATTGTTTGATGTTGTTTTTAATAATCCCTTTCATATCTACACCTTAGATAGGTGTTCCACCTCCTTTGGAATTTAGAAATAAATATTTTTGTTTAGTGTTTGCTTCTCGTAATCTACTTTCAACCTACACCTTCAATAAGTGTTCCACCTCCTTGGGAATCCTGAGAACTAGCTTGATGTTTGATGTTGTTTCCAATAATATTCATTTCAGCCTACACCTCAAATAGGTGTTCCACTTCCTTGGGAATCTTGAGATAGAGTTCATCATCAACCATTACCAGTTGCTCCTAATTCCTCTTGCTTTATTTTTCTAGAGGAGATATGATAGTTTTAGCGCTAGCCTAGTTGTAGTTAAGATCTATGAAAAATAGAGAAAACCTTAGCTGCAATGTTCTTGGTTGTATAACCTTGTGCCTCTACTAGCTGAGTCAAAAAGAGGAATTAAAATACTTTACTATTTACACATATCAGCGAAAGACGGAGCTTCCCCTCCAAATTTGAAGAGATGTTAATATTGTGCATAAGTTTCCATTGCCAATACACACTCCTGAGTTTTGAGTTGTAACACCAACTCTTCCCAAGTACCTAAAAGCCTTACAAACCATTATGTATATGCTTAAAATTAATTGTATACATGTCTTTCAAAAATACTATATCTAGCTCACCTTTTCATTTTGTTTACTATGTATGGTTGTCTATACAATACATTTTCTTTGGCCTATGGATTCTATTTAGGAACACAAAATTTCATACAACTAGAGGTCAAGATGCCCCAAAAAACACTAAAAATTTGGTAAGAAAAGTATCAAGCGTTATATGTCAAACTTTGTTAATCATTTGTTTCAAACGCAATGATGCAATTTATTTTTCTCCTAAAAATAACTATAAAAAGTTGTCCTCTAAAGCCACTTTCAGAACCTGTAAGACTAGTTACACAAAAAATCATACAAATGGAGTTAGATAAGGGATAAATTTCCCAACGAAGTCACCAAAATGTAAGAAATAATTTAAAAACTGAAATGGAAACTAATGTAAGACATAATATTTTGGTTTCAAACCACTGCTTACCTCTAGATAGAGCTCATAATGAAATTAAAAATAACATAACAAAATCAAGAACTAAAATAAATGTTACCATAAAACCTTATTGTGATTTATTTTTCTTCTTGATTGGTTGATATATGAATGTTCCTTTGCCTTGAAGATACCTGCTTTAACATCATGTACCTAGAATAAGTGATGATCATTTTTTGAATGAATAAAATAGTGTTTGAATTTATAGAATTTTAGAAGGGGGAAATAGATGGTCAATATAATTGTGAGGTCAATGGTAGAGGATGGTTGATAGGGTTTTCCTAGGATCAAGGAGAGGATGGAGGGTGGAGATTGACGTTGTTTGATTGTGAATGGTTAGGGTGAACTTACTAATTTTAGTAAGTGGTTGTGAGCATGAGGGAAATAAGGGACATGCGCATCTAGTGGGGCTAGATTTTTTGAATGGCTTGAGAGAATAATTGGATCATTAGGAAAAGTGTTCTTAAGTTCCCTTTATTCTTAGCATGTGTTGAGGGAATATATGCATAATTAAATAAATATTATTTAATTATTTTAGCCATGTGTGAAATAAAATAATTTGAATATGATAATTATTTATTGATTTATTATGAGGTGAGATGGGAAGGGGGATTTATTACCCATCTCCTAAGAAAACATCTCCATTACTTCCTACACCCCCTCCACATCAAAAGCTTCAACATTTATTACAATGTGTGCAACCATTGGTCATGGTTCCCTTCCATTTCACAACAATTCCACATACCTCCATCTCCTCACCCTTCACTCATTATCCTACATATCTCCCCCATCACCTTCCTATGGTCCATGCTTTTGGGTAAGCCTCCCATTCATCTCCCCTACATAATCCCTATTATAATCCACATCATAATCCATCATCTACCTACTACATCTCCCTTTCATTTCATCCCTTATGAACATCTATGAGAATAATGACATTTTGACATGGTCCATGCGTTGACATCCATCTCTAGTGGGACTATCACCTTTCATGGAACTAGACACTTGAGTCCCTCCTATTCTTCTCCTATTCAAAAACAAAAAATAAAATAAAAAAGAGTAAAGAGAAATCCCTTCATCCAACGGTGAAAACCACCCTTGGTGGCACCTTGGATAAGTACCATGATGAAAACTTGGCAAAAATATCATGTGTAGATTGATCTTCTATGTCACTTACACTTGGGGGCACTTTGTATCATCCAAACTATCTATCCTATCATGTTACTTCTTATCATATAATTTCCATCCTACCTACCATATTTATCCATCATACATACCTATCATATTGAGTCCACTTATCCACCCTTCTCCTTTTGGTCTTGATGAATACATAGGGAAAAACAATGTTGAAACATGCTTTGGATATCTTTTGATATACCTCATCTTTCCAAATATTGTACTAGGGAAGGACATCTGCATATCCTGAGCAAAATCTTCACAAGGCTAGAGAAATCCAATGTCAGGAAAAACCCCAAGAAGTGTTTCTTTGGGGTCACATCAGCAAAACTCTTGGGATATATAGTCTCAGAAAAGGGAAAAACATGCTTTGGATATCTTTTAATATACCTCATCTTTCCAAATAAGCCTATCATTATCCTAGTGTCATAAGCTTTGTCATGAAAAATCCTAAGTATTGCACATGGAAAGGGGCATGTTATTCCTATGCGACATAGTCTTTGAAGATCACATCCTTACTCTCCTGTGATGCATACATTAATTTCATTCACTATGACCTACCCTTTTTATCCATCTATATATCATGAGCCTTTTGTCCCTTATCCTATCACCCACCCTTTCATCCATCAATACTCTCTATCTCCTTGCACCTAGACTTGGTTTTCCCTTGTCATTGGTATCTAGCACAAAGGCTACCCAAATTTCCATCCATTGACATCTCAAAACATTTCAAAAATCCAAAAAAAATCAAAATATTTCAAAAATCCAAAAAAAAATCAAAACATTTCAAAAATCCAAAAATAAATGTAAAAAAGTCCAAAAAAATAAAAATCAAAACATTTCAAAAATCCGAAAAAACAAAACATTCCCAACATCCAAAAAATCAAACATCCATAAAAAATCCAAGCAATAAAATCAAATCTTCAAATTCCACAAATCAATTCATCACTTCTTCCAATCAAATCCATTATTCTAATCAACCACATCACTTCTTCCAATCAAATCCATTATTCTAATCAATCACATCACTTCTCCCAATCAAATCCATTTTTCTAATCAACCACATCACTTCTTCTAATCAATCCAATCATTATCATGCAATCAAATCATTTCTTCATCAATCCAATTAATCAAAATCATTCTTCAATTTAATTCATTAGTCATCATCCAAATCTTCAAATCAATCATCTGCACTCATTCCAAGCAATAATCCAAATGCAAGTCAATCTTTAATCCATACCAACCAAGTTAATCAATCTTGCCAAATTATCCAATTGCATCAATGGTATTGATCCTAATCTTGTTGTAAACCTAATCAATCAATCATCCTCGTATTGATCTAGGGATATATCATTCCCTACAATGACAACACTATCATCATCATCATCATTAGTCAATCAATTAATCATTAGTTTACAACTTGATGGGGGCAATGCCTTGTTTGTTTTTGTATCATTTGTGCATGCTTGCTTTCTTGCTTGTGTGTGTTATCATTTTTTATCTTGCATTTTTATCAAATCCGAGTCAATCCCAGCTAATATTCATATCGTGTATCTAGACAAGGTTGTATTATGTTGGGGCACTTGACATGTCATCACCTTGGTCTTTATACCTTAGTGCATAATGTCTAGTGCTATATCAAACATATGATTTCTCACTTTGTTGTAGCATAGTGTGCCATTCTTCTTTTTCATCTACTTCTTATCTTGTATCATTCATTTTATCCCTCCTTTATTGTCTCATTCATTT
>CM021106.1:412059869-412128506 GCA_007115665.2 Sequoiadendron giganteum
TCAATCTTTAATCCATACCAACCAAGTTAATCAATCTTGCCAAATTATCCAATTGCATCAATGGTATTGATCCTAATCTTGTTGTAAACCTAATCAATCAATCATCCTCGTATTGATCTAGGGATATATCATTCCCTACAATGACAACACTATCATCATCATCATCATTAGTCAATCAATTAATCATTAGTTTACAACTTGATGGGGGCAATGCCTTGTTTGTTTTTGTATCATTTGTGCATGCTTGCTTTCTTGCTTGTGTGTGTTATCATTTTTTATCTTGCATTTTTATCAAATCCGAGTCAATCCCAGCTAATATTCATATCGTGTATCTAGACAAGGTTGTATTATGTTGGGGCACTTGACATGTCATCACCTTGGTCTTTATACCTTAGTGCATAATGTCTAGTGCTATATCAAACATATGATTTCTCACTTTGTTGTAGCATAGTGTGCCATTCTTCTTTTTCATCTACTTCTTATCTTGTATCATTCATTTTATCCCTCCTTTATTGTCTCATTCATTTCGAGAGCATATCCATGTTTGTCCAACCCGCCTATCCTCTCAAGGGGGCATCATCATCATTATCATATCCTATATCATCATCTCATTTTTTCATATCATTTGCATCATTATATTCTTCTATCATCCCTTTCCTTCATTCATCTTACTCCTCACTTCCTCAAATGGCTAGGGCATCATATTTTTCCCCCTATCCATACCTTAGCTTCTTTGAAATGATGTTACTCGACATAAATCTCATCATCTCAAACAACATCTCAAAGAGGGGAAAAATGTAGACACCCAAAATTGTCCATGTCATAACATTACCTAGTCGATACATGACCTTGTAAAAAATCTTGGAATATTTTATCCTAGGCCATTACATTATCCCCCTTATCCCATTTATTTCACTTAATCACCTTCCCACTTAATTAAATAAATCTCATTTATTTAATTAATTCCCCCTTCACATGTCTCAAAATAATTCAAATTAAATATTTGAATTAATCTCTCACTTATTGTCACATTGCAACATGTGTCACATGACTACAACTCTTCTCATGCACACATAATTTAAATAATTGTATTATTTAAATTATGAGATTCCCACTCACATCCTATATTTAGCCCCATTCATTGTGTGTCATAAGCATCTTTTCTTCCAAAATAAATAAAAGAATCTCACTTATTTCCTCACATCCTAATTTTAGCCTCATGTCATAACCCACTTAATGTGCGTCATAGGAACTAAAATAAACTTTTAATCCTAGCCATACATATCACAAATATAACTTTTAATCTTGGCCATCGAATCAAATCAGCCTTCTCCTATAAATCAAGCCTTTTACAGGTCATTTGGAGGATCTTCTTCTAGCATCCTTACTCTAACAAAATTCATTTCAATCTTCTTATCTATCTATCTATTCTTCTATCATCCTCATCTTATCATTATGCTGCAAAAATGAGAAATCAACATATCAAACAATCAAACCTTCAAAATCATGCATTCTCATGTAGGTGGAGAAGAGAAATGGAGATAAATCAAATCTAGCTTGGAGATTGGTTTGTTTTGCTTTCTTGTTTTATTTTCATGCTAGTTTGTGCTCTATTTTGCTTGTTAGGGTTTTTTATTATAATTTGTTTATGCATTTTGCTCTAATATTTTTACCCTAACTACAAAATCTATGGTTGAGAATGAAATGGATATGAAGATCAAATGTTTGAGATCTGACAAAGGTGGAGAGTTCACCTCCAATGAGTTTAACATTTTTTGTGAAGATCAAGGAATAAAGAGGAATTTGTTGGCCCCTAGGACTCCTCAATAGAATGGAGTGGTTGAAAGGAAGAACAAGAAGTAGCAAGAACTATGATGAAAGAAGAAAACCTATAAAAAGTATACTAGAGAGAAGCAATTTATACTATAGTCTACATACTTAATAGAGTACAAGCAAAAGAAAATAGTTAAAAGACTCCTTATGAGTTATGGTATGGAAGGACTCCTACTGTGAAATATTTCAAAGTGTTTGAAAGAAAATTTTATATCAAGAGAGATGATGAGATCTTAGGAAAGTTCAATTCAAGATCTGATGAAGGTATCTTCCTTGGATATTCTACAAAAAGAAAAGCTTACCGGTGCTACAACAAGAGGTTGAAAAGGGTTGTTGAAATTGAAAGTGTCAAAGTGGGTGAAGATCTACATAAATTCTCAATGATGATAGATGGATATGAATTAGATGATTCTTCTTGTAGAGAAGAATAAAAGGATAATGGTAAGGAAAATGAAGTACTAATTGAAGAGGAAGAATCTCTTGAAAGGATCCCTAAGACCCCTAAGTATGTGTAGAAGAATAATTCTAAAGATCAGATAATTTGTGACAAGAAAAGGTGTATTGATAAGAAGGAAGGTTGTTATGATAGAAAAAAAAGAAAACTTATGTTTACTTTCCAAAGTTTAACCTAAAAATGTGATAGCGGAATGCAAAGATGAGTATTGGATCAAGGCTATGGAAGAATAATTGATGTAAATTGAAAATAATCTGACTTGGGAACTTTTCCCAAGACCAACAAATAAGAATGTGATTGGAACTAAGTGGGTGCTCTAGAATAAACTAAATGAGATTGGAGAAGTTTTAAGGAATAAGTAAAGGCTTGTTTGTAAAGGTTACTCACAAGTGAAAGGAATAAATTTTGAGCAAACTTTTGCTCTGGTGGCAAGGATGGAAGCTACTAGGATATTTTTGGCTTTTGTAGCACACAAAGATTTCAAAGTGTATCAGATGGATGTGAAGTCTGTATTATTGAATGATGAATTAGAAGATGTTTACATTGAACAACTAGAAGGGTTTCAATTATCAGATAATCCTAATATGGCATGTAGATTAAAGAAGGAATTATATGGAATCAAGCAAGCTCATAGAGCTTGGTATGTAAGATTGGATAGGTACTTATTACGACAAGGATTCAATAAAGGTACCACATATAGCAATCTTACTTTAGGGTGGAGAAAGATAAAATCTTGATTGTAGTAGTGTATGTTGATGGCATAATATGTAGAGGTAATGAAGCAATGTGCAAGGGATTTGCAGAAGAGATGTATAAAGAATTTGAGATGTCTATGTTTGGGGAGATGAATTTTTTCCTTGGACTAAAAATCAATCAGATAGGAAAAGGGATATTTATTTCATAATCTAAGTATGCCAAGGAAATGTTGAAGAAGTTTGGAATCAATGACTCTAAACCAGTATGTACCCCTATGGTTTTTGTTTGCAAGTTCATAAAAAATGATGAGTCTCCTAAGGTTGATCAGAGAAAGTACAGATCAATGATTGGAGGACTGGTGTATCTAACTACTACTAGACCAAATATCATGTATGTAGTTTGTCTTGTGGCTAGATTTCAAGAAGATCCCAAAGAGTCACATGTGGTAGTAGTGAAGAGAATATTTAGATACTTGAATGGCACTTTGAAATATATATTGTGGTATCCAAAGGATATTGATTTCTATCTGAATGATTATATTTGAAGCAGATTGGGTAGGTTGTGTGGATGATAGAAAAAGTAAAAGTGGTGGTGCATTCTTTCTTGGAATGTCTTGGCTAAGAAAGAAGAAGGATTCAGTGTCATTATCTACTACAGAGATAGAATACATTATTGTAGCATCATGCTACACACAAGTGTTGTGGATGAAGAAAACCCTGAAAGATATCAAAGTGGTATATGATGGACCAATTTCTATCTTTTTTGATTACACAAGTGCTATAAATATTTCAAAGAATCTAGTAATGCATTCAAGAAAAAAAAAAATCTCAATCTAGTATCACTTTTTAAGAGAAAAGGTTACAGAGAATGAGATGAAGTTGAAGTATGTGCCTACTAAGGATCAAGTTGTAGATATCTTCACTAAGGGTCTTACTAAGGATAATTTTGAATATCTTTGGGAGAAGTTGGGGGTTGTTTCACCTCCTTTGAACTAGATGTATAAGAATATGCATCAATCTAGTGGATCCCAAGAATCATTCCTTATTTTGGATTGATGTTGGTGGCTACCTCTCTGGGGGAGTAGGTAGTGGAATTGTAGGTTGTTGTAGTTAGGGGGAGTAATTTTTTTTATTGGATGGTATGAAATTGTCTTTCCTTTTTTAGTTGTGTCAAAAGGATATTATTGGTTAGTGTAGAGCCTTGTGTGAAGAAAAAGAGTGTAGTTAAAAGAAAAGGAAGTTGCAAAGCTTTAAAAAGTAAGAATAGTGGAACAAATATATGTATGTCAAAGGGGGAGATATAAAAGTTTTGTTCCCTTTTTCATTGATGTCAAAGGGGGAGAGAGTAAAGAGAAATAGGAGAGAGTAAGAAAAAAGGGGGAGAGAGAGTTAAGGAGAATGATATATGATAATTTTTCGGTATGGAGCAGTGTGTTTGTGATCGCAATTGTGTTTTTTGTTGGTGGTTTTTCACATCGTGTATTTCCATCTATGAAAAAGGGGGAGATCATTGCAAGTATGAGTAGGTTGTTTTTTCATTGATGTCAAAAGATCTAGATGTCATTGCATTGATGTCAACCTTGGTGATACTTTGATCAATTGTAATATGTTGTCATTAGTAGTATAACTTGTGTCAACCTCTAGTATTGCTTTGATGAGAATGTGTGTGGTTGAGTTGAAGGTGTTCCAAATGATAAAAAAATGGTGTTTGTGGTGCCTGGTTTCCAAATGCTTTTGAGAAAATTTGAAGAAAAGAGGAAATAGTGTGTTGGAGAGGTGTTTTGTGTGGCAGAGTAGTATTATGGTTTTTCTCTACATTTCTTCATGGTTGAAGATCTACTTATGTAGTTTGTATATGTTGATTAGACATGTTTAGAAGTGTTATATCTAGAGTTTCTAGTTCTAGATCATTATGTAGAGAAATTTGTGTTCACTAGTGTGTGAATAGTGCATTGCAGTGGTGTCTGGGAGATGGTTTTTCTCTACATTTCTCCATAGTGAGGATTTGGTCTTACAAATTTGTAAGTATGCTTATATTGATAGTATTTATCTTCAATATAATTTTTTTGAAGTTTGGTTCTCTGCAAGGTTGGATTCATGAGTTACAATATGTGGAAGGTTTATTGGGTGTACAGGATGAGTATGTTCTTCAGGTGAAAGTTGTTGCGAAGGAATTTGTTGAATTTTAGGGTTTTTATGAAATATTCTAGATTGTGTTCAAGTGATGCATGTTATCCATGAGTCATCTTTTGATCTAAGTAAGTGTGTACTTCAATGTTTAATGGTGTTTACATAGGTTCAGTCGACCTTAGGTGTTTACACTAATTTCAAATATGCTTCGATGTTTGTGGAAGAGTGGTATGGTGTGTATTTAGGTCTGAGTTAAGGTGTGTTGTGGTCCACTTTCATTCCTTTCCACCTTCAAAATGCTTAGTGTTGACCTAATTTGAATTTATAGGGTTGAGGTGCATATCTGACCTTGTTAATTGTTTTCAAAGTTGAGGATGGTATAAATAAGTGTTGAGTTGATGGAGAATTGAGAATGCAAAGTGGGGAAGTGTGAAAGTTTGCAATGCAATACGAAATTTAATGTGTTAGGCTATTCGAAGTAGTAAGAAGAAGGTGTCTATATTATTCAAAGAGGTTGTGAATGTGTTGAAGGTGTTGTGGTGGATCCTTCTATTTCTTTGATATGGATTTCTCATTGTAACATTCTTCTTTCTTCCTTTTTGTAATCTATTTGAGAGCCGTTCTTTTCTTTTGGGAAGTGCGCCTATTGTATTCGAGGTTGCAATTAATTTATACTATGAGCTATCCTCACTATGGTTTTTCCCTTCTTAGGTTTTCCACGTAAATCTAGTGTTCTCATGTGTTTAGATGTATTTCTATTATTGTTTCTCATGTTAACATGTTGTTAATGCATGATAAGGATTTAAAGGGTTATTAAGGGTTTAAGGACTAATGCAGATTTGAATGTTAAACAAGATTTTAATGTTTTAATGTACATCTAATTCACCCCCCTCTCAGTTGTATTGTGCATTCAATAGTAGATGGCATCCCCAAAGGGAATACTCAAGAATTTATACATGGCTAAATTTGGACTATTCGCCCCTTTTTGAAAAGTAATGGTCCTCATAACATCAATGCCAAGCTAAGAAAACTAGAAGCTCAGTTGTTCCAAGTTGTATTGCTTGTTGTGATCTACATTCTACTTGGTCTTCAATAGGATAAATATTCAATTTCCTTGGTTTAAATATGATCCATCAAAAAATCAATTATATCCTCATTTGAGGGATTATGGGAATGCACAACATCCAAGTCTATGGTATACTAAGACTATATAAGTTCCAAAAGGGGAGGAAGGTATGGTTTGAGTAATTTGATTTTGAATACCAGGTGTCAACCCAAGTACTATGAAATATAAAGGATAGGAATTATTTCCATCTATATGCAAAATGGTGTTTGGAATATAGCACAATGGCTTGATCTTATAGTGCATTCCATTGAAGTATTATTTTTTAAGATATAGCCAAAATTAATCACCTACCTAAAAGATATGTGGTGCATGACGGTGTAGACATGTAAAAACTTCTGACACATATCACACATCATGACATTGAATTTTTTCATCATTCCTGTCATTTCCATTATCATTAGTGCATTTTCATCATTTCATTTCATTTGCATTAATAATCACCTTTTAACATCATTTTCATAATTTAACCCTGATTTCTCTTATTGATTAAATAATCTTGAGTTATTTAATTAATTCATCATTTCATTACTAATTATCACCTTCATACCCCTAGTTGAATAATTTTAAATTATTTAATTAGATTAATCTAACTATTCTTCTAATATCTTATAATTAAATAGTTTTAGTTATTTAATTATCCTATCTTTAATCCTCATCCCACTTTCAATGGAATATTCTTTTCTTTAAAATAGAATATTCTCATCCTCTATAGTTAAATAATTTATAATTATTTAATTACTCTAATTTTGCCTCCACAATACATATTCCTAAAGAATATTCCTTTTCAAAAATATCTTTGACTTTTCTTGTCTCAAGCATTTCTAACCCTCCATTTTGAGATTAAATGTTTAGCCTTCATCTTCAAATATCTCAACAAATTTCCTACAAATGAGGAGATATTTTGAGTTTCAACTAATCTCACCCCTCCATATTCCTTGATTCACTCTCCTTTGTGGGTGTTAAGATGCAATCTTGACCCTTCTTTGTGAGCATTGAGATTCAATCTCAACCCTTCATTCAATTCTTGACACTAGTACACAAACAACAATATATGACTAAATAAACTACTAAAAATTACATATAATGACTAAATTTAGTCACGTGACTATTAGTTGATTATTTGTAGTCATTTATAACACCACTAAATTTATGAGTAAACAATTTTAGTCATTTATTTAGTCATTGATTTTAGTCATTAATTTGGTCATTGATTTGGTCATTGATTTAGTCATTGATTTAGTTATTAATTTAGTCATTTATTTAGTCATGGTAGTGATTTATTTAGTCATATATTTAGTCATTAATTTAGTCATATATTTATTCATTAATTTAGTCATTGATTGTTGTTAACTAATCATTTATTTAGTCATGGTACTCATTACTTTAGTCATATATTTAGTCATTAATTTAGTCATTAATTTAATAATATATTTAGTCATATATTTAATCATTACAAATCAAATCTAACTTAATTAATCCTCACAAATTTATGCATATAAGCTTCAACTATCATAGATATTCAAATGTTGAAGAACCACGATGAAATGAAGACTAAAATGTTTGAACAAAAATGATTGATTAGACACAAACAAAAACAAATTAGAAATCAAGAGGAGCCACAACACAATATTTATGAGTGGAAAAAAAAGCACTCTGAAAATTTATTTCATTAAGCCTCATTAGAAAATCAAAATATCATTAGTTACATTCAATGTCTCAGTGAAATTGTACAACTTACAGACATTATATAAACAAAATAGTCTTATTTTCATATACTTGTATTGTTTTCTCCTTCCTTAACTGTAGTCCTTTTGGAAGGGTATCGACCTCCTATAGGGGCTCAACCCATTTAATCCCCTTACAAATCCACAACTTTCCAACCACTATTGGTTTTGGCTCCTCCAAACTCTTCCTCACTGGTATTCACCTTTCACTTCTCCAATTTGGAGCTACAATCTAAAAATAAGGTTTCAAAATTTGCACATCAAAAACTCAAAAAAGTCAAATAATACAGAGGATAAAATTCAAACATTTTATTTTCCTTTTCCAACTATGGCACCATAAACTTAGGCACTAGATATAGTGAATGTATCAGAATTAGATATAAAATCCATCAAAAGCATATTTGGAAGTATATTTTTATCAGATATTATAGTTGCAAGTTCCACTAATTATAATAAAGATAAATAGTTTTACCTTTCTACATCAACTAATGCAATTCTAATAACTTTTAGACGATCGACAATGCTAGCCTTTATCATATCAACATACTCACTTGCAAGTTGCAACCCAACATTAAACTTATTAATTAGACTCAACATCTAAGAAAGAAAAAGAAACTTCAAACATTATCAATTTAGAAAAAAAATCATCAATTTCAAAGATCAAAGCAGCCAATGCTTCACTCTCTACATCCTCTGCTACAATCAAAAGAGGCCTTTTTTTATGTGATAAATGCAACAAGAAAAAAGAGGCCTTTTTTTATGTGATAAATGCAACAAGAAATTATATTATTTGTCAAAACTTATCACTATGTACTTATGAACTCAAGATCATTCAAATTGTCAAACTAATCGACATGAATACCTAATTTCTTTCTATCAGATACACTTTGGGTATACAAGATCATTTATAATCCCAATTATTGAACTATGAAATTCAACAACACAACGAAATTATATCTTAAGTAAAATGTAAATCAAATCAACATTACATGTCAACTTATCAATTGATCTCAAATTTTATATACACCTTTTTCATATAGCTTAAGGAAATCTACAATAGATATGCACAAAATGAATTTGGTGGAAAGGCTTTAAAAAATTTCAAGAGAATACAATTCACAGGTGTAAAGCCAAATTCCACAACCTTTGACAACATCCTCCATGCCTATTCCAAAATGGTAACTTTGAAACAAGCTATGAATATCCATCAATGCATAGAGAATACACGACAATATCCCTATAAGAAATGTGGTCTATGGATTGCAATATTACAGGATATGCACAAAATGGATTTGTTGAAAAGGCTTTAGAAACTTTCAAGAAAATGCAATTGGCAGTTGTAAAGCCACATTCCACAACCTTTTCTAGCATACTCCATGCCTGTAATAAAATGGGAGCTTTGGATAGGGTATGTACATCCATCAAATCATAACAAAAGGTGGATTTTTGTCAGATATTATGGTTGGAAATTCTCTAGTAGTTATGCATGCAAAATGTGGAAGCATAGGCAAGGCATGTGAACTATTTGACAAAATGCCTCAAAGAGATTTCATCTCATGGAATGCAATGATTGCAGGTTTTGCAGAAAATTATTAGCAATTTCATTTTATTGATCATAGTTGCTAATGAAATGAAGGAGGTTATTTTAATTGTGACAATATTTTATTTTTAAGTTTTTCAGTTGTGATAGATTGTCAACAAAATAAAGGGGGTTATTTAAACCTTTAAAATTTCCTATTATATTCAAGTGTTTCAGCTGTGAGAGGTTGACAATGGAATTGGGGAGGTTATTTAAACCTCTGCAAATTTCTATTTTCCAGTGTTGCAAATGTGATAGGATTCCAATGGAATCAGGAAGGTTATTTAAACCTCTATAGTCTTCTATGTTCAAGTGTTGAAGATGTGACGGGTTGCCAATAGAATCAGGGGGGTTATTTAAACCTTTACATATTTCTATGTTCAAGTGCTCCAGTTGTGACAGGTTGCCAATGGAATGAGGGAAGTTATTTAAATCTATACACCCTACCATGTTCAAGTGTTGCAGTTGTGACAGGCTGCCAATGGAATCAACCAGGTTATTTAAACATTCACACCCTTTTGTGTTCAAGGTTGTAGTTGTGACAAGTTACCAATGGAATCAAGGAGGTTATTTAAAGCATGACAAAATTTTAGTTTCGAATGTTGCAGCTGCAATAGATTGACAATAGAATCAAGGAGGTTATTTAAACCTTTGAAGCTTCCTATTATGTTCAAGTGCTACATTTGTGATAGGTTGAAATGGAATCGGGGAGGTTATTTAAACCTCTACAAATTACTATTTTCAAGTATTGCAGACATGACAAGTTGCTTGTGGAATAAGGAAGGTTATTAATTAAACCTCTACAATCTTCTATGATCAAGTGTTGCAGCTATGACAGGTTGCCAATAGAATCAAGGAGGTTATTTAAACTTTTACACCCTTCTATGCTCAAGTGTTGTAGTTGTGACAACTTGCCAATAGAATCAAGAAGCTTATTTAAACCTCCACACTCTTTTATATTCAATTGTTGCAGCTATGACAAGTAGACATATATGCAAGATGTGGAATCATAGATAAAACACTTGAATTGTTTGACAAAATGCCTCCAAGAGATGCCATCTCATGGACTGAAATGATTTATTGTAGAATGTGCACAAAATTTTGTAAGGAACCTTTCAAAATATTTAAATTAATGAAGCACTCTGGAACACATCCTAACATTGTAAGCTTGGTTGGGTTCTAGGTGCATGCAGTCATGCAGGTTTAGTGGATGAGGGCTACAAATACTTCACACTTCATTAACCCATATTGCATTACAATTTACATATATAGTTGATCATTAGGTGTGCATGGTTGACCTTCATGCCCATGCTGATTATATTGAGGACACCCTAACCATTATTACTAAGATGCTAGTTAAATATGTGGTACATGTGGATCATATATGAATGTAGGTTGAGTATTTACAACAACACTACTTTTTTAGTTGGATCCTAAAAATGTTGCAACTTACGTTCTTCTCTAAAACATTTGTATGAGGTTCAAATAGTAAAGAGATTAATGAAAGGTAGAGGAATTAAAAATACACCTAGATGTTATAGTTGGATATGATCTGTTAGAAATATATGCAAGATGTGGAATCGTAAACAAAACACCTGAATTGTTTGACAAAATTCCTCAAAGAGATGTCATTTCATGGAATGAAATGATTGATTGTAGAATGTGCAAAAAATGGATTTTGCAAGGAACCTCTCAAAATATTTGAATTAATGAAGCACTCTGGAACACATCCTAACATTGTAACCTTTGCTTGGGTTCTAGGTGCATGCAATGATGCATGTTTAGTGGATGAGGGATGCACATACTTCACACATGAGTAACCCTTATTGCATTATAATTTACATATATAGTTGATCATTAAGTGTGCATGGTTCACCTGTGCCCATGTTGGCTATATTGAGGACACCCTAAACATTATTACTAAGACGCTAGTTAAATATGTGGTAGATGTGGATCATTTATGAATATAGGCTGAGTATTTTCAGCAACGCTACTTTTTTAGTTGGCCAACACAACACAATAGATAATTAAATTATGGCCATATTCATACTCCTTTAAATTCCAGTCCGACTCACTATTGGATCTTATATCTCATAAAAAATTCAAAAGCATCTATTTCCTTTCTTTAATTAGAAAAATAAAACATGGAAAATATTTATCATACCTCACTAAGATTAAGTTTCTCATGTAGATGTTGTATTAAAACTTGTAACAAAGTGAACGAAATAACATAAATTTTATAAACCATATAAAAATTGGAAGAATGACAAAGAAGGATGCTACCAAAAGAAATCTCCATTGCAAAAAAAAGTTCAATTATATCTTAGGTACATAAAACACAGAGTAAAAAGGTGTTTGCAACATTATAAACACCGATCATTAAGATCATCCTTGAGAACTTGAAGCCACCATATGATTCATTTCTCTCCACATTTTTCTCTAATTTAACTTTGATAAGAGAAGAAGGTAAGACTCTGTATTTTATTTTATTGAGCTCCTTTGATGCAAGGGTGGTTGGTTTTCACCTGTAACAACTCAATTCAGATCAAACAAACAACAATTAGATTCAACAAACCTCTTCAATGCACCCTTTTCAGTATCACCCTATCCTTTGTCTAGTAGGTTTGCAGAATTATATTTGGCTACTTTACTCACAATCCCCTCACCAACCTAGTGTCTCTTGATGGTTTTGAACACCTTTTAGGGCAACTTAAACATAAACCAAAACCACCCTCAACTCCTTTGGATCAATTCACTCAAAAACCTAAGACAACATTGTCATAGAATACCTATTAGGTCTATTATACAAGTAAAGTATCTTTTAATCTCACTAGCAACTTGAAATAACCACCCAAACCTCTTAAACAGGTATCTTTAGAGAACTATGTTCCAATTAGAGCATCCAAAATTTACCAACTCATCACTGAAATAACATAAATTCACAAGGTACCAAGCCTCAAATAACAAAACCCTCATCCCAAGCAATAACCAAACCTTTTTACACCTTCATTATTATCATAGAAATAATTTCAATGTAGCATTTGCAAGCTTTGCCCATACTGATTTAATCATCTTACAATGGTTGTCCCAAAAGAACAATATTGACATTCACTAGCCTCAAACCCCAATTTCACCATTCAAACAAATATGTTTGATTCAACACTTGGTTATCCTTTCTCAGGTCCAAATCAACTTGACTCCCCTAATTACGAAACCCAAGAACAAATATTACCTATTTGAAGAAAAATTTCTTGTCTAGGTTGCCCTAATGCTTGTAGTAATTCACAAAGGTCTGTCAGAAGTTTATTTTCAAATTACATACTGAAACAAAAAAATAATCAAACATTTAGATACCCATTTGGCCCTACTAAAACATATGTCAAAATGGGCATATGGTCTTTTGCAACATATGGATCAAATCTTGAAATCTTAGTCAACATTTAAGCCTAAGTAGGCTTGTCATCATCAGGGGCTTATTGGATATGTTACCTCCATCATCAAAATTCCCTAAAAAACACTTGGAGCATGTCAAACTAAACTTATTCAGGCTTAAAATTTCATTAAATTTTCACCACATACAATATTTATTCAAACCCTAGGTATTGTTCATGCTCTTTACCCTGTTTAGCAGACTGTGCTCCAAGAAACAGTCCAAAACTTTGATCTTTTCTAATCTAATATTTATATTCTCACCTCAAGGCCTCTATAATCTGGATGTATACATCTCATGGAGTGCTTCCACCAAAAAAATTAGGAGATTTCAACCATAAAATTGAAAGAAACTTAACTTTCTTTCCACTGTTTACCCTAGTAAGGGTTTCTCACTGTTTTAGGAAAAATCACCAAATCTAAACTAAAATTGCATGAAGATACAAGAAACAAAAAAGGAAAAGGAGGGGAATTGATAGCACCATCAATTAAAAACATCCTCATGAGCCTTCTTATCTGTACAAATCAACACGAAGGTCTGAAAATAACTCTGTTTACTAATTTTTGAGAAAAAAACCCTTCATTGATGACTTTCCAACTCTTCCATATAATACGTGCTATTTAATCTCCCCTCTAATCAACAAGATATCATGCATTTTTAAAGGCTCTTCACCTTATTTCAATGAGAAAAGCCACCTAAACTTCCTCTGATCTTTGGTATTCCTTGCTTTTGCATATTTTGTGTTTTTTTGTCTTTTTTCTATTTTAGCAACATTTTTGCAATTTTAACTTTGCCAACCCCCTAGTGACCTACTTGGGACCTTAAATGCAATGAAATAGGTCTTCATATGACCTTTTACATGAATTTACAAATAAACACTCAATGTTGAAAAATTTGCCTATGAGAGGCAACTAGAGAAACTAGGTGCTCCTGCACCATTGATGACCCAAGATGATCTTATTTGCCATAACCTAAGACTCACACACTAAAACCCTTCACATCCCTTAATTACATATCTTGCATCTTTTATGCATTTATTGACAACTTCACATTTGCTTTACAAAAATGAACATCTTGACAAATTTAAAGGGTCTATTAGACCTTATTGGCACTCTTCATGACCCTAAACTCCTAGACAACCTATATCAAACCAAATTCAAGAAAATTCAGGTGCCAATTGGTTGGTGCTCCTGTACCATCCTTGTTGGTTGTGGAATAAGAGGATCTCACCATGATGAATCTGTGTGGTTCGAGATAGCAAGTTCATTGTGCAAAACTATCTTTTATTGTATTTACTATCATAACAAGGTTCCTATGGAAGTTGTCTGTGACGTGGTAGTATAATTGAAATGTTGTGGTAGGAAGCCAAGTTTTGTTCACTATAAAAAAATTATTGTGGCTTGGGTCCATATTCCATATGAAATGAGGAAAAATCTAGATTCTAAGAACCACAAGTGCACAATGGAAATCTATGCAAAGGAAACCAAGGCTTGACAACTAGATGGATGTTATTTTTCTTGGGGTGATGGAGTCAATAATTGAGATGGAATTGTTGTAGATGGGAGCATTTCTCCTCATTTAAGGTCTTTCTAGTACATTTGATGGATATGTGGTCTTGTGGGGTGGCCATACCATGGAGTCAACATTATTATTTTATCTTTACTTGCAAGAATTGGTTCAGAAAGAAATTCAGTTATACATGATTGTTGTCATTCAAAATATGATGTGTTGATTAGGTGAACTATTCAAGGTTGTACGGCCCAAATCTAGAATCCTATGGTAAATCAAGTCATTGGAATCCTACTGCTTTGTTTCAGTTCACTAACATGGATATTTGGATCATGCAGATTAGTGAGAATTTGCAAATTGCATGGATTGTTCATTAATTGAAAAATTATATCCAATACACCATATCAGGGTTGACATTTTGTAATTTGTTATCCCTTCACTACGATTGTGGGGTGAAAATGGTGATGGACTTAGTATGATATTCACAAACCATTTTAGTAATTTTTTTTTCCTGAAAATTTGATTTCCAGTAACTTGCTTTCTTTTTTAGTAACATGGTAGAGCTATGCAAAGTAGGAGGATTTGGCTTGGAAAATGAAGGCAGCAAGGTATAAAGAATCATGTATTTTCCATCATAGTGAAAAGTTAGCAATTGCATTTGGTTTTTTAAATATGGCCCCTAGTACAACTATTAGATTTGTTAAAAACCTTCAAGTATGTTTTGATTGCCGCACTGCATGCATCTAAATTCATCTCCAAGATTGTTGCAAGAGAAATTGTTCTGATAGATGTGAGCCATTTCCATCATTTTAAACAGGGACAACTTTGAAAGAAATGTTGTCTCATGGAATGCAATGGATGCAGGATATGCATACAATGGATTTGTTGAATTTTTTTAAAAAAAATTCAAGGAAATGAAAATGGCAAGTGTCAAACCAGACTCTACAACCTTCATCAACATCCTCCCTGCTTGTGCCAAAATGGGAACTTTGGAACACAGTATGAATATGCATCAAAGAATAATGGAAGGGGGATTTTTGCTTGATATTGTAGTAGGAAATGCTCTGGTGGACATATATGCAAAATGTGAAATAATACACAAGGCACATGAAGTGTTTGATAGAATTCCTAAAAGAGATGTCATATCATGGAATACAATGATTGTAGGATATGCACAAAACATATTTTTTGAAAAATCTTTAAAATATTTCAAGAAAATGCAGTTGGTAGGTGTAAAGCCAAATTCCAACACCTTTGTCAACATCCTCCTTGTTTGTTCCAAAATGGGAGATCTGGAATAGGGTATGGACATCCATCAAAGCATAAAGGATGGAGAAATTTTGTCAGATGTTGTAGTGAAAACAACCCTTGTAGACATGTATGAAAAATTTGGAAACATAGACAAAATGACGGGCTTTGGAATAGGGTATGTGTTGGATGTTGTGGCTGTTGTGGCTGTGTTGCTGATATATTATTGTCATTGATGTCAACAATATTAGCATTTTTATCTGCTTAAGGTTTTATATGTCGAGGAGATTGAGAAAATTGTAAAAAATATAGTACAGGCAACTAGGGGAGCTGAGAAGGGTAGAATGTTGGAAAGCTCTATGTGTTGAAGATCTGAAGGCACGCTTCAAAGGGTTTGGTGTTGAAACTTTCTAGTATGTTTTCTGAAAGTTTCAGTGGTGCGCATGAAGTTTTGTGGAAGTTATGATGATATGTGTGCCTACAGTTATTTAGTCTATGTAGATGATGTTCTTGGTCAAAGTGGATGAAAGTATGGTAATCTCATGTGTTTCTCATGTTCCTATGACATTCATGGATGAGTCTAGATTGTGCTCTATCCTTGGTGTATGTCCACAGTGATTGGAGTGTTCGTGATCAAAGATTTTTCCGATATTTGTCTGAGTGTTCATGTTCTTGGTCGACATTGTGGTGTTAGTGTGTTGCAGATCCATGAGGATTAATATTTTATTGTTTGGCATGTTTGGAGATGTTTTTTTGGGTCCTCACTAATTTATGGCTTACTTGTGTTGGTACACATTGAAATTTATTCATGTATCAAGGCCGATCGTTGTAATTTATTCCTTATTTGTGGCCGATTGAATAATTAATGCAAATTCATGCAGCGGATATATACAAGATTGTTTTCCTCATTTAGAGTGTGCTCAAGTGTACAAGTGATGTACAAGTGTGAATAAAGGTCAGATTATTTAGATCAGAGTGTGGAAGAGTTTGAAGAGGTTTTAGTGTGGCTAATTGGAACTATAATTAGGCTTTTGCAGAAGCTATTTTCTCAATTTAAATTCATTAGATGGATTCAATCTGATTATTGTATGTAAGGTAGTGAGACTTCCCTTTGAGCAGTGTGCTCTAGGCAGTGTGCCTGAATGCAAGTGCATTCTCTTTTTAGTCTTCATTATACTTATAACAGGGTATAATCTTGTGGACTAACATCCACTATGGTTTTCCCCTCATAGGCTTTCCACATATAAAATATTTGTGTTCATGTGTCTCTGATGTGTTGTTCTTATGCTTACATTATTAATTATCATATTTGTGATATAAGGATTGTTTTACGTTATATAAGTTTTATTTTGGTAACAATTGATTCACCCCTCCCTCTCAGTTGTCTATCCTTGTTTTGCCAAAAATTGGTATCAGAGCTAGTTCCTTTGAAAGAAGCCTAATAGCTTGAGGTGATCTAAGATGGCATGTTTAGAAAGGATAGCCCTTGATTCGTTGATACAAACTACTCTCTATGAAAATTCAGGATGGAATGTCATTTGAGTTGCATTGGTGAACCTTTCTAGTAGATGACACAAATTGCATACAATATTCCTTGGAATGGTCCCTCCTCTGAAGATGAGATCAAGCAAGAATAAATTAATACTAGGTTAGTGGAAACACTGGTGAGTGCTTTGACAGATTCAGAAATGACAAATGTGATGGGTTTGAAGATTGCATATCAGATTTGGAAAAAGTTGGAAACATTGTATGAAGGAGATGTACTAGTGAAAGTGCTAAGCTATAAAGTCTAAAAGGAAAATGGGAGAGCTTGAAGATGAGTGAAGATGAGAACATCTTTTATTTCTCGCATAAGATAAATGAATTGGTGATGGAAATTAGATGCGTTGGTGGAACTATAAATGATGATGAAATTGTGGCTAAGATACTTAGATTTGTGCCCCCTTCCTACAAGACAAAATCTCATGCTATTGACAGTGACGAATATTAAAAAAGACATGTTGATTGGAAAAATTAATGCATTTGAATTAAGTGAATTTGGCGAGTCTTCTCCTAAGACTAAATCTACTTTCAAGGAAAATGTATCCAGGAAAAAGAGATATGATTCAGGAGAGAGTTCCCAGAGAATATTCAGATATGAAGATGAGATGAAGCAGATTGAAGATGAAGAAAGGGAATTGGAAGAACTGGAAGCATTGATTGTGAAAAGAGAATCAAAAGGTCATGGTAAGTACAAAGGAAAGTTACTTATTAAATTTTTTTCTTGCAGTAAGATAGGTCATTTTTCTTCCAGATGTCCTGAAAGAGTATCATAATATAAGCCTAAGAATACTAGATTTCAAAGAAAATTCTATTATACTGAAGAAGGTGTAACTGATGAAGAATCTGATAAAGAAACTAGAAATGAAGATGAATGGGTACTTATTGCTATCAAAGAAAATGGTCAGGTGTCCACTGAATCTGCTAGTAATGTAAATGTTGAGAAAGCTCTTACAGCCAAGGTTGAAGAGAAAGATGAGTGGGTAATTAACAATGGATGCTCACATCATATGACTAGTGATAAAATAAAATTGTTAAGCTTGGAAAACTATGATGGTGGTGTAGTGAGGTTTGGAGACAACACTTCTAGTGTGATTCGTGGCAGAGGCACTATTTCTTTTGGTGGTAAGCACAATACCGATTATATTCTTTATGTAGAAGGCCTAAAGCATAACTTGTTGAGTGATGGATAAATGGTAGACAAAGGCTACAATCTACAGTTCAAGAATGGTAAGTGCAGAATAATAGGAAGTTCAGAAAATATAATTACTTCAGGAACAAAGACAAAAGGTAATATCTTTCATTTAAGTATTGCTAGTCAAATTTGTTTGATTGCTCAAATTGATGTAAGCTGGTTATGGCATAGGAGGTTATGTCATGTGAACTTTGATAACATTGTCAAGATAAGTTCTACTCAAGCAGTTGGATATTTACCTAAGTTAGTGAAGCCTACTAACACTATGTGCAAGGATTTTCAGCTGGGAAAGCAAACAAGAAATTCCTTTTGGAGAAAATAGTATAACTCTAATGGAGTATTGGATTTGATACATACTGATATATGTGGTCCTTCTAGAATCAAAAGCCTATAAGGTGAAAGGTACTTTATGTTACTCATTGATGATTTTTCTAGAATGATATGGGTCACTTTCTTCAGAGAAACACATGAAGCACTAGAAAATTTCAAAAGTTTTAAAGCTATGGCGGAGAATGAGATAGATGAAAAGATCAAATGTCTAAGGTCAGATAGAGGTGGTGAATTTACTTCATGGGAATTCAATTATTTTTTTGAAGATCATGGTATTCAAAGACAACTATCTGCTCCCTGAACCCATCAACAGAATGGAGTAGTTGAAAGAAAGAACAAAGTTTAAGAGCCCATGTGTGGTACCAATATTTTTAGTACCAAATAAATATGGAGAGTGGAGGATGTATGTAGATTTGAGAGCTATCAAAATGATCACTATCAATTACAAATTTTCATTACCAAGGATGGATGACATTATAGATTGTTTGAGTGACAAAAATTCTTTACCAAAGATTGACCTTGTTGAACATAGGTTGTCATCGATGTCAAAGGATTGTCAAAGGTTGTTGATATTTGTTATCAAAGGGTGTCAAGGCTGTCAAAGATGAAAGAGATTGTAGGAGTACTAAAATTTTCATTTGACTTAAAGTTATGGAAGCATGTTGCTTATCAGTTTATAGATTGTCTAATCAATCATATTCTATATGAAGTAACATGAATCATGTTTTTTTGAGTTGTGATTGCCTTTAGATAGTTGGTGTATTTATCATACTATGTAGGGTATGTAGTTAGTATGAGTGTTGTGGTTTGGAAGGATATATTTTGGGAAAAGAGATTACTCTAGAATTATAAACGCGGTTAGCATTTATCTCAAAAATGTAGTGTTGCTCTATGGTTTGGAAGGAGAGTATGTCTACACTACTTCTATCAGTTTCCTAAGTTTTCAAAGAATTTGTTCAACATGAAAGAAGCTTGAAGTGTTAGAAGGTTTTTCAAGCTATTCAAAGCTCAAGGCATGTACAATAATGGATAGTAGCATGTAGAATTCAAATCTCGTGTGTGGAGTGAGGATAGGACCCGGTTAAGGTTCATGTGGTAGCACACGATATCAAGTTTTTTTTATGGAAAAAAAATTATGTTTGGACTATTATATTACACATTCCATGTAATTTGAATTGGTTCCATCTTATGTCAACCTAGTTATATGTGGATCCTTGTTCGACATGGAAGAGTTTTAATGTATTGTCATGCATGTATTTCAAATTTTTAGATGTATTATATCGTGTACGAGTTACATGTTTTGTTACTTGTAATTGTTGTGATCAAGTAAGGTGATTTTGAGTATAGAACTATGAAGAAAAGAGGGAGTGCTAGTAATAGAAAATCATTCTCAGTATGGAACTATGTTAGCTATGAAATTTGTGCATATCAGAGTTATATTTCAAATCTGCCATTATGTTCGTATTCTAATAGGGCTAGTGTTCTTCATGTTGTATTGTTCCAGTAAGGATTCGTGTCTCTTTCTAGTGGGGATTGTTGTCTCTAGTAGGTTGGTGCCTATAGATTCAATAGGGGATTTGTGTCTTTGATAGGTTGGTGCATAATTCATATTCTAATCTCACCTATTATATTTCTATATTATGAGGCTGGATTTGGACGGTAGATCCAAGTAGATATTCTCACCATGGTTTTTCCATCTTGGGTTTCCACGTACATCTAGTTTTATCTTGTGTTGTGTTATGATTATTTTGTTTGTGTGGTTAAGTGATCTTCATGCTGAAAAATTATATAATAGTAGCAAAAGTAAATGTTTTTAGAATTTTTTGATCTATTGACTCACCTCCTCTCAGTAGATTGTATATCCTTCAAACCTAAAGAGTGGATATCACTAGATTAGGATCAGAGAGGGAGATGAATGGAAGATTGCATTCAAGATAAATGAGGGACTATACAAGTGGTTATTTATGCCTTCTGGGCTAAAAATGTATTGAGAACATTAATTTGTTTGATGAATGAGGTATTGAAGGAATGTTTGGGTAAGTTTGTTATTATTTACTTGGATGATATTCTAATTTTTAGTAAGACCAAATAAGAACATTTGTAGTACATTAGGCAAGTATTTTAGAGATTGAAAGAAAATAATTTGTTGATAAATATGAAGAAATATAGTTTCATGAGGAAAAAATTAACATATTTTGGGTTTTTCATTTATGTGAAAGGATCAAGAAGATGGATCTCAAGAAATTAAGAGAAATTGTTAAATATACTACACCTCATACATCAAAGAGGTAAGATCTTCTCATGGACTATACAAATTTTGTAGGGATTTCATCATTAATTTTAGTGTCACTTACACATTCCTAACAAAAATTATGAGCGGAGCTCATAAGGATTTTAAGTGGACATCAAGAGCACAAGAAGAGTTTTGAACTACTAAATAAAAAATTAATAGAGTAGCTAGTGTTAGTATTACCTGATTTTAACAAAGTATTTTAGGTTGATTGTGATGCTAGTGGAAGTGTGATAGTGTTGGAGTACAAGACCACTAAGAGGGGGGTGAATTAGTGGTCAAATAAAAAAAACAATTTCAAAAATCCACTCACTTGATTATTTAAAGAGGCTCTATTGAAAATAATTTAAACAATCTAGATATTATATATTGAGGGAGATACAAAGATATGAAAATATGAATATAACACTTAAATCAGAGATGATTAATCAAGCACAATATAGCACACCACCAAGAGAAAACATAACATATATTTTATGAGTGGAAAACCCTAAAAAGGGTGAAAAACTTGTTGATTACATATTGCATTCCTCACTAGCAATACAACAAGCCACAATAGCTACACTCTATCTACTTCATTGGCAAAATAATGAGCCTCACTGGCTACTCAACCTACCTCACTAGAAAAGCACGATGCCTCACTAGGAAAAATCATGCCTCACTAGCTTCTTAGACTGCCTCACTAGCAATTCATCATCACGTCAGAAGAAATTAAGCACAAATCAGAGGGTTACTCTATTTCCATACATATCATTGTTCTCAAATTTTGCAACTCAATAAACTCTATCTCTACATCTGCAAAACACTATCTTTGTTCTTTCAATTCATGTATCTCTACATCTACAATACAATAAACTTTGAATCTATCTTTTCAAGCCAATAAACACTATCTATGAATTTTCCATTCAAGACAACTATATCTCTACCACTTTCAATAATCTTCTTCAATGTTTATTTTCTTACAAACAAACTTTTGTATCAATGAATTCAATTAGTTCATACCTCTAATCAAATAAAATCTCACTTCTCAGCCCAAAACAACTTTGATAAGACATTCACACATCATATCACCCTTTCATGTTCTGCTATTCTTGAATCAACTTTGTTTACAATAAAATCTAGTGCTCAAACTTTCCTTAACATTCATGTAAGTATTCAATTCTTTCATACATAATTAAAGACTTCTTTGCACACTCCACATCATGAATAAATGAATATAACTAGTGAACCAATACCACTACACATACCTTGACCGATATACTTTATGAACAAATAGAAAGATGACAATAATTTTACTTTTACATAGCCTATTGAAACAATCAACCTTATGCAAAGTAAGTCACTATCATACAAAGGCATAGGTAAGACTTTTATGCACAATCAATCAGAGACTTTGTTGTCTTCACAAAAAAAAAATTCATGTTCTCATATAGATGCCTTTGACATTCATTTAAAAAGTATTCTTCTATTCATGATGAACATACTATGTAACAGTGCCATACAAACTTTTATCTCTGTATAACTCTTGTGCATACTCAACACATACTCAACACACCTCTCTTTGCATAATGTTAAGTTAAGATTGATATCTTCACTTCTCCAATGTACTTACAAAGACTACACAAAGGTTAGAACCCCTCTTTACATTGGCTAATGTGTTAAATCCATTTCTATGGAAAGATGGTTACAAAACTATACACAATCGAATACCAAAAGCCCTGAAATTTCACATTCTTGTCAAATTTTAAGCTTCTGAAACTAACCATTCAAATATTTAAATATAAGCCTTTGATTACATATACCCACCAAGCTACAAATTAAATAATAACCATTTATTCTCTTTTTGGTGGTGAGATATAAAGACTTATCTTGTTAAGTCAGTTAGCCAAGGAGAGAGGGTCGGTAACCAATGTAACTAATACCCTTAAGATTTCACTCAAGATATTTTTAACTTATCATAGTAAATGAACTACAAGATATAACAAAAATAAGTTTGTATTGATAGACACGATGAAGTCTAAACCCTAGTTCTTTAGGGTTTTGAATATGCTTGGAATTCGAGATTGAATGATGAAAACATCAACCAATTAAGAAAGAACAAATGAAGCCATGTAACTATTCTAAGACTTATGTCATTCACAAAATGTTATTGATGTTGAGCATTGTACTTGTGACTTTGAAAAGCATGAGGGCTTGAAACCTTATGAGGACAATAACATTAAAACCCCTTCAAATATACACCAACTCAATACACCTCTAACTTTTTCAAGAAGCAACCACATTGAAGATCACCAAACAAATACTTATCAGTGTCACTTTTGCACCACTATGCACCTTTTTATACACCATGATATGACTAGCATCAACTTACCTTGCATCAACACCTAGCGTCAATTTTTATCAACACCTTTGAAATATATTTGAAAGATATGTAACATAAGATGGTACTAACAAAATGAAATGACCAACACCGTGACATCAAAATCATATCTTTGACCCCAAAACTATATGAACAACCTTTAACATCAACATGTGATATAGCTTACATCAATGACAACTCAACCTTTGACATCAATGACAAACTTCATGCAACATATAGGAGTAGTGTTGAGTTAGGAAGGAAAACCAATAGACTATTTCAATGAAAATTTGAATGATGCAAGGAAGATATACTAATTCTATGACCAAGAATTCTATTCCATAATCTAAGCCAAGTGAAGAAGTGGAGATTATCTATTATCAAATGAATTTGTGTTGTGCATTAAACATCAAGTGTTACAATATTTGAGTATTTAAGGAAATTTCAATTAGAGACACATGATGTAGATAAAGTTCATGTAGAGTTACATATTTATGTTGAAGCATAGGAGCGGTAAATCTAAAAGGGTTGCAGATGCATTGAGTAGAAGAAGGAACTTGTTGATCAAAGTAAGGGTAATAGTAATGGGCTTTGAAGGGTAAAAACACGTATATGAATATGACCTAGAATTTGTAGAAGCTTGGAAGGAGAGTAGAGAGAAAATAGTAATAAACATGAGTAAGTGGTTGGATTATTTCATTCAAGATGGCATGATATTCAAACGGAGTCAATTATGCATTCATAGAAGCTTAATGAAGGAGAACTTGATCAAGGATAAATATAGTGGTAGATTAGTAAGAAATTTTTGCATTGAGAATATAGTGGCTCTGGTAAGTGAACATTATTTTTAACCTCAAATGTATAAGGATATAAAGATATTTGTTCAAGAATGTAAGACTTGTCAAGTTGCCAAGGAGAGTAGTTATACCACTATATTGTATCAACCTTTGAAAATATTGAAGAGACCTTGGGAGGATATCAACATGGATTTCATATTAGGACTACCAAGGACACAAAGGAGACATGACTCCATAATTATGGTAGTAGATTTTTTTTCTAAATTGATGTATTTCATTCCTTGTAAGAAGATCCACGATGTTGTACATGTTGACCTATTTTTCAAGGATATTGTGAGATTGTAAGAATTAATTTGAAGCATAATATTAGAAAAGGACACAAAGTTCACACGATAATTTTGGAAAGAATTATAGAAGAAGATGAAGGTCAACCCTAAAATTCAATTCCAAATTTCACACATAGATATATGGAAAAACATAGGTGGTAAACAAGAGATTGGGCAATTTGTTGTGATGCTTAATGGGAGACAAGAAAAAAAAAAGAAATATAATTCTATCATATGTAAGAAGAGTTTAAATACAACTCAACGAACATAAGTATAGGGAATACACCATTTGAAATTGTGTCTGGATTGTAACCTAAAGGAGTAACATAAATCAAAGAAATTGGTAAGGAAACCAAAAGGAGTGCAGAGGTAGAATAATTTATAGGATAAATGGAAAAAATACATAATCAAGGGAGAACTTGGAGATAATGAACAAAAAGTACAAGTGATAGGTAGATGTAAAGTGAAGATATAAATAATTTGTTGTCAAGTATGAAGTTATAGTATATCTTGGAAAATATATTTCCAGTAGGCACATCTAACAAGCTAAAGACGAGAAAGTTTGGTCCATGCAAAATATTCAAGAAGTTTGATTCAGGAAACATTTATGAGGTTGAGTTAACAAAAGAAATTGGTATATAACCTATATTCAACATCATAAATATCCATCGGTACCATGAAGGCCAATCAAGTGACAACACCACATAAGTCTTTTGGTAAAAGTACAAAGTTGTGTCACACTTTTATAAGGAAACAACCAACACCGATCAAACTTTTAAAATCAAATCACTAAAAGTGGCATAGATGTTTAGAATTTAGAAATGATGTAAATTAATAAAATGCACATTTTTAGTATATTTTATGTTTGTATTTAAAAAACATATATCTGAATACAGTTTTTTTATAAATTGAAACTATAATTCAGTTGTTGATAAAATGCTAAAAACACGAAGTTACTTGTGACGTCACTCTTTATATAGTAAATTTATTTATTTTTCCTTCAAATATTTTGTGTCTATTAATAACTTGAACCTTTAGTGCATGGATTTATGAATTTTGATAAATATATGTTTTAAAATAAATATTAAAATGTGTGTAGTGAACACAATTATTTCTATTTGGCATCAACTTTCACATTATCTAAAATATATAAAAAAATGTTAATGTAAACAATTATTTTCTTACACTCACCTAAGCTACTTAGCATGCTTTTATCTAGTTGTATTTATTCATGCAAGTAATTAATTTATTAGCTATTTTCTCTAGATTTGGATAAGCTTTCTTCAGATAAACTTTACATCTTTTTTACCTCCAATTGAACTCCATGGATTATGTGAGACCTTGATCTACCTCATGATTGCATAGGCTAGCTCCAGTTGAACTTTATGAGACCTCGAGTTATCTCATGTATTGTCTTGCTCTATATAAAGCAATGGATATTTTTATATTTTAACACACAAAATCTTATTTGATATATAGAATATAATCTACTCTAGCACATTTTTTATCATGCTTTCTTGATATTTCATTATATCTTAGGCTTATTTAACAAAAAATATTGCATAGTATCAAAGCCCAGATTTGTAGCCCCCTATTCAATTTCTGAAGAGATCTAGCCTTGATTTTTTTCTCGTGCGTCTTGGAGAATAATCAATCTTACCATCGTGATCAAGAGGCTGAAGAGATGAATTTTGACATAAAATTTTCCTGGGTTTGGAGTTGGGAGAAGAAAAAGAAAAAAAATGGTTCTAGAGGTCGTACAACCTCCAAAACCCTGGTCTATACAACTTTTTTTTCAAAAAAAATTTAAAAATTAATTTTTTTTGGGTTTTGTTTGTTTTAATCAAGCTGCACCACTAGTTCAAGTGGTGGCCACTAGGTATCGCTACTCCTGGAAGCTCTCCCTACCCATGCCACTGCAAAAAACCACCCATCGGCATCCTTGGAATATTCCTAAATATTTTGTGGAATATTCCTCCTATCACTCCATAGTGTAGCCCCCACAAAAGCCATCAATCATATTAGGATTAGGCGCTCAAGTCTCAACCCCCATGAACCCTTTTGAATTATAGTGATGGTCACTTGGGTGACTAGGGGCTCTACCTAGCACCCTACTGCCAGACCCTTGGTCACACATGTGATTAGGGGCTAATTTTTTTAGCCCCTTGAGCACCTTGAGGACAAAATTGGGCTTTTTTGAGTAGTTTTAGTAAATCAGGCATATGATCTCTATTTTTTGTGAACGAGATACCATTGGAAAGATGATTCCAAGTTGGATCCATTAGTGTAGGTAATTTTTCCATATTGTCCCCCTATTTTAATTTATAGGCCTTTGAAGTCAAATCAGTTGTTTTCACTCTGGAGGGCATAACTTTTGCCTCATTTATCTGATTTCAATGATTCAAGCAACATCAAAAAGCTGATTCAGTCCTCTACACATATATTAGGCCTATTTTTTCATAAATTTAACTAGGTATTTCTTATTTCAATTAGATCTCATATCTTAATTTTGTTGAAATGCACAAGCCAACTGAGAGGGGGGGTGAATCAGTTGTATCATATTCTTTACTTCCTAACTTAATCAATTGCACTTTATCTTCAATCTGTTATTAAGTATGAACATGAAAATGGAAATAATTGAAACACAACTCCAAATACACTAAATTTAAATGGAAACCCCAATGAGGGAAAAACCATAGTGAGGATTAACTCACAGCATAGTAGTAATGCAATACTAGATACAAAAAGGCTCACTACCAGAGGGCTCACTGCCCAAATACAAAGGCTCACTACCAGATCTAGGGCTCATTGCCTTAGGACTCATTATCCAAAAAGAGAGGCTCATTGCCTAAAGAAAATAAAAATAAATAGATACTGATCCACCACTAGAAGTTACACACACTTCACAACTCGATCAAAAGATTATGAATATAATGAATTACTATTGCCTTAATTCACTCTCCCACACTCTACTTTTCACACTTTTTTTCACACTCTTCTCTTTCTCAGATCGAATGATGGATGGATATGAAATTTTCTACAACTTAACTTGCTTGTATACCATCTTCAACCTTAGAAACATTATGCAAGGTCGGCTTATACAATTTCATTTTACAAATTCAAACTAGGTCGGTTGCTCAACATTCTTGTGTTGGATAAGAATGTGAGGGGACCAAATACATGTTTAATTTAAGACCCAAACAACATCCTGGATCATGCACATGCTTCCTCAAGTTTATGTAAAAAGAAAATGTAATGTGTAGACACCAAGTCAACCAAACCTGATGAAAACACAAATGAACTTTGAAGTACACACATCATCAGCAAGATAAACACACAATATTTCTCAACACGCTTCACCAATATTTTTACCATCTCTAAGAATAAATAAGATACATCCGCAAGAACTTCAAAAAAAATCATTTGTTGAGAACACTTTACTAGTTCAACCGGGACAACCAACAAAACACAGAAACTCTGAAGCAAGTCTTCTAGAGCTCCAAACCATAAGAGAATTTTTTAAAACATAGAGACCATCAAAATAAATAGTCTCCTAGATCCGCATGATTTGAGGCAAAATATTAAAATACTATAGAGCCAAAACATTTCTCGCAGTCAATAACTAGATAAGTCTGACAAACTAGTTCACACACTAGTGAACATAACTTTTTCTCTCCATCAATCTAGAAGCTGAAACTTGGAATATGTAATCCATTTAAGCATATGAACACACATATGAATCCATGTAGGCATTAGATCAACACAAAAGAAATTCAGACCACAATATCGGAGCACGCTCATAACACACTTCAACATAGCTTTCATTATATTTCAAATTTTCTCAAAAGTACTTGGAAAAAGCCAACTTACTCAACCTGTACAATGTTGACATCAATGACAACATTAATCAAAACACCACCAAACACATCCATACTTTCAATAATCTCCCTCTTTTTCATTAATGATAACACATGATGTAAAATACCAGCAAAGACATCATACATGATTCTTAGAAGTGATAACCTGCCAAGCATAAAAATTTCACATGATTCTCTCTCCCATATCCTACATGATTTTTAGAAGCTACAACTAGCCAAGCATACAATTTTCACATGATTCTCTCTCCCCCTTTGACATCAATGGAAATGTACATACAAAACTCTATTCACTCCCCCTAAGGAGTACATCCATATCACATACTACAACAATGCACTTCTCTACTTCCCCTAAGGAGTAGACCTCAATCATCAATCCAGAACAAAAGAGTGTGTGAATCCACTAGACTGATGCACCTCCCCATGCACTTAGTTCAAAGAAAGAGGGGAAAAACCCCTAGCTTCCCTCTGAGGTTCTCAAAAGTATCCTTTGGAAGGGCCTTCATGAATATGTATGCAGCTTGTTCTTTGGTAGGTACATATTCAAGTCTAGCTTCATTCATCAATACTTTCTCCCTCAAAAAGTGGTACTTGATAGATATATGCTTTGTTCTAGAATGCATCATTGGATTCTTTGAAATTTTTATAGTGCTTGTATTTTCACAAAAGATAGAATTAGGTTTATCACTCATCATGCCTATTTCCATCAAATTTTTCTTCATCGAAAGTACTTGTGTACATCAGGATGTTTCTGCAATATATTTTTCTTCAGCAGTGGATAAAGAAACTGAATCTTGCTTCTTGCTCAACCAAGAAACTAATATTTCTCCAAGAAAGAATTCTCCTCCACTTGTACTCTGTTGTCATCTAGACATTCATCCCAATCAGCCTCAGTGTAGGCATTCAAAGTGAATTCATTGTCCTTCATATACCATAGTCCATAATCTGAAGTTCCTTTAAGATATTTGAATATCCTCTTCACAACTTTAACATGTGTTTCCTTTGGGTTTTCTTTAAATCTTGTAACTAAACATATTGCATGCATAATGTTAAGTCTAGTAGTAGTAAGATACAAAATTCCACCAATCATGGATCTATACATGCTCTGATCAACTTTAGCATATCCATCATCCTTACTCAACTTGCATCTAGTTACCATAGGGGTACATACCCGTTTTAGAATCATCCATTCCAAACTTCTTTAACAATTCCCTAACATACTTAGATTGTGAAATAAATATACCTTTATCGGTCTGATTAACTTGAATCCCAAGGAAGAAATTTAGTTCACCAATCATAGACATTTCAAATTCTTTTTGCTTCTCTTCAGCAAAATTCTTACGCATACCTTAATTACCACCAAAAATGATATCATCAACATAGACAACAACTATCAGTATTTTGTCTTTCTCAGCTTTGAAGTAAAGATTTTTATCTATAGACCCTTTATTGAATCCTTTCTTTGTCAAGTATTTATCCAATCTAGCATACCAAGCTTTGGGAGCTTGTTTAAGTCCATATAATGTTTTATTTAACTTACAAACCATGGCCAATTTTTTTGATAGTGAAAAACCTTTTTGCCACTCCATATATACTTCTTCTTCTAGTTCCCCATTCAAAAATGTAAATTTGACATCAATCTAATATACTTTGAAGTCTTTATGAGCTGCAAATGGCAACATTTGAATGGCTTCCATTCTTGCTACATGTGCAAAATTTTCTTCAAAATCTATTCCTTCAACATGTGAGTATCCTTTACATACAAATCTTGCTTTATTTCTTACCACTTCTCCATCTTCATTCAATTTTTGTATGAATACCCATTTTGAACCAATTACATTCTTGTTTATAGGTCTAGGGACTAGTTCCCATGTCTCATTCTTCTCTATCTGTTGTAATTCCTCTTTCATTGCTCTAACCCAACTTACATCATCACATGCTTCATTCACAGTCTTAGGTTCTATTTTAGAAAGTAAACATAAGTCTACCCCAAACACTTTAATTCTTGTCTTCACTCCTTCACTTTTGTCTGCAATTATTTGTTCCTCTGGATGATTTTTCTGAACATATTTAGGAGTCTTATGTGCAGGTTCCATATTTTCTTCTTCTTCACTTTTCTATTTCCCTTCCTTTTCTTCTTCTTGTATTTACACACAAATAGGCTCATCAGGTTCAACTTCAATTATCTCCACCGGTCTATAAATAGCCTCATTAACTTTCACATTAGTACTTTCAATGATTTTTCTCGGTCTCTTATTAAAACATTTGTAAGCCTTATTGTTATTTGAATAACCAAGGAAAATTCCATCATCAGATAGAGCATAAAACTTTCCAAGATTTTCTTCATCTCTTCTAACGTAACATCTACTACAAAATACCTTAAAGTATTTCACAGTAGGAGTCTTACCAATCCATAACTCATAAGGAACAATAGTTTGAATGACTTCTTTCCAATACACATCAGGAACATTTTCTTCTTTCATCATAGTTTTAGTTGCCTCTTGCATGGTCTGGTTCTTTCTTTCTACAAGTTCATTCTGTCACGAGGTTCTAGGATTAAAAAAATGTCTTTTTATGACATGCTCTTCACAAAATGCATTGAACTAACCGGATGTAAACTCTCCACCTCTATCAAATCTTAAACATGTTATCCTTAGGTTTACCTCATTTTCTACACTTTCCTTAAATACCTTGAATCTATCAAGAGCATGATACTTTTCTCTAAGAAATGTAACGCATGTCATCCTAGAGTAATCATCAATTAAAAGCATAAAGTACCTATCACCATTCAGGCTTTATGTTCTTATAGGACCACAAAGGTTTGTGTAGATTAATTCAAGCATTCTGATAGATGATTGATCCTTTGTTTTAAAAAAAATCCTTGTTTGTTTTCCCATCTGACAACTTCTGCAGATTGATTTTGAAGGTTTTATGATTCTAGGTAGATCTCTCAAAACTTCTCTGGAACTAATCCTAATCATATTATCAAAATTCACATGTCCCATCCTCTAGTGCCAGAGCCAACTTTCACTAATCTTAGAAATAAAACATTGACCATCACCACCTTTGATTTGATAGATGTTTCAATGAATTCTTCTTTCAGCTGCAACCACACTTCCAGATCCTTTTCTGATGTCACAAGTGTTATCCTAAAACACAAGCTTAAAACCTTTGATGCATATCTATCCAACACTTAAAAGATTATTCCTTAAACCCTTTACATAATAGACATCATGAGTGTTATTTTTTCCATCAAAGCTAATCGTTCCTTTACCAACAATCTTAGCACTAGAATCATCTCCAAACATGACTATACCTCCACCATCCTTCTCAAGTTTAGTAAACTTACTCTTATCTCAAGTCATATTATTTGAACATCTATAATCAATTACCCAAAAGTCTTCATCCTATCTGGCATGAAAATAAGTTACCAGAGTACCTTTTGATTTATTCTTCTTACACCCTGGACTAAGTTCTTTTGCACATTTATTTTCCAAGGCTAGAAACAAACATTCATCTTTATCTTCCTCAAGGTCAGATTCATCATCAAAAATTCTTGCATCTTCCTTGACATAATAAAACTTCTTGAACTTCCTATCCTTCTTATCCTTGTAATTATTGTTATTATACTTTTTCTTCTTTTGTGTAGCTCTATTAGGACATGTTGATACATAATGACCAATATTTCCACAATTGAAACACTTAAAAGGAAACTTGCCTTTATATTTACCAGTACCTTTCTTCAATCTTCTTGTGAAATTTGCTTCCAAATCTTTTGCATATTCATCATCATCATCTTCTATCTTCATGGCTTTAAAGGATGTTTCAATCATCTCATTATCTCTTGAAAATTTTCCCATCTCAAAATGCAGTCAAGGTACCAAAGAGATGTTCCTTAGTAAATGTCTTTGGGTCATACTATTCTTCTAGTGCAAACATTTTTTCATCGTAATTGTTTGGTATGGTCATCAAGATTTTCTCAATTATATTTGCATCTCTCTTCATAAATGTATTTCAATTTTTTCCATATTTCATTAGTTGTAGCTAAAGAAATAACTTTTGATCTTTCAGTTTTAGATAATGCACTAAAGATAGGAAACCTTGCTTTTTCATTTTCTTCAAAGTCTGCAACTTCATCAGCAGTGGAAGGGTTGGCTTCTAGAATCACATGCTTTGTCTCCATAGCTTTTCAGGTATTAAAACTGATTGAAATCAAATAACTTCTCATCTCTCTTTCCAATCACTATAATCAGCTCCATCAAACATAGGAATCTACAACTTGTCTGTCATCTGATATACCTCAAGCGGTTAAGCTTTTCATCGAGGAACAAAAGCTCTGATACCAATTGTTGAAATGCACAAGACAACTGAGAAGGGGGGTGAATCAGTTGTATCAAATTCTTTACTTCCTAACTTAATCAATTTCACTTTATCTTCAATCTGTTATTGAGTATGAACATGAAAATGGAAATAGTAGAAACACATCTCTAGAGACACCAAATTTACGTGGAAAACACAATGAGGGAAAAACCACAATGAGGATTAACTCATAGTATAGTAGTAATACAATACTAGATATAAAAGGCCTCACTACCCAAATACAAAGGCTCACTACCCAGATCTAGTGATCACTTCCTTAGGACTCATTGTCCAAAATGAGAGGCTCACTGCCTACATAAAATACAAATAAATATATAATGATCCACCACTAGAAGTTACACACACTTCGCAACTTGATCAGAAGATTATGAATACAATGAAGTATTGTTGCCATAATTTTATCTTCCACACTCTACTTTTCACACTTTTTCATACTCTGCTCTTGCTCGGATCGAATGATGGATGGATATGAAATTCACTACAATTTAACATTCTTTTATACCATCTTCAACCTTAGAAACATTCTCCAAGATTAGATTATACAATTTCATTTTACAAATTCAAACTAGCTCAGCTGCTCAACATTCTCGCAATGGATAAGAATGTGAGGGGACCTAATACATGTTTAATTTAGGACCCAAAAAACATCTTGGATCATGCACACACTTCCTCGAGTTGATGCAAAAACCAAATGTAATGTCTAGAAACCATATCGAAAAACCTAATGAAAACATAAATGAAATTTTAAGTACACACATTATCAACAAGATAAACACACGCGGATTGCTCAACATGCTTCACTGATATTTTTACCATCTCTGAGAAAAACTCAGATACATCTGCAACAACTTCAACAAACTTCATTTGCAAATAACACTTTACCAGTTCATCCGAGACAACCAACAAAACACAGAGACTCCGGAGCAGGTCTTCCAGAGCTCCAAACCATAAGAAACTTTGTTAGAAGATAGATACCATCAAAATAAATAGTCTCCCAAATCTATACTATCTAAAGAAAAATATCAGAAGACTACGGAACCAAAACAATTATCCCAGTCAATAACCATATAACTCTAACAAACCAATTCACACACCGATGAACATAACTTTTTCTCTCCATCAAACTAGAAGCTAAAATTGAGAATATATAATCCATTTAAGCATATGAACACACCTATGAATTTGTGTAGGCATTAGGTCAGCATAGAAGAAACATGGACCACCAAACACATCCTACATGCAACACCTTTTTGGGTTATTTTCTTGGAAAACATGCAAAACAAGTCAATTTTTTTGGATTCAAAGGGGAATTTGTTTTGTGTTGAGGGGGTTAATACTATTGCAGCAGTTCATTACAGTATTTTTCATCATGGATCCAACTAAAATTACTCTACTCACTCCATACAACTATTATAGTTGGAAATCACAAATTGAGATAAATCTAAAGAAAGCAGGGCTACACAGTGTTACCATGGGTATAGAACTTGAACCTATAGGTGTTGAATATTTTGGTACATTATGCTAGTCTATGTCTCTTGATCTTCTCTTTGATCTAAAAACAAACACAGTTGAATCCAAAATCTTGCTCTATTACTTCATGGACTGTGGAAAAATCATACCAACTTCTCTTTCATGTTGAATCTTGCACAACACCCAATCAGATCTAGACTCAATTGGATTCCTTTTTTGGGAAGCAAGATACTATGAGAAGATTTTAGTTGGAGAATGAGCTTATCAATTTGGCTCCTCAATATTTTGATAGTATTCAGGACTTCTTCACCAAACACAAATCTCTTAGATTACAGTTGAAACAATGTGATATTGAGAAGAATGACACTGAATTGGTTCTTTCTATCCTTGCCAGGGTTGGTCCTAATTATTTAGTTTTTGTTTCTACTTTCTATGCCATAAAAGATGCACTTGGTGTTAGATTCACTATGCCTTCACTTGATGATTTTGGTAAATCACTCACTCGAGAGCAGGAAAAGTTGGTATAGATGGGCTCATTGAAATCTCCAACATCAAAGGCTCTTATTGCATCTCTAAGAACTATAGATCAGAAGGCCTCTAATGGTAAAGGAAAGAAACTAAAGAACAAGGATTCCAAGTATAATGAGCAAGCCAAGGAATCAAAATCACATGATACCTCAGATTCTTCTACCTCTTCAAAGAGGGATTCATCTAAGAAGGATCAACCTAAATGTTCATATTTCAAAAATATATGATGAGCATTATTGTTATGCAAAGAAGATTGATGAGCTGAAGAATCTTCTTCAAAAGAAAAAAATTTAGTTGCCTTCATCCTCTCCTTCCACCACATCACCTTCACAATCAAGGTCAGTCATAATGGAATGTGGAGAAGAAAAGAATAGAAGAATAAAGTCCATGCTCTCCTTGCATCCAAAAATCTTCAGTCTAGCAGATGGATTCTTCATTTAGGAGCCTCACATCACATGGTTGCATCTTTGGGTATGTACTCTTCATATGAGCCTTGCTATTTACCATAGATTTTGATAGGGAACAACACTTACATGAGTGTTACTAGGAAAGGATCCATAGATGTTGATGATGGCACATTTCATGATGTACTTTATATTCCTTCATTGACTTCTAATCTCCTTTCCATCTATCATATTACACATAGTGGGGCAAGTAAGACTGTAGAGTTGACACCTGATTCAATGTTTATCAAAGATTTGCATACTAGAGATATTCTTGCAATTGGTTTCACAGATCATACATCTCGATTGTATGTTTTCTCACATTTTTATTTAGATGAGCAAGCACCATTATTGATTGATGATCACTCACATGCATTTAGAGTGGATCAGATATCTAAGGAGAGGTTTGGTCACTTGAACTTATATTTACTTCCATCATCCACTTTCATTCATGAGACTTGTGATGAGATTCTTCCTCCTACAGCTCTTGCATCTTCAATGTTCAGTTCTTTTCAGAAGGATGTTTCCAATCTTTTAGTTTCAATTTTGTGGGATGACTACTTGGTTGGCATTGTAGAGTTATCCATTGAGTCACACATTGTTGATATTGGGGACACCATTGAGGATATTCAATTCCTCTTAGATGATAGATATGGCCCACTAGTCATTACATAGGCATTTCCTTTAGAGGTTGTTCTACTTGCATCTCCACAATTGATTGATTCAACTTCATTTAATTTAGACATGTGGATCTTTGATTATTCTTCCATTCCATCAATCATGAGACCATTTCTCTAGAGAGAGTTTCTCCTTCATGCACCATTGGATTTATTTATTCTTAAGGGGAGGAACAATTTTTATTGTAGCTGGATCATCTTCAAAATCCTTCTTTGAGCATTCACTTCTCGTCGAGGAGCTTCTACCCTATGGGGGAGATTCATTGTTGCATCATTTCTCACCTATGGGGATGACCTTGTTTGTACTTATGTTACTGAAGAAACACTTGGGGGGAATTTTGAGTCCTACTTTTCTTAGTCACACATATCATTTCATTTTCTTTTCTCTCTTTTGGAGAGGCGTTTTTCCCATGATTTTTTCTCCTTTTTCCAATTATGAGAGATTTCAATTTCTGGTTCATGGTTACCTCATCAGGCCTTGTAGTCAAGGCCCATTCTACATTCATTTAGCTTCCTTTATTAGTAGTTTAGTTTCTCCCTAAGTTGATCTTAAAAGGGGGTGTTGGAGTAAATAAGTCATTATCTAATAATTAATTAATCAACAATTAATTATTAGAGCCTTTTTTGCTTTAGTTCACTTAAGTCAAACTTAGGAGTTGATAATATTTAGTTTGATTCTTATTATTAAATTGGACTAAATTTAGGACAAGTTGTCTTATTACATGAGATTAGAACACTTGTCTCTATCTTGTCAAATCTGCACGTAGGGTTTGCTTGTGCCATACTTTTATAAAGCTTGTACGTTCATTTGTAATATTCATCTAAGTTCTTTGCAACGATACAATTCTTAGATTATTAAGCACAATATCACTTTTGATCTTCTCTATTGTGATAGGTAATTGCATGCAGATATTTCATGGGATTTTTGGATTTAATCTTCAATTTTAACAAAATTGTACCATCTTGATTAGAATAATTTATCTAGTGCATCACATTTTTTTAAATTTTCTAATAATTTTTAATATTTTTTCTTGGCATGATAATCAACCTAATATTTTTCTATTGATATCCTACTTTTAGTGAAAATAAAAAATAAAATATAAATAATAATTAATCTATTAATTTTTTATTTTTTTGAAAACTACACTCATGGATCTCCAAATGAGTATTTTTTTATATTTTTAAAAATGTTATTTACACAAGTAGGAGTTGTTGAAACATTAATCTTTTAAATAATTTTATTTTTTGGTAAATTGGCCTCAAAGTGGTTCTACATATGCTCAAAATCCTTGTATCACCAGTTCAAATCTGGTTCCTGGCATGTATACTTTTATAAGTATTAAAAAGGATTAATAGACCTTATTCTACTCTATATATGATGAATTGTTTAGAATAATCATCAGTGATTCTATGGTATTGAATTAATAGGGAGTTCGCCCAAGTTATTACTTGAAATAACTCGAACTAGAGAGCAATTTTCTCTATTTCATTTTTTTTATATCTCGTAAAAAAAGGGTATAACTAGGCCTATTAGATAGTTTCCAATTCATCTGAAAGCTCAAAAAAAATGATTACGATTAATAGAAAGATTGAGATAAAGTAGCTTCTACCTTAGCATTATGTAAAAATAGAACTAGATCGGGGTAAAGACCAATACCTATGATCGGTAAAAAGAGACAGATCAAAATAAAAAGTTCGCGTGGTCCCGAATCCTTAAAATAAGGTTTCGGGGCATTCGAAACTTTATATCCATAGAACATTCGACGTAACATAGATAACAAATAAATGGGAGTTAATATCATTCCAATTGCCGCTATTGCAGTAATAATGATCCGAAAGGTCAAAGAATATTTATTATTAGTAATTATTCCCAAAAATATCATAAATTCTGCTACAAAACCACTCATTCCTGGCAATGCAAGAGAAGCCATTGAAAAGCTACTGAACATAGTAAAGATTTTAGGCATTGGTATAGCGATTCCTCCCATTTCATCAAGGAAAAGAGTACGTATCCTATCATAACTTGTTCCTACCAAGAAAAAAAGTGCAGCACCGATTAATCCATGAGAAATCATTTGCAAAATGGCTCCATTGAGCCCTATAGATGCCGTGGAACCAATTCCTATAATTACAAAGCCCATATGAGATATTGATGAATAGGCTATCCTTCTTTTCAAATTGCGTTGACCCATAGAAGTGAGAGCTGCATAGATAATTTGTAGTGCTCCTATTATTATCAACCACGGCGAAAACAAAGAATGAGCATGAGGTAGCAATTCCATATTGATCCGAATCAACCCATATCCTCCCATTTTCAATAGAACTCCGGCCAAAAGCATACATGTACTATAATGTGCTTCCCCGTGAGTATCTGGTAACCAGGTATGTAAAGGAAAGATTGGCAATTTTATTGCATAAGCGATCAAAAACCCTAAATATAATAGTATTTCAAGTGTGATGGGATAATCTTTTTTAGCTAATAATTCGAAATCGAATGTTGGCCCATGAGATCCATAGAGACCCATACTTAAAGCTCCCATTAAGATAAAAATGGAACCACCGGCAGTATACAAAAGAAATTTTGTGGCCGAATATAGACGTCTTTTTCCCCCCCACATGGATAAAAGGAGGTAAACAGGAATTAGTTCCAACTCCCACATGAGAAAGAAAAGTAGAATATCTCGAGAAGCAAATAATCCCAATTGGCCACTGTACATTGCCAACATCAAGAAATGCAATAATCGCGGATTTCGAGTAACTGGCCAAGCAGCTAAAGTAGCTAAAGTAGTTACAAATCCCGTTAATAAAATAAGTCCGATGGAAAATCCATCAATTCCCAGTTTCCAATGAAAATGGATAAGATTTATCCAGTTATAATCCTCTTCCAATTGGATTAATGAATTATCAAAATGATAATGATAACGGAATATATAGGTCATTAAAAGTAGATCTAATAAGCAAATACCTAGAGTATACCATCGAATCATTTTATTTCCTTTATGGGGAAATAATAGGATTAATAACCCCACAGATATGGGAAAAATAACAATTATTGTTAACCAAGGTAAATTACTCATAATGAAGAGAAAAGAGACTTTCGATATCAAAACCCATGCTTTCAATTTTGGGTCGAGTATGGGTTTTGATCAGTGAAAGAAGAAAAGGAGAATGAAAAATATGTATGGGATGGATCTAACTATTTTTCCTTTTTTATGGATCAGTAAGCTAGACCCATACTGCAAGTTGTTTCATGCCATAAATAAACACGTACACTTAAGAAATCCATTGGACAAGCCGATTCACACCTCTTACAACCTACGCAGTCTTCTGTTCTTGGAGCAGAAGCAATTTGCTTAGCTTTACATCCTTCCCAAGGTATCATTTCTAATACGTATCATTAGAAGGTTGATACGTATCAACCTTTCAATGAACATTCTATCCTATAATGGAGGACAAAAACTCATAATTTCTCACATTGTTAGATAATATTAGAATATATACATGTATATTTAACAATAATAACGGGTATATGGTTTGAACTAAACAATACAAATGACCAAAAGTTTTTTCAATGTCTTTTGCCAAAAGGGATTTTTTATTATCAACAAAGTTGTTGTTCTTTTTTTCTTCTTCTTTTTTTCTTCTTCTTTTTTTTCATTCGTATTTCCTCTTTACTTTTTCTTGAATAAATTCGCTTCTGTGTAGGTCGTCGGTTCCGCATTTAAACCAAAAAAAATTGGATGGGAGATTAGGACTATTTTTCAGTAGATAGATTGAATAATTCCATTGATATGAATGTTATATATGCATTTAGTCAACAATTTTAGTTAGAAAATTTATGCACATATCTCACTTAGCTAAAATGAATCTAACTAGATCATATGTTTGATAAAAAATGATATTTAGTTAGAAATAGTTAAATTCACTTGTGCTGATAGGTTGGATGAAAGTGTAATGCAACTTTGTAATTTTAGCCTCTTTAGAAGAAGTACTGCAACAACCACAATAATATATAGAGAAAATTTTGGACAGTGGAATTGGATGCAACACCAAAAAAAAGTAGTATGAAGAATGCTTGGTTAAATTAGAAAGGAAGACCAATAGAAGACTCGTCATAGATTTCATGAGTTGAGGTGGAATGCCTTGGTTTCCCTCTTGAATAAGAAAAGTGTGGGACTCACTTTTCAAACAACCTTGAGTGTATGATGTGAGAGAATCTCAATACAAATTACCACATCCACCAATAAAACTATTTTAGCTCATGATAAAGAATAAAAGTTCTATAATAACTCACTTACATCATATCCAAATCTTAAGAGTTTTGGATCAAATTATAAAAAGGCTATCATTGTTAAAATAACACAGTTTAGAACAATCAAAATTTAGTTCATTGGGGAGGTTTTTGAAACTTTTTTGTACCTTGCAACATTCAAACCAACATATCTCAAGGTAGTGCAAGAACAAAAGGAATTTCAACTAGAGCTGCATCGAATTTTTCATCATCTAATGCTTCACCAATGATTTTTGGCTGACCTCCATGTAACATAAAAGATTAAGATTTTGAATTTCTTATAGTTGATATGGATCATTACTAAAGCTTGGAGCTAATATATAATCACCTCTGGAATTAATTTTGGGGATAAATAGTAAATAATTGATCTTTGGAGGACAATATTTAGTGAGTTAGTAAGTGATAAAGTAGTGTAATAGAGTGATAATAGTTCTTTTTCATATCTTAGCATATAAGCTTGTATTAATCTTGTGGCCCAATCTATATTTATAATTTATGTGTGATAGGCGAGTGAGCCAATTGCAAGAATCCCGTGTTAATGAATCAATGAGAAGTTATTTTTTGTTTTGTGTTAATTTCACCATTTCAACTCTCAACTACATGTAGGACAATCCTTTCTCTAGACTTTGAATTTATGATTGTAGCATCACCATCAAAAGTTTAAATAATAAAGAGCAATTAAAAAATACACCTAACAAAAAATATGTGTAACACAAAATAATAAGACACAACCAAACCCTACTACTCAACTCTAAGAAAATTTTAGTATTTTTCCTATATTTGTTAGCATCCAAAAAAAATAGAATAGATAGCCACTCAAAAACAAAAAAAAATCCAAGATAATTTTTTTGCAATAATGGCATAAAAAGAACAACTATATAAAATGACTATGAACCTTCAAAATTTAAGCGTGGAAAGCCCCAAACTTGCTCTCTAGACCAACCACCACCATCACACCATAAAGACAACATGAGTTGAACACCAAACCAACCATGTACTCTCCATCAAACACAAAATATAGCCATAAATAGACATAGAAAAACATCACTCACATATAATTTTGGTATTTTTTCGTGATACATATTATTTAAGTTTAACAATGGTCTTCAACTAATTAAAAATGTGTCAATAGAACTAGTAAAAGCCAAAATAAATTATAAAAAAAATAATTATATAATATTCCTCATCACTAAAAGTGAAGAGAACAAAGAACCATTCAAGAACTAATACACCCAACAACAAAAATTGTAACCTAAAACAACAAAACACAATTGAACACTTCTTTACAACCCCCTAAAAATCCATTATTTTCTTATAGTTGTTAGCATCAAAAGTAAATAGAACAAATAACCCTTAAAAAATAAGCACACACCCAAGAAAAGGTATTTGTAGAAATGAAATGAAAAAAAAACTATATAAAATGATAGCAAACCTTCAAAACCTCATAGTGAAAAGCCCCAAACTTTCTATCTAGACTAGCCACCACCACTGCACCATAAATAAAATAAAATTGTGCTATATACCAACCATGCACTCTATAAAAAAAAATAAACTTTATAAAAGAAGAACTCATTCACACAAAGTTAAAAATTATGAATGCTAACAAAAATTAAATACACATACCTGTCAATGCAACTATAAAGCTTAAATGAAATTTGTCTTCTATTTACATTCATCACTACTAGCAAGTTTCAAATTACAACACATACGATATGCATAAAAAAAATTAAACAAAAATATTACTTTCAACACCTTGATATGCAACTTGAATATTAATTAATTAATTAATGACCAAGAGGAATCAATATTTTATCTCAGACACTCAATTCTAGGTACATGATGTTAAAGCAGGTATCTTTAAGGCAAAGGAACATTCATATATCAACCAATCAAGGAGAAAAATAAATCACAATAAGGTTTTATGGTAACATTTATTTTAGTTTTCTATTTTGTTATGTTATTTTTAATTTCATTATGAGCTCTATCTAGAGGTAAGCAGTGGTTTGAAACCAAAATATTATGTCTTACATTAGTTTCCATTTCAGTTTTTAAATTATTTCTTACATTTTGGTGACTTCGTTGGGAAATTTATCCCTTATATAAACTCCATTTGTATGATATTTTGTCTTAGATTATTTTTTGTGTAACTGGTCTTACAGGTTCTGAAAGTGGCTTTAGAGGATAAATTTTTATAGTTATGTTTAGGAGAAAAATAAATTGCATCATTGCTTTTGAAACAACCGATTAACAAAGTTTGACATATAACGCTTGATAATTTTCATACCAATTTTTTAGTGTTTTTTGGGGCATTTTGACCTCTAGTTGTATGAAATTTTGTGTTACTGAATAGAATCCATAGGCCAAAAAAAATGTATTGTATAGACAACCATACATAGTAAACAAAATGAATAGGTGAGCTAGATATAGTATTTTTGAAATACATGTATACAATTGATTTTAAGCATATACATAATGGTTTGTAAGGCTTTCAGGTACTTGGGAAGAGTTGGTGTTACAACTCAAAACTATGGAGTGTGTATTGGCAATGGAAACCTATGCACAATATTAACTGCTCTTCAAATTTGGAGGGGAAGCTCCGTCTTTTGCTGATATGTGTAAATAGTAAAGTATTCTAAATTCCTCTTTTCGACTCAGCTAATAGAGGCACAAGGTTATAAAACCAAGAACATTGCAGCTAAGGTTTTCTCTATTTTTCATAGATCTTAACTACAACTAGGCTAGCGCTAAAGCTATCATATCTCCTCTAGAAAAATAAAGCAAGAGGAATTAGGAGAAAGTGGTAATGGTTGATGATAAACTCTATCTCAGGATTCCGAAGGAAGTGGAACACCTATCCGAGGTGTAGGCTGAAATGAATATTATTGGAAACAACATCAAACATAAAGCTAGTTCTCAGGAATCCCAAGGAGGTGGAACACTTATCGAAGGCGTAGATATAAAAGAAAGATTAATTAAAACACATAAATTTGGGACAAAAAATTGTGTAATGAGACACACACATAATGAATAATCAAACCAACTTTATATTAAATAAAGTGAACTAATAGAGAATAAAAATCTTACACAGCAAGGTGGGCACAACAATTTGTTATCATAGAAAAAGTTAAAATACAAATTAGCAAGGGTTCTTCTATTTATAAAAGCTCAAAGGAGTAAGGAACCCTAAAATCTCCTTGAGTTAACATCAGTCTTGCAAGCATGCAAGATTTATTATTAAGTCTAAATGTATGCAACTTAATAGTTAACTAGAAAAACTACCTCAGTTAACTGATTCTAAACTAAACTAATTGGACTATGCAACATGCAAGTCCTTATTGATATGAGAGTCAACTGATAACCAACATAAATCAATTGAAATCTAACTAAATAAGAACTCCATATGTACATAGGTGATTCCAAAATAGACATGCAATGATATGTGGGACATTGAGTTAACTTGGAAAGAAGATTCAAGTTAACTAATGTTTCTAATGTCTATCATGAAAAGGTGGGACATCCAAATCTATAATTCATTGGCCATGATCTCAAGAAATTAACCCCTCCACGAGGTTATTGATTGCAACTTCTTCATCCATAGATCCTCAGATACCTCAACTCTCAGTTTACTGCTTGTTAGCTATTTGAGCAATCTAGGAAATATCTGGACACTTCAATTGGTAGTTCACTGATTGGTAACTTTGACGGCTCTATAAATCGAGTGATGATCTTTGTTTCTTCTATAGATTGATGCTTCTAATGCTCTTCTTGATTATTCTCAATGGAAGAGTGTTGCATGATGAAACCGTAAAGTTTGAATACAAACACTCTAGTTGTGAGAAATGTCTATGAACCCATTATGCACACAAAATTCCAATGGTATCAACCCTCTAAACTAGCATAAGAAGGCAATCAAATATACCGATTTGGTCTTGAATTTAGTTCAAGTGAATTGCATATTGAAAAACTAGATTGTTGACTGTAAACATGGGTATGTTCTAACAACTTTTCTGGAAAGCTAAAAATAGCTTCTGGTGAGGCTAAAAATAGCTTGTCGAGGGGCAATTTTTCTGAAAAAATTATGAGATATGGGTTTTACAGAAAATGTTTTTCTAATTCGGCCCAAATCATCAAAAATTTGAAAAAATGACTTTTACTTAGGCATGCAATGGATTTTCAATGTAGAAGCTGCATAGGGCACCAGGACTATTTTTCCCAAAAAAAATTGACATATGGGTTTTGTTGGTGCATGCGAGCTAATCAAACCTAGTTTCTTTGTTTTTTGAATTTTTGACTTTTTCTGGAAACCCTAATTTTAGGGGGCAGGGGCAATTTTCCTAAAAAAATATGGCACGTGGGTTTTGTTGCCAACACTATGCTAAGTGAACTTAGATGACTAGATTCTAAAAAAAAAGATGTCATTTACTTGTTTGTGTAGGGGAAAACCTAAGACAAAGATGTAATAAATGTAAGAAAGAAGATAGAAGTTATATTATGCCTCTATCAATCTTCAAGAAAATTGCCTCCTTGTCTTAATCTGGTGAAATCTGCCAAGAATCTGTTGGAAAAATGAAGCATGCAAAACTATCTTGTTGAGAAAACTGGACTTGTAACTACGAAGAACACTAAAAAATTTCTCCTATAGGACCTCCAAATCTTTCTTTCACAAGAAAATATGTGTTTTCCTTCAATGTGTGATGAATAAAATGGATTCCTAAGTGCATATTTAAAGAATTTTCATGAGTTAAGGTTTCATATGCAAGTAAAACCCTAAATTTAGGATGCCAAATTCTCATTGGACCTCATTCAGTTCATAGAAATGAAGGTTGATCCTTCAAATAGGTGCCACTCAACATGCAAAGGAGAAACACACCACATGCAAAAATAATGGAGTATTTTGTAGTTTGATTCAGAGGTGAAACTAAAGTTTTATTATAATTTTAATTCAGTTTTAAAATCCCTCCATTATAGGGCAACCAAAGCACTTTAGTTTCAAAATTCAAAGTTTGACTTTAGGCACCATTATTCTCAGACTTAGAAACTTTCTTGAAATTTCCAAATTTTAGCCTTTGCAAACATCATCAAAGCTTTTGTTTGACCCTGAACTCTGAATGCTCGATTAATCCTGTAGCTGAGCTGACCAATTCATCGTGTAGCTGAATCAAGTCTGAAAATATGTTCTTGGAAGTTGTGAAAGCTAAAAACTTTATCTAGTGCCTTGAATTTTAGGGTGCCTTTTTCCAAAAGGGTGCATGTTTCACCAGACTTAGCCAATCTACAACTCTCAGTGATTGATGTTTCCCATCGACAAGATACTGAATCCATCGTGAAGCTAAAAAAATTCTACAAAGGATGACCGTATGTGCAATTTTTGAAATTTGATTTAAATTTCTCAAATTCAAGGGTACTCGTGGCCTATAGGGGTGTAATTGACCTTTTGAGACTGATTTTGCGCTTTGTAACTTTCAATGAAATTTCCCACTTTGACCCTAAATTCTGGAAGTTGGACTATTTTGATGTTCGCGCTAATGATCTCATCATGGAGATTGAACAACTTGGAAGAGATATTCTTGGGATTAATGAAGCTAGAAGGCTGCATCTAAGGACCTAGAAAGTTGGGAACCTTTTCCAAAAAGGTTGCATTTTTTCAAAACAGTCAAATTTCTACTTTCTTTCATCTCTGGTGTTTTTATGTTGATTCTTCATCCATGGGTGTTTGATAGGTCTCAAAATCCGATGGTTGGATTCATTGTGTAGCTATAAGGATTCTGTACATATCTCTTGAAGAAGACAGTTGTTGAAAACCTCATCTAGTTGACCAAAAGGCTAGGAACCCTAGGCCTATAGAGGTACATTTTGACATTTTGACTTTCATAATATCCATCATTTTATGTGCTCGTTGGATCAACAACTACGGTCACTTAGTATGTCGTATGGACTAGTGAACAGATTCATCATGCACATGGGTTGAAATTTAAGAGACCACCTAGAGATAGTCATTGAAAATTCTAACATCTAGCAGGTTGTATTCTTAGGTGCCCCTGGGCTATAGGGATGCAATTTCTAAAATTGATTGCCATCTTTGATGTTTGTTTCTTCTCGCATCTTCTTCCTATGTCTTCATTTACCGATGTTTCACAAATCTAATGGATTCACTGGAAATCAAGCATAATTTCAGAGAAGATGATTGTATTCGCAAGCATTAACAATTGTATTTGGGCCTTCAATTTCAAGGGTGCCCCTAGCCTATAGGGGTACAATTAGCTCCAACATTGGTGATTTTTTAGATGCTTTTCACCTCTTTCATGCTTCGTGAACACCATGTCGCTTGTTGAATTGACTGTGTTGAAGAATTGTTGTTGTTGACGTGAGTATGTGACTACGTTTCACCATTTTTATGTGTATGAACACTACAAAGTTGGCATGGGTGTTGATTACACAAGCACCTCCCTCGTAGCAAGGTGTACTATTTCCAAACTTAAAATATTTAACATATTTTTCACCTTTAGAAAATCCCCTCCACTGTGAACCATCTTTTTCAGCATCTTTCAGCATAGAATATTTTGTGATGAGTTTGAGGCTTAGATTTTGAAACCTGGTACTGGCCAACTTCCATTGATGACCACAACGGTCCTAAATTTTCTCCTAAAAAAGTGAAGTAGACCCATCAAAGCTAAACTGGCCTTTTCTTGATTCTTGCTTAGTTTGACCTAAAGCTGACTTTTGACAAAAAAAATAATGAGATTTGGACCAATTTAATCAAAATGCCTTGATGAAGCAAAATAAATATTTTGTGTACAACATTAGGCTTTGTCTAGTGACCATGTCGGATACTTATGGCATAGGAGAACTGAGAAATTCTAGTTAAAAACGTAGACAAGTGTGATATCAATCGGGCATTGGAGTCAGGACTTTCCTAATCACCTAAAAAATTGAAAACTTTCCTAAAATCACCAAAACACATGACAAAACTTTATGGAATGCAGAAATACATTACGACATAAAAATAAATAAAAAAATTACTCCACCCCTGAAGGGATGGGGTTCTTTGGATATTATTTGTTTTATGGCAGTGGGAAGAGCCTTCCATTGATGCCTTTTCTACCTGAAATGCTTTACTTCTCTTCTGATGGGAATTACAAGAGGCGATCCCTCTAGGATGAATATTCTCAAGTATTCATACATCCAAGTAGAGGTACTCTAAAAAAAGTCAGAATATGATGCAAATGAGAAAGTTGATACCCCTGAGGCATTAGTTTTGCTATCTTCCATCCTCAGTATGTTGAACTCTTCAAACCAATCGATCGAGTTCCAAACTTGATTTCTATAATTTCATAGGTGATCTTTTCTAACCTAAAAATATCCTTTGATTGCGTCATTGAACAACTTTAGATCACCTTTAACACATAGGAGTTTGATTCCCATGTCTTCGACATCTTTTAGGCCTAACAAAATCACCCCATTTTTAGCTTTAGTGAGTTCCAATTGCACAGATGTATGCAACTGTCCTTTAGGCTGGGAGATGATCAATTCCCCTAATTCTAAATTTGTATTTCAACAGCCTCCATTGAACTGCATTGTCCATAACTTTGTATCTTTTGTTAGTCTCTTTTCAAAACAAGCAATGTTTTAGTCTTTAGTTTCTATCTCTAATAGAGTCAAACAATTACCAAGACCCATTTTAGGATTTTCTTCTATTCGAATAGATGGCTTGTGCACAACCTTCTTGTTTACAATGTTGAGAATCAAATCTAGTTGTTTTAGATGATCCTAAAGATATTCCAACTGAGAGATTTGTGCCTTGGTCTTTATCATGGAAGCTATGATGTAAAAATTTGTTGAAGATTTCCCTTGAGCAACTAGCATAGTGTTCTCATGTGAAGGTTTGGATTTAGAAGTGGAAAGCACTTATTTTTCTTTTTCGTTTGATTTCCATCTTTATTCTTCTTCTTTTTGTTCTTTGAAGTATTGAGCACATGTGAACAAAGACATTGAAACATTTTCATGATTCACTGCAGGAGCATACTGATGGTATTCTTGTTCTTGTTCTTGATTTATGGGTTCCTTATCAAATCATCCCACAAAAGAGTTGCCATCAAAGCTATCCGTTTGTGGTAAAACAACGTTCAAACCTGGTGTTGGTACAAAACTAGAACTAGGACTAGCTTCAGTGTATCCATGATTTGGTTCTTTCTCATATTCTCGGTACATGTGGATCCAGTATGTGCATCAGTATCATGGAAATATAAAAATACTACACTATATGTTGCTTCAATTATTGGTCTTGATGGAGATGTTGGCAACCATGGCTAAAAATTGTCTCTTTTTGGTTGGCATGGTTGTTGAACTAGAGATCTGATAGAATATATTTTTATCAAGCCGAAAGTGATCATATTATCCTCCAACTTGATGGTGTGTTCTTGCGCACTATTCAACTCTATTTTTTTTGCCATCTTGAGGAAGAATGCTATCTCTAATGGAAGAGAACTTATGAAATAGCTCATCAAAATCTTTGGTGATGGATCGAGTGTAGAAGAAAGTTTTGTAACAAGACAATTAAATCTTTCTACAAAATCCCTCATGTGTTCATTGTGCTCCATATTTGAATTTGTAAGTTAGGAAAACAATAGGTGACTGCCTTCAATGGGCTTGAATCTTACCAAAAATTTCTCTCTCATTGTTGCATAGCTATGGTACTGCCTAGTGTCAGGTGATTGAACTAGTTGGCAGCATTTCCCGCAAGAGTCTCGACAAAGAGATGCATCATGATGTCTTCATGTGCCATATGCTAGAGGATGCAAGCCATTGTGAATGCAAAAAAATGTTCCTTTGAGAGTTGAGTTCCATCATCATGAAATTGAGGAAAGTGCTTCCTTGATCCTCTAGGTAACTCATGATTTTCTTGAAAATCTAAAGTTCCAATGTTATTACCCCAAGGTAATAAGGGTGGACGACACTGATTTCTATCAGAATTACTAGCATTATCATTGTTATCATCCATTGCTTATATATTGATCACGCAATAGGATTCCAGAGTGTCATTCCCGTGTCATAAAATTATTTATCTTTTCTTGAAGTTGTATGCCTCATGCCCCATGGTGTGCACTAGAAAAATGTTGGTGTTAAAATTCTCACCTCTAGAGTGTGTATTGGCAATAGAAAGTTATGCACAGTATTAACTGCTCTTCAACTTTGGAGGGGAAGATCCCTCTTTTGTTGTTATGCTTAAAAATTAAAGTATTCTAAATTCCTATCATTTTGACTCAACTGGTAGAGGCACAAGGTTATAAAACCAAGAACATTACAGCTAAGGTTTTCTCTGGTTCCCATAGATCTTAACTACAAGTAGGCTAACACTAAAACTATCCTATCTCCTCTAGAAAAATAGAGCAAGAGGAATTAGGAGCAAGTGGGAATGGTTGATGATAAACTCTATCTCAAGATTATCAAGGAGGTAGAACACCTATCCAAGGTGTAGGTTGAAATGAAGGGTATTGGAAACAACATCAAACAACAAGCTAGTTCTTAGGATTCCCAAGGAGGTGGAACACTTATCTGAGGTGTAGGTTGAAAGTAGATTACTGGAAACAAACACTAAACAACAATATTTATTTCTAAATTTCCAAGGAGGTGGAACACCTATCCAAGGTGTAGATATGAAAGATGGATTATTAAAAACAAGATCAAATGATAATCTCTATTTATAATATACCAAGGAGGTGGAACACCTATCCGAGGTGTAGATATGAAAGAAAGATTATTTAAAACAAATAAATCTGGGATAGAAAATTATGTAATGAGATACACACATAATGAATGATCAAACCAACTTTATATCAAACAAAGTGAACTAATAGAGAATAAAAATCTTGCACACCAAGGTGGGCACAACAATTTTTTATCAAAACAAAAGTTAAAATACAAATGATCAAGGGTGCTCTTATCTATAGAAGCTTGAAGGAGTAGAGAACCCTAAAATATCCTTGAGTTAACATCAATATTGCAAGCATGCAAGATTTATTATTAATTCTAAATGTGTGTAACTTAACAGTTAGCTGGAAAAACTACCTCAGTTAACTAATTCTAAACTAAACTAATTGGACTATACAACACACAAGTCCTTATTGATATGAGATTCAACTGAAAACCAACATAAATCAAATAAAATATAACTAAATTGTAACTTTATATGTACATAGGTGATTCCAAAATAGACATGCAATGATATGTGGGGTAGCGATTTAACTTGGAAAGAAACATCAAGTTAACTATTGTGTCTAATGTCTATCCTAAAAATGTGGGACGTCCTAGTCTATAGTTCACTATTTGTGATGTCAAGTAATTAACCCATCCATGGGCTTGTTGATTGCAACTTCTTCATCCAAAGATCCTCACATTCTAATGGTATCAACCCTCTAAACTACCCTAGGAAGGAAATTATCTATACAAGGTATGAAACCATGTGGACTTTGTGTGCCTACGCTTGTCAAATTATCTTAAATCAACCCTCTAGATGCACTTGATGCAAATCGATGTCAGCTTTTTTATGAAATCGTGAATCAAAACTGCTTTGGTCATAAATTAAGTTCAAGTGAATTACATATTGAAAAACTAGACTATTGACTGTAAACATGGATATGTTTTGACATCTTTTCCAAAAAAGCTAAAAATAGCTTATGGTGAGGCTAAAATTAGCCTATGAAGGGGAAATTTTGTTGAAATGCACAAGACAACTGAGGGGGGGGGGGGTGAATCAATTGTATCAAATAACTTTACTTTAAACTTAATATTTTCTCTTTAACTTCAATCTATTATTAATTGTAAACATGAAATGAAGATAACAGAAAGCAAACACCAGAGACAGATTTACGTGGAAAACCCAATGAGGGAAAAACTACGATGAGGATTAACTCACAATAAAGTAGTAATGCAATATCAGATATAAAGGCTCACTACCAGAGGGCTCACTACCTAGATGTAAAGGCTCACTGTCCAAATGCAAGGGATCACTGCCTTGAAAGGACTCACTATCCAAAAAGGAGGCTCACCTCCTACAAAAAATAAAAAGATATAAATGAAGATCCACCACTAAGGTTCAACACATTCGCAACCTGATCATAAGATTGTAGATGCCATCAACTCACTGCTTTCAGGAATCTAGCACCTTAAAGTCCTATTGCCTTAATTCACTCTTCCACTCTCTACTTTTCACACTTTTTCACACACCTCACTCACTTGCTCAATTCGTGGATGGATGGATATTCTAGTTGCATATCAAGGTGGTGAAAGTAGTATTTTATTTATTTATTTTTATGCATATGGTATGTGTTGTAATTTGAAACTTGCTAGTAGTGATGAATATAAATAGAAGACAAATTTCATTTAAGCTTTATAGTTGCATTGACAGGCATGTGTATTTAATTTTTGTTAGCATTCATAATTTTTAACTTTGTGTGAATAAGGTCTTTTTTTATAAAGTTTAATTTTTTTTATATAGTGCATGGTTGGTATATAGCACAAATTTTGTTTTATTTATGGTGCAGTGGTGGTGGCTAGTGTAGATAGAAATTTTGGGGCTTTTCACTATGAGGTTTTGAAGGTTTGCTATCATTTTATATAGTTTTTTTTTCATTTCATTTCTAAAAATACCTTTTCTTGGGTGTGTGCTTATTTTTGAAGGGTTATTTGTTCTATTTACTTTTGATGCTAACAACTATAAGAAAATAACGGATTTTTAGGGGGTTGTAAAGAAGTGTTCAATTGAGTTTTTTTGTTTTAGGTTACAATTTTTGTTGTTGGGTGTATTAGTTTTTGAATGGTTCTTTGTTCAGTTCACTTTTAGTGGTGAGGAATATTATATAATTATTATTTTTATAATTTATTTTGGCTTTTACTGGTTCTATTGACACATTTTTAATGCAAGGAGAGCATGGCCTTTATTATTTTCTTCTCCACATTCCATTCTGACTGACCTTGATTGTGAAGGTGATGTGGTGGAAGGAGAGGATGAAGGCAACTAATTTTTTTTCTTTTGAAGAAGATTCTTCAGCTCATCAATCTGCTTTGCATAACACTAATGTTCATCATGTATTATTGCAATATAAACATTTAGGTTGATCCTTCTTAGATGAATCCCTCTTTGAAGAGGTAGAAGAATCTAAGGTATCATGTGATTTTGATTCCTTGGCTTGCTAATTATACTTAGAATCCTTGTTCTTTGGTTTCTTTCCTTTACCATTAGAGGCCTTCTGATCTGTAGTGCTTAGAGATGCAATAAGAGCCTTTGATGTTGGAGATTTCAATGAGCCCATCTATACCAACTTTTCCTGCTCTCGAGTGAGTGATTTACCAAAATCATCAAGTGAAGGCATAGTGAATCTGACACCAATTGCATCTTTTGTGGCATGGAAAGTAGAAACAAAAACTAAATAATCAGGACCAACCTTGGCAAGGATAGAAAGAACCAATTGAGTGTCATTCTTCTCAATATGAAATTGTTTCAACTGTAATCTAAGAGATTTGTGTTTGGTGAAGAAGTCCTGAATGCTATCAAAATATCGAGGAGCCAAATTGATAAGCTCATTATCCAACTAAAATCCTCTCATAGTATCTTGCTTCCCAAAAAAGGAATGCAATTGAGTCTAGATCTGATTGGGTGTCATGCAAGATTCAACATGAAAGAGAATTTGGTATGATTTTTCCACAATCCATGAAGTAATAGAGCAAGCTTTTGGATTCAACTATGTTTGTTTTTAGATCAAAGAGAAGATCAAGAGACATAGACTGGCATAATGTACCAAAATATTCAATACTTCTATTAAACCACTTTCTCTTCTTAGCAACACCTGCAGGCTCAAGTTCTATACCCATGGTAACTTTGTGTAGCCCTGCTTTCTTCAGATTTATCTCAATTTGTGATTTCCAACTATAATAGTTGTATGGAGTGAGTAGAGTAATTTGAGTTGGATCCATGATGAAAAAATACTGTAACGAAGTACTGCAGTAGTATTAACCTCCTCAACACAAAAAAAATTCCCCTTTGAATCGAAAAAAAATGACTTGTTTTGCATGTTTTCCAAGAAAATAACCCAAAAAGGTGTTGCATGTAGGATGTGTTTGGTGGTGGTGTAACACCCCGCCACACAACCCTAGAGGAAGTTGCAATCAACTACTTAAACAGACTAATTTTTTGTTTTGTTTAAGTACAATTAATAAGTAAGTTTACTAAATAATGCCAACAACCTCTAAGATTACGAGACAGAGGTTATATAGAACCTCAACACAATCATAAATAAAATCCATGTAAATTATTTAATTAATGAAATAACACATTCATTCCAAGTAAGATAATTTACAACAAGCATAAGAGATAACTTTCATTTCATTGAACCATTCATTAAACAATAAGGTTACAACACTCATTTCCCGAATGAGGCAGTTCAATAAATAAGGTTACAATATACAAATTCCACCTCGATAACAATGAGGGGTAATACATCTCAAGAACAACTAAAATAACAAGGCATGAAATAAAACTAGATCATATGAACTCTCCAACTGGAAGTCTCGTCCACACGAACATGAAGGAAGCCCAACGAAGAAAGGTGCACGTTCCACCCAACCAAGTGGAACCCAAAGGTCCACCCCCCATGCTAGGAGATAGTAACAAGGGCTTTTAACAAAGAACATCTACCTCTAGACAAAGGCTAACACAATCGAACTAAAATACATACAATGACATCACTAACACAAGGTTACAATGCTTCCAGAATTTAACATAATCAATTGCATCATTGATGCGAACATATTGTTGACCTAGGAGAAGTGTCATCAAAATGTTACATGGGTTATCTTGGTGAGTCTTCCTAGGCCCCGACCCCCATCTCGGGTTATCCTAGTAACCTCTAACGACTTTCGGCCCCTAATGTAAACCAATGCGGAATCAGTTATCTTTCCTAGAGACAAGATAGCGATCTTGCCATTCCAGGCCTTCTTGTCTCAACCCAAGTCTTTACAAGCCCTTGTGTTCATGAGCCAGGTATAATTATCTTATTAAGTGTTTGATACTACATGATACTCTAATTAGTTAATTAAGTTATCACTAGATTAACTAACTTACAACGAGTTATCCTGGCACCACTTCGTGTGTCGGCCCTCGTTACAAGCCACTCCTCTAAGACGACACATGGAACAAACCCACAACCCAAGGGCACACAAGTGCAACATAAGGGTACCACATCCCTAACCACGACATACAGTCCACACACTCCCGTTCATGATAACTGGGGAACAAACTGGTTAAACGCACTACCCAAGGCAATCCCAAGGTTGACCACATAGTACGACAACCCACAAACTTGAAAACCCAACTGGAAGACTTGATTAAGTGTTAAAACCCACATTTTCCAAATGATAACACACATAGATCGAACCAAGGCAAGAATCAGATCCACTTTGGGTTTACTAAACCCATTTCCTCACTAACATTCAGTAATCAATGCGTTAAATGAACTGAATTAAATACGTCATTTAAAAATAATTTTCTTTCCACGTAGCATTTAAATACATGAAACATTAACCGTATCTCAAAAATTCAGATAAAAGAAAAATCCCATTTTTAAATAAAACATTTGTTCCATATTCAATAAAACTCATTTTCTTAAAAAAAACAATATTCCCCTTGAACAATATAATAATAAAATGATATTCTCATTTTCAAAATATTAATATTAAAACATTAATAAGATTATTATTATTTAAATCTCACATAATATTATATAAATCATAATATTAAACCTTTGAAATCATTTTAATATTATATTAAATCATAATATTAAAATGTAATAATATATTAGAATATAAAAATTATTATAATAATTATAATATAAAAATTATTATAATATTGAAATATTATAAAAATTATAATATTTAAAATATAATAGAATACTATTATATTTAAAATATAATAGAATACTATTATATTTATTTTCTTTTATGTAAAAAAGAAATAAACAAACTTGAAAAGGCCAAAAGAAAGAGCCTCAGTTTGTGCGCCAACCCTTAGGGTTGAGCCGCGTGAACCTCGGGCTTCATGCGTGGTTAGGGCTAAGGAGTTTAGCATCGGCTGCGGGCTTGCCAGGTGGCAGCGACGGTTACAACCAGGGCTGCCGCAGGAGGTAGTGCTGCCAGGAGGAGGGAGACACAGGCGGAGAAGCCATTGCGCAGGGCGCGGGTGGCGCGGTGCGGATGGTGCAGCACAGACGACGGAGGGAGAGTGGCGGCAACGGACCTGGCAGCGCCGACCACCAACTATGGTGGTGCGGGCTGCACAGTCCACGTGGTTCATAGATGGGGAACGCTGGGCACTCTCCCTCACTCCGCTTCCCAAGGGAGCGGCGGTGGGGTGAGCCCCAGCCCCCTCAAAATTTAATTTTTTTTTTTTTTTATAAATTTTATTTAAAAGGTCTCATTTTGTTTGTTTTAAAAAAAAACCAGACTTCAATAAAATTTCAATCCTGACAAAATTTATAAAAATTTTCCAGCATAACCTTACAAAAATAGAATTTAAAACAAATATATAAATATAAAGAAGTATATGCATATATATATAAGGCTATATATATACATATACACATAATTTCCATTCAATCAAGATTGAAACTCAACAATTTGAAGAACAAATAGAGAACAAAATAGAATAAAAATAACAATTTGCAAACAAGAATTTTGTTTCCAACCTTGAACAAACTTATTCAAATTTTGAAAGCAAAATATCAAACAGATTTGTTTTGCACACAAACTATAGATTGCAAATAGTTTTCCATCCACACAATGCCTTTGAATTAAAAAAAATTCAATTAATACCAGATGAGAACCTGATTTTTTGAAGTATGTTGAAGATCCTGATGGTGCCTTGAATCCCTTTTAAGCTCCATGGATTCCTTGAGCTTTTTATCCAAACCCACAAAATTGAACAATCCTTCCTCTTCTCTTTTCAATTTTTCCCCAAAAACTCCATTAACAAGACTTGTGAAGAAATTCAAAGATAATGAAATTTTTTTCCCAAAAATCCTATAGCCACCCTCATAAATTCCAAAAAATAGAATAGGAAATATCTATTTTTTTGAATTTTCAAATTTTCAAATTTCTAATTGACTTTTTAATTCATTTTCTTAATTTTCAATTCCAACTTAAATATGCATGCATTTCCAAAATGAATAATGTAAATCATTTCAACACTAATAACTTAATCAATTAATACAATAAATCTACTACAAGATTAAAATATTTATTAATTAGATTAAATTACTCACTAATTTAAATCACATTTCTAACATTATTTTAACTTCCTAAATAAGCTGAGACAAGGCAATCTGAACAAAATAGAATAACTAGACCACACTAGGACCGACAACACACTAAGACCAGGGTGATGACTCGGCATGGAAATCCTAGCTACTATCTCCCAATCAAATGTCATTGGGAAATGGACACGCTCGAACCCGTGAAACTAGGTGGAGTCGATGTCCTGTACCTATCAACCTGCGAACAAAGGATATACCCACATGCAATAATACGTCATAAATAAAGCACACCGTGAAGAGGAAATCATGAAATCATAGGGCACTCGCAAGTGAGTGATGCGATACCGTCCTCTTCACCAATACAATAGTACTAACTGACGCATCTAACATAACAACATAATCGAAAGCATGAAACATCATAAATTTAAATATCAACTTATGCTAACTCCAAACATGCCATAATAATCACATCAAAATATAGTATCATCAAAACAAGGTACATCACGATAACATAGTGATCAACTGTAACCAAGTACAATGTCAAGGTACAACACAATACTAAAGCATAAAAGAGGAAACAATATAGTTCGCACAATAGAGAAAAACGGAGGGGTATTACAGGTGTTGTCATTAATTTTTTCATTTATGTCAACACTATACAAGTTGAGTAAGTTGGTTTTTTCCAAGTCCTTTTGAGAAAATTTTAAATATAATGAAAGTTGTGTTGAAGTGTGTTATGAGCATGCTCCGATATTGTGGTCCATGTTTCTTCTATGCTGACCTAATGCCTACATGAATTCATAGGTTTGTTCATATGCTTAAATGGATTATATATTCTTAGTTTCAGCTTCTAGTTTGATGGAGAGAAAAAGTTATGTTCATTGGTGTGTGAATTGGTTTGTTAGAGTTATATGGTTATTTACTGGGAGAAATTTTTTGGTTCTGCATTATTCTGATATTTTTCTTTAGATTGTAAAGATTTGGGAGACTATTTATTTTGATGGTCTTTGTGTTCTGACAAAGTTTCTTGTGGTTTGGAGCTCTGGAAGACCTACTCTAGAGTCTCTGTGTTTTGCTAGTTGTCCCAGTTGAACTAGTAAAGTGTTATTTGCAAATGAATTTTGTTGAAGTTGTTGCAGATGTATTTGAGTTGTTCTCAGAGATCGTAAAAATATCAGTGAAGCATGTTGAGCAATCCATGTGTGTTTATCTTGTTGATGATGTGTGTACTTCAAAGTTCATTTATGTTTTCATTAGGTTTTTTCGATATGGTGTCTACACATTACATTTGGTTTTTGCATCAACTTGAGGAAGTGTGTGCATGATCCAAGATGTTTTTTGGGTCCTAAATTAAACATGTATTTGGTACCCTTCTTATCCACTACAGGAATTTTGAACACCTGAGCTAGTTTGAATTTGTAAAATGAAATTGTATAATCTAATCTTGGAGAATGTTTCTAAGGTTCAAGATGGTATAAAAGAAAGTTAATTTGTAGTGAATTTCATATCCATCCATCATTTGATCCGAGCAAGAGAAGAGTATGAACAAGTGTGAAAAGTAGAGTGTGGAAGATTAAATTAAGGCAACAATACTTCATTGTATTCATAATCTTCTGATCAAGTTGCGAAGTGTGTGTAACTTCTAGTGGTGGATCATTATATATTTATTTGTATTTTATGTAGGCAGTGAGCCTCTCTTTTTGGACAATGAGTCCTAAGGAAGTGATCCCTAGATCCGGGTAGTGATCCTTTGTATTTGGGTAGTGAGCCCTCTAGTAGTGAGCCTTTTTATATATGGTATTGTATTACTACTATACTATGAGTTAATCCTCATTGTGGTTTTTCCCTCATTGTGTTTTCCATGTAAATTTGGTGTCTCTAGAGTTGTGTTTCTATTATTTCAATTTTCATGTTCATACTCAATAATAGATTGAAGATAAAGTGAAATTGATTAAGTTAGGAAGTAAAGAATTTGATACAATTGATTCACCCCCCTTCTCAGTTGTCTTGTGCATTTCAACAATTGGTATCATAGCTTTGGTTCCTCGGTGAAAAGCTTAACCACTTGAGGTATATTAGATGCCACACAAGTTGTAGCTTCCTATGTTTGATGGAGCGGATTACAGTGACTGGAAAGAGCAGATGAGAAGCTATTTGATTTCAATCAATTTTAATACTTGGAAAAATGTGGAGATAAAGCATGTGATTCTAGAAGCCAGACCTTCCCCTGCCGATGAAGTTGCAGACTTTGAAGAAAATGAAAAATCAAGGTTTCCTATCTTTAGTGCATTGTCTAAAACTAAAAGATCAAAAGTTATTTCTTTAGCTACAACTAATGAAATATGGAAAAAATTGAAATACATTTATGAAGAGAGATGTAGATATAATTGAAAAAATCTTGATGACCTTACCGAACAATTATGATGACAAACTATCTACACTAGAAGAACAGTATGACCCAAAGACATTTACTAAGGAACATCTATTTGGTGTCCTGACTGCATTTGAGATGGGAAAATTTTCAAGAGATAATGAGATGATTGAAACATCCTTTAAAGCCATGAAGATAGAAGATGATGATGATGATGAATATGCAAAAGATTTGGAAGCAAATTTCACAAGAAGATTGAAGAAATGTACTGGTAAATATAAAGGCAAGTTTCCTTTTAAGTGTTTCAATTGTGGAAATATTGGTCATTATGTATCAAGATGTCCTAATAGAGCTACACAAAAGAAGAAAAAGTATAATAACAATAATTACAAGGATAAGAAGAATAGGAAGTTCAAGAAGTTTTATTATGTCGAGGAAGATGCAAGAATTTTTGATGATGAATCTGACCTTGAGGAAGATAAAGATGAATGTTTTTTCTAGCCTTGGAAAAGAAATGTGCAAAAGAACCTAGTCTAGAGTGTAAGAATAATGAATCAAAAGGTACTTTGGTAACTTATTTTCATGCCAGACAGGATGAAGAATTTTGGGTAATTGATAACAGATGTTCAAATTATATGATTGGAGATAAGAGTAAGTTTACTAAACTTGAGAAGTATGATGGAGGTATAGTCATGTTTGGAGATGATTCTAGTACTAAGATTTTATGGTAAAGGAACAATTAGATTTGATGGAAAAAATAACACTGATCATGTCTATTATGTAAAGGGTTTAAGGCATAATCTTTTAAGTGTTGGACAGATGTGCAACAAAGGTTTTAAGCTTGTGTTTTAGGATAACACTTGTGATATCAGAAAAGGATCTAGAACTGTGGTTGTGACTGAAAGAAGAATTCATTGAAACATCTATCAAATCAAAGGTGGTGATGGTCAATGTTTTGTTTCTAAGATCAGTGAAATTTGGCTCTGGCACCGAAGGATGGGACATGTGAATTTTGATAATATGGTTAGGATCAGTTCTAGAGAAGTTGTGAGATTTGCCTAGAATCATAAAACCTTCAAAATCAATCTGCAGAAGTTGTCAGATGGGAAAACAAATAAGGAATTTTTTTAAAACAAAGGATCAATCATCTATCAGAATGCTTGAATTAATCCACACAAACCTCTATGGCCCTATAAGAACATAAAGCCTGAATGGTGATAGGTACTTTATGCTTTTAATTGATGATTACTCTAGGATGACATGGGTTACATTTCTTAGAGAAAAGTATGACGCTCTTGATAGATTCAATTTATTTAAGGCAAGTGTAGAAAATGAGGTAAACCTGAGGATAACATATTTAATATTTGATACAGGTGGAGAGTTTACATCCGGCGAGTTCAATGCATTTTTTGAAGAGCATGTCATAAAAAGATTTTTTTTATCGTAGAACCTCATGAAAAAATGGAGTTGTAGAAAGAAAGAACCAGACCATGCAAGAGGCAACTAGAACTATGATGAAAGAAGAAAATGTCCCTGATGTGTATTGGAAAGAAGTCATTCAAACTGTTGTTTACATTCTTAATGGAGTTCAAGTAAGAGGTAATAGCACTAAGACTCCTTATGAGTTATGGATTTGTAAGACTCCTACTATGAAATAATTTAAGGTATTTGGTAGTAGATGTTACATTAGAAGAGATGAAGAAAATCTTGGAAAGTTTTATGCTAGATGTGATGAAGGAATTTTCCTTGGATATTCAAATAACAGTAAGGCTTACAGATATTTTAATAAGAGATTGAGAAAAATCATTGAAAGTAATAATGTGAAAGTTGATGAAGCTATGTATAGACCAGTAGAGATAATTGAAGTTGAACCTGATAAGCCTATTTGTGTGTAAATACAAGAAGAAAAAAATATGGAACCTGCACCTAAGACTCCTAAATATGTTCAGAAAAATCATCCAAAGGAACAAATAATTGGAGACAAAAGTGAAGGAGTGAAGACAAGAAGTAAAGTGGTTGAGGTAAACTTATGTTTACTTTCTAAAATAGAACCTAAGACTGTGAATGAAGCATATGATGATTAAAGTTTGGTTAGAGCAATGGAAGAGGAATTACAACAGATAGAGAAGAATGAGACATGGGAACTAGTCCCTAGACCTACAAACAAGAATGTAATTGGTCCAAAATGGGTATGCATACAAAAATTGAATGAAGATGGAGAAGCGGTAAGAAATAAAGCAAGACTTGTATGTAAAGGATACTCACATGTTGAAGGAATAGATTTTGAAGAAAATTTTGCACATGTAGCAAGAATGGAAGCCATTCAAATGTTGGCATTTGCAGCTCATAAAGACTTCAAAGTATATTAGATGGATGTCAAATTTTCATTTTTGAATGGGGAACTAGAAGAAGAAGTATATATGGAGCAATCGAAAGGTTTTTCACTATAAAAAAAAATGGCCATGGTTTGTAAGTTAAATAAAACACTATATGGACTTAAACAAGCTCCCAAAGCTTGGTATGATATATTGGATAAATACTTGACAAATCAAGGATTCAATAAAGGGTCTGCAGACAAAAAGCTTTACTTCAAAGCTGAGAAACACAAAATACTGATAGTTGTTGTCTATGTTGATTGTAAAATTTTTGGTGGTAATGAAGGTATGCATAAGAATTTTGTTGAAGAGATGCAAAAAGAATTTGAAATGTCTATGATTTGTGAACTAAATTTCTTCCTTGGGCTTCAACTTAATCAGACTAACAAAGGGATATTTATTTCACAATCTAAGTATGTTAAGGAATTGTTAAAGAAGTTTGGAATGGATGATTCTAAATTGGTATGTACCCCTATGGTAACTGGATGCAAGTTAAGTAAGGATGATGGATCTACTAAAATTGATTAGAGCATGTAAAAATCCATGATTGGTGGAATTTTGTATCTTACTGCTACTAGACTTGACATTATGCATGTAATATGTTTAGTTGCAAGATTTAAAGAAAACCCAAAGGAAACAAATGTTAAAGTTGTGAAGAGGATATTCAGATATCTTAAAGGAACTTCAGATTATGGACTATGGTATCCGAAGGAAAATAACTTCACTTTGAATGCCTACACTGATGTTGATAGGGATGAATGTCTAGATGATAGGAAGAGTACAAGTGGAGGAGAATTCTTTCTTGGAGAAATATTAGTTTCTTGGTTGAGCAAGAAGCAAGATTCAGTTTCTTTATCCACTGCTGAAGCAAAATATATTGTGGAAACATCTTGCTCTACATAAGTACTTTGGATGAAGAAAAATTTGATGGAAATAGGAATGGTGAGTGATGAACCTACTTCTATCTTTTGTGAAAATACAAGCACTATAAAAATTTCAAAGATTCCAGTGATGTATTCTAGAACAAAGCATATATCTATCAAGTACCACTTTTTGAGGGAGAAATTATTGATGAATGAAGTTAGACTTGAATATGTACCTACCAAAGAACAAGTTGCATACATATTCATGAAGGCCCTTCCAAAAGATACTTTTGAGTACCTTAGAGGGCAGCTAGGGGGTTTTCCCCTCTTTCTTTGAACTAAGTGCATGGGGAGGTGCATCAGTCTAGTGGATTCATAGACTCTTTTATTCTAGATTGATGATTGAGGTCTACTCCTTAGGGGGAGTAGAGAAGTACATTGTTTTATTATGTGATATCGATGTACTCCTTAGGTGGGGTAAATAGAGTTTTGTATGTACTTTTCCATTGATGTCAAAGGGGGGGAGAGAATCATGTGAAAATTTTATGCTTGGCAGTTTGTCACTTCTGAAAATCATGTAGGATATGGGAGAGAGAATCATGTGAAATTTTTATGCTTGGCAGGTTGTCGCTTCTAAGAATCATGTATGATGTCTTTGATGGTTTTCTACAGCATGTGTTATCATCAATGAAAAGGGGGAGATTATTGAAAGTATGGATGTGTTTGGTGGTGTTGTGATTAATGTTGTCATTGATGTCAACACTATATAGGTTGAGTAAGTTGGCTTTTTCCAAGTACTTTGAGAAAATTTGAAATATAATGAAAGTTGTGTTGAAGTGTGTTCTGAGCGTGCTCTGATATTGTGGTTTGTATTTCTTTTATGTTGACCCAATGCCTACACGGATTCATAGGTCTGTTCATATGCTTAAATGGATCACTTATTCCAAGTTTCAGCTTCTAAATTGATGGAGAGAAAAAGTTATGTTCACTAGTGTGTGAACTGGTTTGTCAGACTTATCTGGTTATTGACTATGAGAAATGTTTTGGCTCTACAGTATTTTAATATTTTGCCTCAGATCATGCGGATTTGGGAGACTCTTTATTTTGATGGTCTCTATGTTTTGAAAAAGTCTCTTATGGTTTAGAGCTCTAGAAGACTTGCTTCAGAGTCTCTATGTTTTGTTGGTTGTCCCGGTTGAACTAGTAAAGTGTTCTCAACAAATGAAGTTTTTTGAAGTTCTTGCAGATGTATCTTATTTGTTCTCAGAGATGGTAAAAATACTTGTGAAGTGTGTTGACAAATCCATGTATGTTTATCTTGCTGATGATGTGTGTACTTCAAAGTTCATTTGTGTTTTCATCAGGTTTGGTTGACTTGGTGTCTACACATTACATTTTCTTTTTACATCAACTTGAGGAAGCATTTGCATGATCCAAGATGTTGTTTGGGTCTTAAATTATACATGTATTTCATCTCCTCACATTCTTATCCACCTCGGGAATGTTGAGCAACCGACCTAGTTTGAATTTGTAAAATGAAATTGTATAAGCCGACTTTGGATATTGTTTCTAAGGTTGAAGATGGTATACAAGCAAGTTAAGTTGTAGAAAATTTCATATCCATCCATCATTCAATCTGAGAAAGAGAAGAGTGTGAAAAAAAGTGTGAAAAGTAGAGTGTGGAAGAGTGAATTAAGGCAATAGTAATTCATTATATTTATAATCTTTTGATCGAGTTGTGAAGTGTGTGTAACTTCTAGTGGTGGATCATTATCTATTTCTTTTTATTCTCTTTAGGCAATGAGCCTTTCTTTTTGAATAGTGAGTCCTAAGGCAATGAGCCCTAGATCTGGTAGTTGTATTTGGGCAGTGAGCCTTTTTGTATCTAGTATTGCATTACTACTATGCTGTGAGTTAATCCTCACTATGGTTTTTCCCTTTTTGGGGTTTCCATGCAAATTTAGTGTCTTTGGAGTTGTGTTTCTGTTATTTCCATTTTCATGTTCATACTTAATAATAGATTGAAGATAAAGTGGAATTGATTAAGTTAGGAAGTAAAGAATTTGATACAATTGATTCACCCCCCTTCTCAGTTGTCTTGTGCATTTCAACAAAATTAAGATATGAGATCTAATTGAAATAATAAATACCTAGTTAAATTTATGAAAAAATAGGCCTGATATATGTGTAGAGGATTGAACCATCTTTTTGATATCGCTTGAATTCTTTAAATCAAATAAATGAGGCAAAAGTTATGCCCTCCAGAGTGAAAACAATTGATTTGACTTCAAAGGCCTATAAATTAAAATAGGAGGACAATATGGAAAAATTACCTACACTAATGGATCCAACTTGGAATCATCTTTCCAATGGTATCTCGTTCACAAAAAATAGAGAATGTATGTTTGATTTACTAAAACTACTCAAAAAATCCCAATTTTGTCTTCAAGGTGCTCAAGGGGCATGTGTGACTAGGGGGCTGGCGATAGGGTGCTGGGTAGAGCCCCTAGTCACCGAAGAGACCATCACTAGAATTCAAAAGGGCTCATGGGGGTTGAGACTTGAGCACCTGATCCTAATATGATCGATGGCTTTTACGAGGGCTACACTATGGAGTGATGGGAAGAATATTCCACAAAATATTTAGGAATATTCCAAGGATGTCGATGGGTGGTTTGTTGCAGTGGCATGGCTAGGGAGAGCTGCCAGGGGTAGCGATACCTGGTGGCCACCACCTGAACTAGTGGTGCGGCTTGACTAAAACAAACAACACCCAAAAACTTTTAATTTTTTAATTTTTTTGAAAAAAAAGTTGTACAGACCAAGGTTTTGGAGGTTGTACGACCTCTAGAACCATTTTTTTTGCTTTTTATTCTACCAACTCCAAACCCAGGCAAATTTTATGACAAAATTCATCTCTTCAGCCTCTTGATCACGATGGTAAGATTGATTTTTTTCCAAGACACACCAGAAAAAACTCAAGGCTAGATCTCTTCAGAAATTGAATAGGGGGCTACAAATTTGGGCTTTGATACTATGTAATATTTTTTGTTAAATAAGCCTAAGATATAATGAAAGATTAGGAAAACATGACAAAAAATGTGCTAGAGTATATTGTATTCTATATATTAAATATGAGTTTGTGTGTTAAAATATACAAATAGCCATTGCTTTATATAGATCAAGGCAATACATGAGATAACTCAACTGGACCTAGCCTATGCAATCATGAGGTAAATCAAGGTCTCACATAATGCATGAATTTCAACTGGAGGTAAAAAAAATGTAAAGTTTATTTGAAGAAAGCTTATCCAAATCTAGATAAAATAGCTAATAAACTAATTACTTGCATGAATACATACAACTAGACAAAAACAAGCTAAGTAGCTTAGGTGAGTGTAAGAAAATAATCGTTTACACTAACATTTTTTTATATATTTTAGATAATGTGAAAGTTGATGCCAAATAGAAATAATTGTGTTTAGTACACACATTTTAATATTTATTTAAAAACATGTATTTATCAAAATTCATAAATCCATGCAGTAAAGGTTCAAGTTATTAATAGACACAAAATATTTGAAGGAAAAATAAATAAATTTACTATATAAAGAGTGACGTCACAAGTAACTTCATGTTTTTAGCATTTTATCAACAACTAAATTATAGTGTCAATTTATAAAAAAAATATATTCAAATATATGTTTTTTAAATACAAACATAAAATATACTAAAAATGTGCATTTTATTAATTTACATCATTTCTAAATTCTAAACATATATGCCACTTTTAGTGATTCGATTTTAAAAGTTTGATCAGTGTTGGTTGTTTCCTTATAAAACTGTGACACAACTTTGTACTTTTACCAAAAGACTTATGTGGTGTTGTCACTTGATTGGCCTTCATGGTACCGATGGATATTTATGATGTTGAATATAGGTTATATACCAATTTCTTTCGGTAACTCAACCTCATAAACATTCCCTGAATCAAACTTCTTGAAAATTTTACATGGACCAAACTTTCTCGTCTTTAGCTTGTTAGATGTGCCTACTGAAAATATATTTTCTAAGATATACTATAACTTCATACCTGACAACAAATTATTTATATCTTCAGTTTACATCTACCTATCACTTTTACTTGTTGTTCATTATCTCCAAGTTCTCCCTTGATTATGTATTTTTTCCATTTATCCTATAAATTATTCTACCTTTGCACTCCTTTTGGTTTGCTTACCAATGTCTTTGATTTACGTTACTCCTTTAGGTTACAATCCAGACACAATTTCAAATGGTGTATTCCCTATACTTATGTTCATTGAGTTGTATTTAAACTCTTCTTACATATGATAGAATTATATATTTTTTTTTCTTGTCTCCCATTAAGCAAAGCAACAAATTGCTCAATCTCTTGTTTACCACCTATGTTTTTCCATATATGTATGTGTGAAATTTGGAATTGAATTTTAGGTTGACCTTCATCTTCTTCTATAATTCTTTCCAAAATTATCATGTGAACTTTGTGTCCTTTTCTAATATTATGCTTCAAATTAATTCATACAATCTCACAATCTCCTTCAAAAATAGGTCAACATGTACAACATCATGGATCTTCTTACAAGGAATGAAATACATCAATTTAGAAAAAAAATCTACTACCATAATTATAGAGTCATGTCTCCTTTGTGCCCTTGGTAGTCCTAATATGAAATCCATGTTGATATCCTCCCAAGGTCTCTTCAATATTGTCAAAGGTTGATACAATCTAGTGGTATAACTACTCTCCTTGGCAACTTGACAAGTCTTACATTCTTGAACAAATATCCTTATATCCTTATACATTTGAGGTTAAAAATAGTGTTCACTTACCAGAGCAACTATATTATCAATGCCAAAATTTCTTACTAATCTACCACTATATTTATCCTTGATCAAGTTATCCTTCTTTAAGCTTCTAGGAATGCATAATTGACTCCGTTTGAATATCATGCCATCTTGAATGAAATAATCCAACCACTTACTCATGTTTATTTCTATTTTCTCTCTACTCTTCTTCCAAGATTCTACAAAGTCTAGGTCATATTCATACATGTGTTTGTACCTTTCAAAGCCCATTACTATTACCCTTATTTTGATCAACAAGTTCCTTCTTCTACTCAATGCCTCTGCAACCCTTTTAGATTTACCGCTCCTATGCTTCAACATAAATATGTAACTCTACATGAACTCTATCTACATCATGTGTCACTAATTCAACTTTCCTTAAATACTCAAATATTGTAATGCTTGATGTTTAATGCACAACACAAATTCATTTGATAATAGATAATGTACCCACTTCTTCACTTGGCTTAGATTATGGAATAGAATTCTTGGTCATAGAATTAGTATATCTTCCTTGCATCATTCAACTTTTCATTGAAATAGTCTATTGGTTTTCCTTCCTAACTCAACACTACTCCTATATGTTGCATGAAGTTTTTCATTGATGTAAGCTATATCACATGTTGATGTTAAAGGTTGTTCATACAGTTTTGGGGTCAAAGATATGATTTTGATGTCATGGTGTTGGTCATTTCATTTTGTTAGTACCATCTTATGTTACATATCTTTCAAATATCTTTCAAAGGTGTTGATACAAATTGATGCTAGGTGTTGATGCAAGGTAAGTTGATGCTAGTCATATCATGGTGTATAAAAAGGTGCATAGTTGTGCAAAAGTGACATTGATAAGTATATGTCAAAGGTATTTTTTTGGTGATCTTCAATGTGGTTGCTTCTTGAAAAAGATAGAGGTGTGTTGAGTTGGTGTATAATGGAAGGGGTTTTCATGTTATTGTCCTCATAAGTTTCAAGCCCTCATGTTTTTCAAAGTCACAGGTACAATGCTCAACATCAATAACATTTTTGAATGACATAAGTCTTAGAATAGTCACATGGCTTCATTTGTTCTTTCTTCATTGGTTGATGTTTTCATCATTCAATCTCAACTTTCAAGCATATTCAAAACCCTAAAGACCTAGGGTTTAGACTTCATGGTGGCTGTCAATACAAACTTATTTTTTTAATATCTTGCAATTGATTTACTATGATAAGTTAAAAATATCTTAAGTGAAATCTTAAGGGTATTAGTTACATTGGTTACTGACCCTCTCTCCTTGGCTAACTGACTTAACAAGTTAAGTCTTTATATCTCACCACCCAAAAGAGAATAAATGGTTATTATTTAATTTTAGCTTGGTGGGTATATGTAATCAAAGGCTTATATTTAAATATTTGAATGGTTAGTTTCAGAAGCTTAAAATTTGACGAGAATGTGAAATTTCAGGGCTTTTGGTATTCAATTGTGTATAGTTTTGTAACCATCTTTCCATAGAAATGGATTTAACGTGTTAGCCAATGTAATGAGGGGTTCTAACCTTTGTGTAGTCTTTGTAAGTACATTGGAGAAGTGAAGATATCAATCTTAACTTAACATTATGCAAAGAGAGGTGTG